>JAMAKO010000020.1:0-412248 GCA_023628555.1 Chaetomiaceae sp. R4402 | reverse complement strand
GGGGAGAGGGTGGGGAGGGAAGGGGTTGCGGCTTGGAGGGGGTGTTTGGATGATGGGGGAATGGGGGATGGGGAGAGGTTTGGGTGGTGTGAAGTGTGGGGTGGGGAGGGAAGGGGAGGGACAACGAGGTGGTTGTTGGTGCCGGATGTGGTGCATGGGTTTGATTCGGCCGGGTGGAGGAATAAGTATCTCTGGGGGGACGAGGTGGCAAGGATGGATGCGGAGATGAAGACGATTGCGTATCAGAGGGAGGTGGCGGAGTGGCTGTGGGGGGTGGTTTGGCGGGAGGAAGGGGGGATGTGAGAGGGGTTGACGGGTCTGCTGTGGTTCGGGAGGTAGTATAAGGAATGTTCCATGAAGATCTCAACCTCTAGTACAGTCTAAGTTGGGTAACCAGAAGGTATGACACAGCTTCTCGAACAATGCACCCCAATGGTGTCGCTCCACAGCAAGTGCCTAAATACGTATCTCCAACACACTCGACCCGCCGCTGATGGACGACGCCGAGCTGGCCGCTACCGACGCAGCCTTATTCCGGCCAAAGAAACCCCTTTTCGTCTTCCCCGCGCCCCCGGACGTCGTCGGCCGCGTGAGCGGCGACCCCAGCGAACCCGCCACATCCTCCTTGACCTTATCGAACAGAACATGACTGCGCGGGAACAGGCCCAGCTGCCCCTTGCGGTTCGTTCCACTCCAGCACCAGTGCTCCCTGTAAATCCAACCCACATTCGAAATCGTCTCCCCCTTGTCAAACGCCAACCACCCCTTATCCGCGGCGTCGCGCGGATCCCACTTCCACCTCGTCACCACACTAACCGTCGTCCCCCCGCCATTCGCCTGCGGCCCCATCGGCGGCATCTCGCTGCGCCGCGGCTTCTCCAACTCGACATTCTTCGCCGGAAAGGCACCCCAGTGCCCGTCATGCCAGCCGGTCGCCCACTTGCCGGCCCACTTGGCAGGGAACTCGACGCCGACGATGCGCGCACCCACAAAGAACTGCAGCAGGCCCTTCTCGCCCGTGGCGGCCAGCCCCTCCGGGCGGACGAGCTTCTTCTCGCCGTGGCGCTGCACGTGCATTTTCGTCGCGGTCGCGACGGGCAGGCGCGCGATCTCGGCGGTCAGGTTTGCCGGGATGCCGAGGTCGGCGTTGGGCGGCTCGAGGAAGTGCACGTCGAAGTCGTTGAGCCGGGGGTCGCCGGGGGGGAATTCTTTGCCGTAGAGCACGGTGATGCCCGGCACGACGGGGAGCGGTTGCGGATGGCAAGCGAGGTGCCGGAATAACGCGTCCGAGTTGGCGAAGACCGTCGCGTCGCCCTCGCGCACGACCGAGCCGGTTTGTGCGCAGAACAGGCAGCCGTAGTAGGCCTCGGTCAGCTTCTCGGTGATGAGGTGGGATTTGTACAGGAAGCGCACGCGGAAGCGGACGCGGGAGCTGGAGAAGTTGGCTTTGGCTGTAGCAGGGGGGGTGTGGTGTGGTTAGCTTGTGAATAAAAGGGTTGTCGTCGAGGCAGAGTGGCTTACGGTCCCAGTTGTTATCCAACGATAGCTCGTCCCATTGGTGAGCATATCCGCAGCTGACACATTTCCCTGTGTGTGTGGTTGTCCCCTGGTAGATCGAGACGTTAGCTTCTTGAAGTTGAGTGTGAGGAGCAGTCAGCATGCACTTACAGCCACGTAGCCCTGCACCTTCTTAACAGCCTGCAAATGCCCTGCCTGCTTGAACGCCTGCGCCCCCTCACAAAACCCCTTCATCTGGTACAGAGAGCTCTTGGGGCCAATACTGCAGTCCGCCTCGCGCGACGACACCGACTGCAACCCGCGGGAGCCGGTATTGGTCCCGTCCGAGATCACCGTCTTCCAGTCCTCGCTGACCATCAGCCCCGAGTCGATCTCGGCCGCCGAGGGCAGACTAAGCGGAGGCGCTGGCGGCACCGAAGACATGGAGGAGGTGCGGCCGCCCATATCAGGCGTCTGAACGGGGCTGAGCGGCCGACTGAGCGGCCGGACGGGGTGCAATGGCTCGGTGGTGTTGTAGCTGGTCATGCTGGTCACCACCTGGCCTTCGGGGATAACGGCCTCGCGGATGGGCATTGGCCGGGTGGTCAGGCGCGGCGACGTCGGGGTGGCCGCCTGGTCGCTCACCCAGGCTGTCGTCCGCGCAACGGGAAAGTTCGGGATCTCGACCACGCTGCCGTCGGGGCTCGTTGGGCTGGCGGAGTCATGGGTAGTGCGTGCGTAGCTGCCGCGTGACCCAAGAACGTCAGGCGTGGACGACCGCCGTTGAGTGGGCCGGGACGGTACCGCCGTGCGGTCTGCTAGGGCAGGATGCTGGTGCTGGTGCTGGTGCTGCATACTAAAGCCGGGTAGGCTTTCGGTCGGGGGCTCGTGGACAGGCAGTGGAGGACGAGCCGGGGGCGGGATCTCAAACACAGGCGGGACCGCGTGTTCTTCACTTGGATACGGGGGTAACGTGTCGACGCTGTAATGGGAAGACGCGTGGCTGACAGTGGTGTCTCTCCTGGCGAGACCCTGGGGTGTAAGCCTCCTCCGGCGAGCATCTGGGCCCCCGTTTGGTCCGGCACTCGGGGCTCGGGGAGTGCGAATCGACGGCTCGACTCCTGGCGGCGGCGCATCTCGAATTCGAACGGGAGGGTTCGAGGGGTGCGGGTGTGATTGAGACCTGAGGGTCGGTGGCCGGGAAGGTGACTTCCCATTTCCTTGCAGCAAGACGCCCGGCGGCAGCGGGGGTAAGGGAGGGAAAGCCGTTGCTTTGGGAGGCGGGCTGATGGGTACGCCATCCAGCTTCAACCGCTTGATGATGTCGAGGACATGGAGCGCGAGAGACTTGGCCGCAGCCTGAAGCTGGATGAACGTCTCCTCGTCGAAGGTGTCGACCTCGACGTAGTCCTCAAAGTCGTAGAGCAGGTCCTCGAGCTTCCGGCGTTTATCCTCGATGTCGTCTGCCCCTCCGAGTCAGCACCAGACCACGCGACCACACACCGGGAGCGAATATTCGTCGTGGCACTCACCATTCTTGCTCATGGCAGCTTTGAAAGTGTCGCCATAGCGCTCGACCTGGTCGTCCCACAGCGGCTGCAACCGTTTCAGGGCCCTCTCGCCTTCCCTCACGATCGACCGGCCGGCCTTGGCCATGCGCTGCGCGGTGTCATCGCCATCATCCTGGGAGTCCCCGCCCGCCGCCTCTGCATTGGCGACGGCTTCCTTGCCGCGGTCAACTACCTCCCGGAAGGGAGCGATGATCAGTTCCTCAATATCGACGGCCATGCATAATTAGCCGCAGGCTCTCGGACCACGCACACACGTGGCAGGAGAGTCTCGGGGGGTGCGAGTGGAGGTCTGGAGGATGATGTCTGGGGGGGTTGCGAGATAATCAAGGGGGGGGGGGGGATGACGCTTTGGCGGGGGGATGTTACACGGCAATCGGCCCTCCTGGGCCTCCCCGGGTCGCGGCGGGCCTCGTCACTGTTTTGTCGCGACGCAATATGCATGATGCAAGCGCCGGGCACCCGAGCTCCCGGCAACGAGGAGCGAGGGCGCCATTATTGGCTTCCCCCTGGGCTCGCTTGACGGCGGTCGCAGGGCGCAGATGCGCAGACCCGACGCTTCCATTGGTCTTGAAAATAAAGTTCGTCTCCGGGCGTGCGGGCGCGTCCCACGGCTCCCATGGCGCACGCCTGGCCGTTGGTCCCACGGTGATGAAAGAGGCAGGTTGTCCCGCGAGCTCGATGGAGCATCAGGGTGCACGTGGGGGCTTGGCTGGCTGAGAGCGATCCCAAGGGGTCCAGACCCACCCGATCTTGGGGGCCAGGGGGCTAGGGAGGGGATCGATAAATGCGCTTTATTAATGCCATGGCCTGGGCCGAGGTGGGTGACACTGGCACGTCCCGTGCGTCCAAAAAGCACACAGTATAATTCCGCCAGACCCGGCTGGGCAGTTCAACCTTCTTCTTCGCCAGACGTTTCCACAACTGCCCGACACGTGCGGTGTCTCCGGTCATGACGCTATTTTCCGGCCATTGCCACAGCATGGTGTGACGGTGCAATAACCACAGCATCCTTCGCCGTCAGCCTCACCATTGCGACCTCCGTGGAACGCTTGGCGTGCTTTTACGGGGCATTTTCCTGCTGTTTTTGATGTCTCTCGGTTCATGACCCGACGGAATTCTGGCACTGCAACATCCGAATTCTTGACGACATTGTACCGACGGTCAGTTACAGGACTGGAGTCATCCATTGACAGGTCGGCCGGCCGTACACGTTTGTGTCTCAAAGGGCCTCGTTTGCATACAAACAGCATGCAAACACATTTCTTCTATGGCCGGCACGATAACGTTACAGTTCCTCCCTTACTCACGTCTGGTCTTTCCTTGTCGTCACTGAGGCTCTCGACTACCTACATTCCGATTATTTGCGCAAAGCGAAAAACGTATCTATTGTAAAGGAACAGACGCACAATCATGACCCCGGTCTAACTTGAAAAAAACATGAACGTCGGGTGCAATCGACTTGGGACTCGGTCAAGTCTCGTTAGCGCGCCTTTGTGGCCGTCAGCCATCGGAAGCCGATGAGCCAACAAGGTGGCATCAATCACGCACGCTGCCCCCGACCCGACGGGCCCCTTTTCGCCGGTCCTCCGAACCAGACGACACGAAGGACCTCAATGGATGCTGTGGCTTTGTGCATGACTTGAATTGACTGGTCTTGGGTTACCAAAAGCAATCTCCTCTGGAACGAAGTCGAGGTTCCTGATGCCAGAACGGAGGACTTGCCACTCACCCTGTGCATCTCGCTGGAAATTCTTTCTGAACCCGAAGGGCGTGACGTACGCAGTGAACAATGCCTCCAGGCCGAGCTCACGTAAGCTGCGTGTGTCTCATGAGCACAGGCTAGGTCTACGCAGACATATGTCAAGTGTCATGCGCTAAACGGTGTGAACGCAAGGGTAATGATACTCCTGAAGACCCATCTTGCATAATACCTCGAAAGTCATCCTGCCTGCCCCATATTAACCTCTGGCGTCCGATTGTTCAAAAACAGTAGTCTCCGATTGCCTGTTGCAACCGGAGTGTGGGCAGTACCCTTATGATTCAGCACCGATGTCAACGTCACGGCGCATCGGAACCTGCTAAGTTCACGTGCACCGTGGTCATCGAGTTTACGCAGCTACCTAGGTACGTCGTCAGTTGCTCCCATGGCACACGCTTAGAGGCAACCTTCATTGTCGTGACACGACTGCGTGGGACGCCATTGCACGCCATCGGCGGGCAAGAGTACGGTTTCCTTCTAGTATTACTTGGATTACACACTGTAGACAGATGACACTGGATTATCACAGAAGTTGGCCTCACGGTTCATGGATGATTTAAGTAGTACCGCCCACAGTCCCTTAAGTTATTTCTATCGCGTCCTGCAACTACATGTACGAATGGGCACGTTGCTTGGAGCTATATGGCAATATTGTTGAGAGCAATACAGCATAGATAGTGTCTGAAGGTTTCCTACTGTCCTACACCAAGAGATCACAAGCACGCCGATACACGCCGCCCTGCCGCTCCCTCCAGCTCGCGTACATCGCCCGTGGCGCTGCTGCCCCCTCAGTTACCCGCTGCTGAACCTGGTGCCGTCTCGCCCGCAGCAGTCCCATTCACCGGCTCACAGTCACCCCAAATACAATCCACATTCACCAACCGCTGGTGCACCAGCACGGGCACATCCTCGTCCTTCAACCCAAAGCTACACTGCCCGCTGGCACCGCACCCGCCCTGCATGTTCCCCTCCACATCCCTGCTCCACAGCAGCCTAATCTCACCCTCCCACCGCGCGCGGACAATCCCGCCCTGCTCAAGAATAACCGTGTCCTCGCGCGCGATACGCAGCGTCAGGTTCGTCGTGAGCCGGTAGTCCTCGGTACCCTTAAGCATCTCAAAGCTCCACACGCCCGAATGGCCGCCGTTCGGCGGCGCGCACGTGCGCACCTGCCCCCGCGGGTCGTCATAGCTGAGCTCGTTGTGGACCCACCAGATCGAGCAGTTGGTCGCGGACGGGTAGAAGCCCGCGTACGATCCCCAGTGCGTCAGGCCAAACAGGATGGTGCTGTTGTCGGATACCGTGAAGTCGACCCAAGAGTAGGGGTGGCCGCCCGGGTAGCCGGCGGGTGAGTGCGTGAATACCCGGGGGATTTGCCACGGTTGGGTGCCGGTTGTGTTGAGGGTGAGGGCGGCGACTGTGAGAGGGAGGAGGAAGGGGAGGAGGTGGAGCGGCGTCATTGTGAACTTGCTCATGTTGATGTTGTCAGGTAGGAGAGCTTTGAGCTGATGTAAAGGGTATTGCAGGGCACGGCTTGTGTTGGCTTTATGTAGGTGGTTTCAGAGAATCCGGATAGGTAGAGTACCTTTTGGATGTCACTTTCAGCTCTCATGTGTATCTGCTCGTATGCAATTGCTATTTTTTGACGTACCAAGCCAACTCATTGCGTGGTCAGGTATGTGATGACACTCTGACGGATGTCATGGCTTCTGCCGGCTAAACACCTCGGGCAACGTGATTGCTACATTCAACAGCTGCCACGCAACGTTGCCCTTCTGATTAGTGATTTAGTACCGCTCCCGCGGGTGCATCTCGTAACGCGTAGCCAACATACATGGATAACGTGCGTTGCGGGGCTCGTGCACAGCTGAAAGCAACGCCATGAGACGCAGGTTCTACAGAGTGTAACCCTAATTGATTGAGAGCTTTCATAATCCGGGGACCTGGGATTCCTCATATTGTGAACGGCGGGCAACCTGAATGTTAACACTGGGCCGCCGCGGCCAGCATCTCGCTACGCACGAGCCGTGACTTTGTACCTTGGAACGAGTTCCTGCAGAATCCCGATTCTCAACGTGTAGCTTCCTACCCGAGAACTAGCTTCCTACCCGAGAACCTGAGCCCAGATGTCTGCATGTGGCTTCTGCAACTTTTGGGTGGGGCCCTTCAGATGGGGGAAACGTCGACATGGACAGCTGACAGAACTGGCCCGACTTTGACGCCTGCTCGGCCATCACGGGGAGCGGCCTCGTTTGTGACATAGACAAGGCGGACGGCTGCCGCGACAGCTGCATCGATAGCATTGACTCGGCCGGCTACTGCGACTTCTGCGGTTGGGTCTCGGACAATGTGCAGAGCGTCAAGTTCCGCAAGACCTAGAGAGGCGCTCAGGTATGTGTCATAAAATACGCTCTGCGACGATCTTTCTTTCGGCGAAGTTCCAGGTTCTGCGTGGGCGCTGGCGAATTCTCTGACAAGTCAGTCTCACATTCAGATAGGCGGCTGTACCGATATCAACCTCACCCCCGAGCTTCAAAGTTGGGACAGAATGCTTTGAAGGGGCCGTCTATTCAACGCACCCGGCTCGTGGTGTGAGGTTTGGCTCAAACAACCACGCCGTCAGTTGAGGACGGGCGCGGGATGTGCTGAACATTGTGTCTGAGTGAGTGGAAGGGCTTGATTGAATGAAGAAGATGGAAGAATATGACGGGGTAAGTCCATGAGCCTTATGTACACTGCGAGATGGGTTGAGGCTCTGCATCCCTGACTTCAGCAGGATGAACAGCCAAAAGAATACATACCTGAACTTTCTGTGTACAGCCTCTTCTCCCAAACCACCTGAGAAAGCCAATGAATGAATTCTGGCCACCTCTGTCCCTTCATGTTCGTGTCTCTAGTCTGGTTGTTGACGCGAAGTCGCTCAGGACATGACAGGACCGGCTATGCACTGTCATTATCCTTCCAGCAATCCATACCGGGGCGGCCCCAAAAAGTTCTTCCCTCCATAAATCACCTTTCGAGCCGGTCTGCCGCCCAGTAAGGCATATCACTGGATATATCAAACCTCACACCGCCCTTGCCAAAGGCCTCCTCCAGCTCAGCCCGTACACCGTTCCACGCATTCCGGTTCAGCCAGATCTCCCAATTCGACCTATCAGACTTCTCCGACGGTGCGAGCGTCACCCTCTCCAACTTCGGATACCTCCCAACCGCCACGACCTGCGCAAACCGCTGCATCGCCGCCCGCATGGCCAGCCCGTCTAAGCCCCAAAACGTCACCTCCCTAATCCCGGGCGGAAACATCCCCGACAGAAAACTATCCACCCGTGCATGCCTATTCTTCCTCTCCCACACCCCCCTCAACGCAGACAGCGCATGCCCATTCACCTTCAGCACCTCCAACTTCTCAAAGTCCTTCAGCGACTCCCTCTGCCCCTCGTCCCCACCCAACTCCGTATCCGTGCGAATATCCAACCTGATCTCCCTTAGCGAGTCCTTCCTTTCCTCCAACACCTCCCACGCATCATACGCCCGCCTGTCATCAACAAACTCGTACGCGTCACTCAGCGGATCCCAGTGCAGCGCAAACATCTCCAGTACCGGCGCGCCCTCAAGCATCTCGGCCAGATACTCCGGCCCGATGCACGAGTTACCCTGGAAGTACAGCCTGCGCAGGTGCTGCATCGGGTACGGGAAGATAGCGCAGCTGTAGTTGAGCGAGGGCAGGCACATGGCGACGAGATTCGGCGCGGCTTCCGCAATGGCGCTGATTGCCGCGCCGGAGCTGTCGAAGCGGTCGCCCGCAATGAAGAAGTGGTTGACCTCCAGCGAGTGCAACTTCGTGAGCCACGGGTCACGGACCTCGTTCATCTGCGGGAGAAGATGCAGGTTCCAGTTGGAGTCGAGCGGGAGGCGCAGGAACTCGAGATTCGGCGTGTGCAGGAGGACGAGTTCGAGCGGGACGAGGCGGTAGATATCCTCGCCGTCGACGTTCCAGAACGGGTCGATCGCGGGGAGCTTGAGCACGTCGACGACGACGTGCTCGACGAATTGCCGGTCGGCGTCGGAGAGCTGGCCGAGCGGGTCGTGCACGGTGATACGCTTCATGTGCTGTGCCAGGTCGGGGCGGGCGATCAGCGTGCGCGCGAGGTGCACGGCAGAGGCTGCGTAGAAGTCGGGGAAGCAGTGGAAGATGAGCGGCTGCACGATATCGCGGAGCCGGCGGCAGGTTTTAGAGAGTCGCGAGAGGTTGGCGTGTCCTATGAGTGGCCGACCGCATTGTGGTGGGACGGCGAAGCAGGCGGGGCTGAGGAACGAGCAGACGTGCCGGACGAGCTCGACGGGCATGTCCGCGATGCCGTTGCGCGTGGGTGGTGAGGACGACATGTCTGAAGCGGCGGAGGAAGGTAAGGTGTCTTGAGAACGGGGACCGACTATGAAAAAAGATGACGCCGAGGACGCCAGCGCGTAACTGAGGAGATAGACCGAGGGCTACCTATTGTTGATGTAGGTTATCTTCGCCCTTTATTTATTAGAGGAGAGGACAGGACGCTCGGCTCCAACACGCTGCTGCCTGTGGGAAGAGTAACCCACATGTTTAGGTAGGAGCCAGAGAGTTGTGAGTTCCGCTGTCGCTTCGGACGCGAAGGACTTATGCTTTGAGCTAAACCAAAATCGACCTAGTACAATTGGTTTACTGGGCAGGTGTGTGGGAGGGTGGGTGGTGTTGTGGTCTGGACGGCCCCGTTCGGGTGGGAAGTGACTGGCCCACAGCTCTAACCTTAAATCGAGCACATTCGGGCCGCCAGCCGCTCGGATCCGCTTGGCTTGAACCGAGCACCCTGTTGGGCCCGGGCCGTGGAAGCCTGCCTGATACTTGGCAGAGGATAGGAGACGACAGTTCTGACATCAATCATAAGGCAATGTGCCCACACGCAAACTGGTATACTCGAAGGCACAGAGTTCAGTACTGCTAACCCGAACCCACTGCATGCCACACCTCTCCTATGCTGTTGCCGTGAATAGAGTCGCGAGTACAGTATCTCGAAAGAAGTCCTCATCCCTCTCCCACGCCCTGACCATGAAGTCCCGGCCGATAGCCAGACCATCAAAGGCAACGTCGGCAGGGACCACCCTCGGCCCTGTGCGGGGCCGCCTGTTGTACCAACTGACGAGATGACAGCCTACATACATGGCAGTTCGAAAGGCCATCTCATCATCAACCGCGCCATAGCCTTCAACAACACCTTCCAAGGCGGAGATGGCCGTGGCGAGGTTGCTGTAGATCTTTTGCTCCATAAGGTCACCAAGAATCTGACCGAGGTCGCAGGACCGGTGGCCGAACTGAGCGAATTCCCAGTCGATGACGTAGAGCTCGTTGAAGGGGGCTGGTGGTGGCGGCTCTTGCCATCCGGTCTTTGGAGTGAGAATGCTGGCGGCAAGATGATTAGTCTGATGAAGTGACTGTGACGTGTCGCCGACAACAGTTACGTACTTCCCAGACCAGAAGTCTCCGTGTATCAGTCCGTAACCGTTGGCCTGCTGAAGCGACGACCTCTGGACTTCTTTTGCCATGGTATCTCGAATGACTTCGAGGGTCTCCTCACATCCGTCCAGAAGCTCAGGGTAGTTCCCGAGGACATCGAGGATGCAATCGTAGGTGAACAAGTGCTTGGTCTTCCTCATTGCATCATTCTGCCATACCTGCGCCCTGAGGACGGCCTGCTCGGGGGCCAGAGCCCAGTCGTGAAATGACCGGAGCCAACGACCCAAGTGGCGGCCAATGGTGAATGTACTGGGGGGAGAAAGCAGGGTATTTTCATCAGCAGCATACAGCGTGGTCCTGAATCCAGCGGTATCTGCAAAGTCCTCTAGAACCTGCGTCCCGGTCTCTTTGTCGTACAGGTAGAGACGCGGTGTCTTGACAGTTTCGGAAATGGTGGATTCTGGGTAGGTGGCGAGCGACTTGAGCAAAAGCTCCTCAAAAGACCTGGGCATCGGATCCGTGCTCTGCTTGATGATGATGCTCTTGGCTGTGCCACTGCCCTGGGTGTTGGTGGGCCGAGATAAAATGCCGCGGTAGACCCGGTTGCCCGGCCTGGTGCTGAGGGGCGATGAGAGCGACGCACAGGCATATTCGGTGCGTGCTAGGTTCTGCAGAATCTGCGTTGCAACAACGTCTTCGTCTTCTGGCTTGGGGGACTCCATCGTGTTGATATTTATATCCTAGTTATCGTGAAGTGAAGAATGTTGGGTGGGGGAGGGCATAGATAGGATGGCGCAATAGATGTACCTGCGGGGCCGACAGGGGATCTGTGAGCTGCATGAACACATCGCATGAAGGATCCATCCGGGCGTCTTCAATGCGACGTGTGATCTCGTTTCCACGAAGCCCCGGAGATGAGATCGACTGCACTTTCTACACAAGGCATTATTTCTACGAACTACGCCGGGTGGCTGATCTTTCCTGGCCCTTTAGTCGGGTGAGATATCATGTATTGGCAGTTTTACATGAAGGCAAAGCGAGTGGCAGTGCTAACTGAGTGCACACTAATGCTTCTGTTGCTACATGTAGTTGGCCTTTGCCTGTCAATATGGACAGTGGAAGTCTTAAGTCACGTATAGTTGAAAGTTTGGGCTAGCGAAACCCATTGGCAAAACGATCATCGAGATGCAATGAATCCTAACTGTCCGTAACTACCTTCCAGAGGTACGTGAGTACCTAGGTACTCTACGCATGTTGAGTTGATCTGACGTTTGTGTTCTTTGCTAGGACCACCTTTACAGAGGCCCAACGCCATGACACGCATTTGGTACTGAATGAGGGTTGGTGGAAGAATTGCTGCATTGCCATGAACATCACAGATGTAGCATCAATGGCTGCATGATGTGTGTCTCGGCCCGTGCCATTGAGGCGGCGTACTAACCTCAGTCGTAGCATACACGACAGGGGCAAACTCGAGGACATATGGGCGAGCCGCGGGTCCCGTGGATACGGTGACGCGTTTTGGGAGTGAGCCGCCTGCAATCACTGACGGCCCCCGTTAGATCTTGCAGGAATCGTTTCGGCGTCAGGACTGGTCATATGACAGTTTGGGTTGAGGGCCCATCAAACTTCCGTCTTCGTGGTCTTGGAGGCATCAAGGCGGCAAACTCGAGCGGTACAAGATGGGTAACTAACATTACTAGCAATGCACATCAGGCAAAGCCAAAATTCTGCTCCTTTCGGAACTTGAGAAATCTGGAAGGCGTAGACATGGATCAAAGGTGCTATCCTGTACAACTTGTTCACTGCAAATAAGGTACGCGTCGTACTTTCGGCTTAAGACTTCTGGATTCGGTGCTTCGTCATTTACCTGTAATAACTAATTAACAAATCTGTCAATCAATTGCAGACGAACCCAAGCTTAGTTATCTTAGTGGCCCCTGAATCAGGGCGTTGAAGGTGCCGCACGTGCCGGAAACACGACAAAGAACGAAGTCTAGAGGTTAACAAACCAGGCCCCAGTGCCGTCCGCGGATAATCGGCCGGGGATGCGGCATGCACGATATATATCCCCGATTCTTTTAATAACGCGGGACGAGCGGGCGGCCCTAGATTATCCGTCTGTGCAAGGAAGCGCACCAATTCATCCGCGCAGCCTCTGGCGGGGAAGCAAATTACACGATGCATGTACGGGTAAATAAAGTACTATCTTATTTGTTTGGGACAACTGGGATACTGTATTACTCGGCTGGTGGTCAACCACGTTGTGACGCGTCAGCGAATACTCTGGATCGGCGTTGGCCGGCAGTTAATACTCCGCGATGAACTCGATCGGGATCTGCAGTCAACGATATGAGTCCCAGGATTCCCATTCTCGGGGTTGGCGCGTATCACGTATTCTAGCTGTTCTGCACGACTCCCAGATACCTCCTCCACAGACCCTGGCTGAAGCACCAGTTCCATTCCAACCCACAACAAGACAACCAAGATGCTCGCCAGACTCGCCACCCTGCTCCTCCTGCCTCTCGGCACCCTGGCCGCAGCGGTGCCGGAGTTCTCCCTCCTAGGCTCGCGGGCCCTCACGCCTGACGGCTCCTGCGGCACCTCCCACTCGGGCTACACCTGCCCGTCCGACAACCCCTGCTGCTCGCAGTACGGCTTCTGCGGCGCGACCGACGCCCACTGCCTGACCACGGCCAACTGCCAGTCGCGCTACTCCAACAGCACGAGCGCCTGCCACGCGCCCAAGCCCGGCGTCAGCATCTCCGTCGACGGCACCTGCGGCACGACGGGCGTGGGCAAGAACGGCTACCGGTGCCCTGCCAACGCTACCGTTACCAGTTGCTGCTCGGCTGCGTAGGTTCTTTCCGTTTTGGTTTCTCTCTGTATCTAGGGATGGTGGATGCGAAATTGTCGTAGCACAAGTGACGCTGACAGGTATTTCAGGGGCTACTGCGGAACCACGACCGACCACTGCGCCGCCGCGAACGGCTGCCAGTCTGCGTACGGAAACTGCACGGGAACGGCGCCCAAGACGTCGCGCGACCTCTTCAGTGTCGACCTCTCCTAATGGCTGGACACGAGGTGGCCCACACGGTCCGTGACATTGTGACTGCGCTCACTTCATCGCCTTCAATAACTTCCCTGTGTTCCAGCTGCAGCAGCATAGGTGTATCTATTGTGTTATGCAACGTACAAACGAGTAGACAAAATAAAATTCGAAAATCCACATAATCCCACAAAATCGAGCCTCAATTTCTTGCATATGACGTCCCGTATGAAGCTATGTTCAAATCCAAATCTTGTCATCCACTCTGTTACTCTCAAGGTGCTTCAGAATGTGGCCGTAGTCCTTACACACATGCTTCGCATCCCATCCGTCGCTCCCGGTAAAACCTTTAGGGAAGGTCGTCTACTGTCCCTCCAGCGCCGCGTCGTCGCAGCACATGATGCTTTGCCGCAGGTCGTCGAAGCAATGGCTGGTGTGCCACGGCCCTTCCTCGGTTCGATGTGTATGCCGCCACCACCTCGACGATTGCGTGTAGGCAGTGAAGCTGGTGAGTCACTGAGGTGGTAAAGGTCGAGTCGGGGTAGGACTCGAGGGGCGTGGGAAGATTGTCGTAGTCTTGTGATTCTTGATGTGGACGTAACCCAAGCCCTCTGTGTTGGGCTGGTCAACAGCGGCACAAGACCAATGTATGAGGATCAAATTGAATTAGGAGCTCACTGGGAACGATGCTAAGCCACCGCGCGTGAACTTCATCTGTCAACCTCAAGCAGATAGGGCAACGATTGACGGTACGACGGCTACAATTTGAGCCGAGTGCCTGTTGAGTTGTGGCCAAGACTGCGCCGGTTCGGCTCACGAACGACAATGGTGGCATCGACACAAGAAGCACGAGGGACTACTTACATCAATGATCGCCCTGGCTCTTGATTGCTGTTTCTGAGGAGCCACCACAACCATGCATTCAAGTTGATATTTAGCCATGCAGTGCGTTAACTTGTCTAGAAGTCCAAAGCAGTAAGCGATGATTTGGGACTTGGCCCACCTAGAGTTAAGTGACCTTCCTGACACTCAAGGGCGTACCTCTATCTAAGTGCAGCCCAACTGCTTTAGATCCTGTTAAACCACATTTCTTGCTACCTGTGGGATACAGTACCGACGGCACGATCGCCGCTGCTGGGACCTGCTGTCCTTCTGGAGAAGAGCCTTGCATGTGTTCAGACCGTGCGGGACTGTGGTGCCCTTGACCAAGGGTTTGATGGTCGTCAGTCCCCCACACCAGAGCCAGCTGGAAGTCTAGGGCGCCTTTTAACAGACAGGGCAGAGTCTGGTGGCGAGCATGATGTAGTGAACGGCAACCACCTCAGTCACGCCCTGTACGCCGGCCCACGACTGCCGTGGACGGCACAACCGCCTGTGCCTGGGCCTGGGTTCAATGAGACTCCAGTCCGTTTGTGAAAAAGAATGGGAGGGGGTGGCTCTGAACCGACGAATCAGGTTTACGCCAACCAACCGGCCGCGGGGATTGACAAGCTCGAGATGGTGCTGGGCATGGTGCTGTTATTCTGACTGCACCGAGCTCTTGTTGTGAGACGAAGAACAAGTTCAGGGAGACGATTTTCCAATCAAGTTTGGATTTCAAACGAATGTGCTAGATATAGGCTGCCTAAGTTCTTCCCCATTGGCCACATACCCTCGGTATGTCCTTCAACAGCTTCACAGTGAATGACGAGCGGAGATCAGGGACCGAAGCAACCTCCGCAAGACGCAAAACAACCCTGCGTGTTCCGCCACAGATCCATACATGTTGAATGCATGGAAAACCCACAAACAATGACATGCATCTTCTAGATACATGGACCGAAAGTGAGCTTAGCCACCGCAGGGACCAGCGCGGTTGGCACAGCTGGTGCGATAACCATAGACGCAACAGGCACCACCGTCGCCACACTGGAAAACGTCGTTCAAGCAGGAGCCAGAATAGCAGTTGGGGATGGCATTCACGGGCGAGACGCAGTAGCCGCACCACAGACCTGGGCTGGCATCGCCAGAGCAGGGACCGTCGGAGCTGGCGGTGCAAGAGCGGGGAAGGAGTCCTAACAATGTGATAAACGATGTGAGTGGAAGCCAGGCGATCGGATGGAGTCCGCCGCAAACGTAGAAGGGACCGATCTTCAGACGACTGGACGTAGACAGACCAACATCATGTACCGTCGATGGCATTGTTGCGCGGAGACAAGTTGACAGTTCGCCGCTCCTTGGCATGGGCAGCAATCAAGTCATCTAGGATGGGCGCAGCATCCGGCGCGGGATCGCGTTCGTAGACCTTGACGTCAATGGCGGACTTGTCAGGGAGAGGCGCAGGCTCCCGAGTTTCGAGCTCGGCCCCGCCTGCCTTGTCAGATGGCAGGGCCACCGCGAGGGCAGCCAAGGTGAGAATGATGTGAGAGAAACGCATGGCAACTGTGCTTGTGGATGCGGTTGTGATCTGGATGTCCGCTCTCAGCGCGTGTCCGGACTGACCGAGTGGATGGAAAAGACAGCGGAAGAGGCAATGCTTTATACATGTTCCCCCCATTGAGACGTTCCTCTCCCTCCCCTTCGCACTTCAACCATCGAACTGCAACCTTTGCAATCATTCATTGTGCATGTAAGAGCGGATGGTCGTTTGGCCGCTTCATTGTCAAGGTAGAAGTATTCCAACATCTCGGTTGTCTGACCGGTCTCCGGGCTGCAAGCATCCGCTCTCACAGCTCGGACGTTTCTGCATGATCTTCATGATGGTGGACTGGTTCCTTCTCAGTTTGTAGCATGAGGCTGCGAGTGGTGGCACACAACGGAGGAATAATGGCCCGTCCTTGGACTTCGTGTTGGCTCCCATAGGTTAGGAACTAAAGTTCATAATGATTCTTAGGTGGCTTTCACGTTCGGTTGGGTTGTAGTTCAGACGCAGTCCGGATAGAAATGTTAACTTTTCAGGTCCGTGCCTGTGGTCAACTCTGGGATGACCGGGCTTAGCAAGGCTGCAGTGGGAGTTCATCAGAAGCGAGCAATGACATTCAAATGAAATTTTGAGCTGGATTGGTTACAGGAGAGTAAACGATACGCGAAGCCCCCAGCCGTGCGGGCAATAGGGCAGGATGCAACGAACGATCTCTCCTAGACGACCTAGGTAACATGCGCACTTACTCCACAACTTCAGAAACGCTCACCAATCCTCGATCATCAACCCCGACGACGAATCCCGCAGCTGACTGATCCTCCCTGATGGTGTCCCTCGAGGCGAGGTAGCCACTGATCAGGGGCTTCCTGATATCTCGATCAATCGTGTTGATGATGCTTCGTGCTCCAAGTTCTTTCACGTAGCCTTCCTCGGCCAACGCCTTGCAAACAGAGTAGCCTTGCTTGATTCTCAAGTTAATATTGCCCGCCGGCCAGTAGCGACTGGGTTCCTCAGTGATGTCGATAGGCTTGACAAGCTCACGCCCAAATTCCGAGAGGGATTTGTCGGCGACGGCCGCTTGCTCGACTGGCGAGAACGGCAGGAAAGGAATGATGTCTGTCATTCGTCCCGTTAGAGGTACCTGTATTTCCGAGTGAGATCAGAATCCTCCCTCCAGTTGGCGTCAAGAAATTCAGGGTGGTAAAACAAAGTGGTGGGACAAGTGATGTGACCGGAGGCAACCGGACAAACCGGTAGGTAGGTAGGTTTGTACTCACGCCAAACACATCGAGGGCCTGCTTCTGAATGAGTTGTGAGAGTTGGCGAGTCAACTTCTTCACTTCTTCAAAGGCGTGCTTGGAATCAGCACCGGCAAGGAATTGGCCCTGATGCCTTTCGTAGAACTGATGAATCAGTGGATCAAACGCGTTGGTGGCCAGGACCCAAATGGTCTGCTTGCAACTGACGATCTGCTTGTTTCGCCGATCTCTGTACTCTCCTAAACTCACATCGGTTGATCAGTTTGTCTGTTGTGGACTTCACCCGACCGTTGTTCATCAGAGATGTGAGATTGGCACTGACCATTCTCGAACGGGACGAGGAGTGCCCGCCGGACTTCGTCCTCGGTCTTTTCAAATTCATCCATGAATACAATGCAACGCCGTGCATTGTGACTGGCCAGATAATTGTTCACAAACGACCCTTCCGTCCAGCCTTCTAGTGGAGGCCACGGACCGAACAGATCCGACGCGTAGTTGAGGTTAGTACAATCAACCTCGAGGAGGTCCAACGAGAGCATACGCCCCAGGTTTCGCGCTAACTCGGTCTTGCCATGTCCGCTCGGGCCCGCAAAGAGCAAAACCATAGGCCTATCTGAAGGCATGGCAAGATATCTGGGGCGGTGATTGTCAGTGAGACTCCAGTCAGCATTGGGGAGTTATGCATTGAGACAAGCATACGTGAGAAATCGATCGATCAGAAGTTCACTCGCCGGGGCTTGACCAATGAGGAAGTGGCGCAAGCCAAACAAGCCACTCGCTTTGTGCACCTGAGCAAGCTTGATGTTTGCTCCCGAGAGCGGCTGGACACCCGACGCAACGTGCAAGTCGTAGCGCATCATGAAGCTGAAGTTGAGCGCCTTGACAACACGCAGCCTGACAGCGTCGATACACCACGCCGTCTTTGGGCCGGCAGGCTCATGGGAGAGTGTATGTGGCTCCACATCCGAGAGGTCGCCGCGAAGAGGTGTGAACAGTGACTGAGGAATGACATTTGGCGACCAACCATGGCTGAGCAAGGTTTTGACCACCATGGGCATGTTCTTCCTGAAAGAGTCACACAATGCAACTGCAAAGCCTAGAAGGGGCACATGCCGGTAGGAGCAGTCGGATCTCCCGGCATAACTGACCCAAAGGTCAACCATCTCGGCGTTCCCCGTTTCGACGATGAAAAACATGCCCGGACAGCCGCTCAGGAGTGCATTCAGCTGAGCCTTCATTGCCTCCGGTCCCATGATCTGGTAGTGGTGAGTGAGGTACGTACGGGTGGCATGACAGGTCTGCCCGCTCCGGATGGCGTTGATGAGGCACCGGAGACTGAAGCCGGAACGCACGCGGGCGCATGGCAATTTCGTGGAGGTGTCGCAGCCGTCCCATCCATCATCATCTTCCGTCCAATGCGTAGGATGGCTAATTGATGCAACAGACACCGTGATCCCGGGCAGGGTGAAATCCCATTCCTGACTGCCGAGAAAGTTGGCACATGCTGCGTCGACGTCACCGCCGTGCCTCTGTCATGCTCTCGTCAGTTGTGGTTTGACTTCAGACTGGAGAGAAACCGGACGGCAAAACCTTCAACAGAGTTTCCGCCGTAAGCTCGTCGCACCCCACTCGATGCATCAGTTGGATAGGCCTGGGGTGAAATATCTCACTGACAGTAGCCATCTGAAGCGGCAGGTCAAACCAGAGATCGGTCCGGGTGGTATATGTACGTGTTCTCTGTGGTGTGGGACGAGATTCTGTTGAAGGGGCTTCCAGCTTGTCACAGGCAGGTGCATCAATTGGTCCCAGAGATTAACTCACAACCTGGGGATGAAAGATGGTCTGAGTTCAAGATGGCTGCAATCCCAGGTAATGTTGAATTTATGTCTCTTTGCCTCGCAACGCCGAGGGACCGCGCGGACAACGCCGAAAGCCCCTGAAAGCTTCCAAATTTTCAAACGCAGGTTCAGAGATTTTAATTTAATTTGATGAGCATCCGTCATCACGGAGAATTGATCAAATGCAAAGTTCCGGTGGCAAACGGGAGGGTGCAGTAAAGTCATGGAGCCTGGCCAGACAGTCAGTTCTGTTTGCTCGTACACCAGGCAGTTCCAGTAATCAGGTACGGAGTCATCAAGTACGGTGTACGGTCTGCTCTGGTAGTTCGAATGAAAACAGAGAACTCCCAACCCTTCGTGGGTACATGAAGGCAAATAAACTCAGAATCGGGACTTACTGGAACCAGTACAGGTAATTGACACCTGCAGAAGCGCAAGCCCAGACACAAAGCACCAGGCTATGTTCGCCGCAGCGGAGTCATTGAGCAGCTAGGTATTCGAAGAGTACCTGCCTGGGGACTTGTGCAGTTACGACAGTGCGTAAATGCCAGCCATGAGGTCCGGCCCCGGTGACAACCAGCTTCTGGCAGCGCCATTGGCATGAGCCGCCAGTACCGTTCTCGGCCGGCAGCGTATCGGCACTGCATCGGCGGATACAGCATTATGGCGTGTCGAGAACCTGAAACTCAGCGTATGCCAAAAGCCGGCTGTTCCAGTACGTAGCTACCGTACTCGGTTAGGTCATTGACAGCGTGCAACTTGAATGTGATGAGATCCACACGTACACTGGGAGGGTCTCAGCTTGGGGACTCATTTCGAACGTGAAATACTTGCAACTGCCTATCTAAGGTATCTAACGTTACTCAAACGAGGCAAGCAGAAATACCTAACAGTTGAATGACGCCTCATACAGATACGAAGGACAATTCCCTACCTTCGTAGCGTCCTTGTTCTGGCAGAAAATATCATGCTTCTCCTTCAACGGCACCGTGAACACCTCGCTCTGCACCCCGTTCCCAAAATCCCCATACAAGAAGAAATGGCTATCATCAACGCTCAAATCCCCACTCGAAAGCACGACGGTCAACCTCCATCCCGAAAGACAGTGGTAATCCGTCGACCCGACGCCACGCCCGCAGTTACTGCACTCCTCATTAGCATTATTGCAGATCTGCGTATCTCCCCGCTTCACATAAAAATCCCACACATCAAGCGCGCCCTGGGCGCTATTATCATTGTACTGCGCCGACATGGAGATACACGGCCCCGGCGGCGCCGTCGGGCTGGGCACGCCCGGCGAGCCAGTCTGTCCGCCCACATACGTGCCCGTGGCGAAGGTGTACCCGCCCCAGTAGGGATCGCCCGGCGTCGGCAGGTCCGCGCTGTAGTCGCTGTAGATGGGCTTGTACGGCGGCAGCGTGGGGCACGCTTCGGCTGTGTATGCGGTCGTGAGCGTGGCGGAGATGGAGCAACCCGACGTGGTCTCGTATTCGGTGGTTGTGCAGGTTGTTTCCATAGTGAGCGCGCCTGGTGAGGCGGATAGCGTGCAGATCACGGTCGTGTCGACCACGGTGGTTTTGGTGTCGCACGAGTCGTCGTCGTTGCCGCCGCCGCTGTGAGGGGGGCCGGTGCCGGGCGGGCAGGCGAAGCCGAGGCAGGGTTTGGGCTTGGGAGGGCCGCCGCCGCCTCCCCCGCCTCCGCCGCCGGAGCAGCCGGAGCAGCAGCCGCTGCAGGAGCAGCCGGAGCCGTTGCAGTCGTTGCAGTTGTCGCCCTTGCAGAGCTTCCCGCAGCTGGAGGTGCACGTCGGTGTGGCTGAGGTGGTGCTAGTGAAGCTGACTTTGGTCTTGGTGTTGGTCACTGTCGGCCAGGTGGTGGAGCCGCTGGGCGTCGTGCTGATGTAGTAGGTGATTCGGCTGGTGGTGATGGAGGAGTCCTGGCCTGGAGGCGAAACGGTGATGGGCGCGACGCAGAAGAGGGACGGCGTCACCGTGTACGTCGCTGTTGCCACCTCCTCGGCGATGTTGATGTTGTAAACAGGGATTGCGGTTGTGTGAATAGGCGGGAAAGTGATGGTTGAAACCGTGACGGTTGAGGTACCTTCCACCCAGCTCTCGGTGAAAGTGGTCGTCAGGGGATCACACGTGAGGGTGGTGGTCGTTGGCAGGATGTAGGGGGGAAGCACGACAACACAAGGTGGCGCACACCCGACAACGGGCGTGGGATCAGGATTCGTCCAGATGCCGGGGTCAATGTACGCCGGTGTACCACCACCGCTGCCTGGCCTGACTGTTTGCTTGCATGCCGCATCTGGACAGTATCCTCGCTGGCAAGTGAAGTCGCAGAGGCCGTAGTCATTCACCCCGTCCACAGCGAGACCCTTGTTGTTGTTGATCGTCGGCGGCGGGACGACCAGCGCTCCGGTTTGTGTGCATGTGCAGATCTGGATGGGGCAGAAACCGAAGTGGCACGAGTAACCACACAAACCTCCCCAATTGCCGGGACCCTCACCGGCGATGCATGCCGGTGGCAGGAAGTCGGAGACGGTAGGGATAGTCAGCGGAACCTCAACAGTGCCGCAAGCCGTCGGCGGACAAAACCCCAAGTTGCAGTTGAACGAGCACAGACCGGAGTAACTCGGGTCTTCGCCGGCGATGGGGTACCCCTGAATGCCCGTCGAGTTGGGTTTCGTCTTCTGTTCGCCCATGCCCTGGCACAAACAAGCCCCGATCGGACAGTAGCCATACTCGCAGGCGAACTCGCACAGACCGGCGAAGTTGTACGCGCCCGTCCCCCGGACACAGACCTTGTCATTCATACGGTAGGGGATCTCGACAACCAGGGCGTTGGACAAGCCCGCGCCCACGTAGGCGTTCCAGTTGACCAAGCCGGCCTGTGACGAGCAGTCCGTGGTGACGGAGATGCCCGAGCCGGAGGCGAACACGGTGCCGCTGCGAGAGAGGGACACAACAACTTCGCCCACATGGCCATTGAACGACACGTTACCGTGGTAGAGCCCGATGTTTCCGTCAGGCACGTCGCTCCAGGACCCGGCCTGGGTCACGCCACCGATGCTGACGGACACATCGGCGGGCGTACTTAGGAGTGCGGTGTAGAAGACTGCGTCTCCCATGACGGAGCCTGCTGGGAATTCAATCTGAAGTTGCGAAGCGGTGTTCCCCGTCGAGCTGCCGTCGCTGCACGCCGTTGCGGGATTGGGCCGGTACCAGAAGGTCACGCCCTCCTGCGTGAAGATGGTGACGTTCTGCACGTACATGTCAATGGCGTAGGGCAGGAAGGTGCGCCACGCGTCGTGCGGCATGTTGGCCACGTAATTGAAGGGCGCGCTGCTCATGGCGCCGAGCGCGTGGTCCCGGATGGGGCCGATGTAGTGTGACTCCCCTGAGACATGGTAATTGTGTGAGTATGGCTAATCGCTGGGAACAACCCAAAAGAGTGCAGACTGGACATACCGTAGTCGTTCCAAGAGATGATCTCCACCCACTCGGGCTGCACGTATGCCACCTCGTTCCAGCGGTCATACCATAGGTTGTCGCCCCTGGTTCGGTTCGGTGTTTTGTCAGCATAGGGCAGAGCGCAGTGATCGGTGGAGAGAAGGGAAGACTAACCGCCACAGCCAGTTCTTGTCCCATTCCGGTAGATTCGTGTAGAACCATGGCGACACAGGCATCATGTACGGCTTGCCGTTCAGGTACTGCAAGTACGATGCGTCCGTGTACGTATCCATGTTCTGAGGGCCCCACGGCCATGCTGCCCAGCTGAACAGCCCGTCCGCGACGCCGTTGGCCTGCTGCATGGCAACTTTGGCACCAAGCGAAGACCAGTCCGGCACGAAAAAGCACCCCGTAATGCTCTTGATGTCAACCCAGTCGTTGGCGTTGCCGGGCCCTTCGAAGGTCGACACAAAGGGTTGTCCGTTGAACCGGTAGTACTGCCCCGTCTCGCTGTACTTGCTGATGTAGTCGACGACGTCTTGCTTGTCCCACGGGCCATTGCCGGCATAGTCGAAGGAGAAGAAGAGTTGGAAATGTTTGTTCGCGGCAGCGGTGAAAGCAGCAGCCACGACTTCGGCATTGCCGGCTTGACTGGAGGCCATGTTCAACGCAAATGCTGTGATGTGCGCGTTTTGGGCTTGTTGGATGTCATCTTCCCAGTCGCTTGCTGTGTAGTTGACAGCATTCGACACCTAGATTAGCGTCAGTGATCGTTATGGCGGCTCGTAGTGGGCCCTAGCAGCCAGCGAGACTCACCATGAAGTGCGCGAAAACTGCTTTGGCCTGGACATGATAGCGGCTGCACAGCAAGGCCAGCGCCAGGAAGTAGGGGAGCAGCATGTTGGGCACCCCCAGTCCGGATGCAATAACAGGCAGGAAACTGGGCGACAATGGCTCCCTCTGAGACACAAAGCTTTGACTGGAACCGAGAGGGCTGTAGGTTTAGGAGAATGGGATGTCATTGATGTCAGTCCAGCGACATGACTATGTTGCCCCGGTCCTTACATGTATGCTGACTGGAGGTTCCCACTAACCAAGCAGAACAGTTCGATCTGCTCCTCCAGTCAACAGCGGCCGAATCCTGCGGGGACCTCCAATACCCGGGTTGTCGAACATGCTCGGTCTCGGTATTCTCACGATGTGGTTACCAACCTAGGTAGTCAAGGGGGGTGGCGTCACGGAGCAGTGTGCAGATCGAGGAAAGCGTCGATATGAAGCAATGAACTCTGTACCGTGCTGACGGGACTTTCCTTGCTGTCGACCGCAACCTTGACCTGCACGAGATCCTTCGGCAGTGGTGGCGCTAGGCGCGACGTAACACCCGGATGCGGGTGACACGAGATAAGCGCCCAGCTCCGCCGGCCGCGTCGAATTAAAGTTTGCTGCAGCCCCTGTCAGCAGGCGCGGCATTGACGACCCCGAATGGGCGGGAGGCTAGCGCTGAGTGGCGCCAGGCCGCGCCGTAGCAATCTGGTATCGTTCCGTGGTGCCTGAAATCGATAGTGTCGGGGAGCGTAGATCTTATGATCTGGTGCCGTCGCATCGCGGGAATCCTTCGCGGGCCGTCGGGCACCGCACCTGAGCTCTTACATGTTCTGGTTGCCCGAAGGATTCACTGCAGTTCCCCGAGTCGATAGGAGATGTTGCCAAGATGGAACTTTGACGGGGCGCAGGAGAGGTCTCCGGCCTGGGGAGGAGAGGTTGTCTGGTCAGCCTTGGCTCGATCGCAGACGGCTAGATCTTGATGTACCGAGGCGGAGGAACACGTCCGACCCATAAGTCCTTGCCCTGCTTGCTCGCGCAACCGATGCGTAGGTTGCTTCATCAGGGTCTGCTACCCAGCTGCCACAAGGTCCCAGACTTTAGCTGGACACTCTCCTGCTCAGAGCAGCTCAACGAAACGATACCCTCTCCTGCCATTAGCAAGTTGTCATACGCCAGGAATCCAGCATGTTTTCGTCTTCACCATGGACGCGTGCCCTGGTGGTCGTGCTAGTGAGCACCGTCGCGACTTCTCGTGTCTTTGAGAATAAGAGGCATGTTATTATTTTTGACCTTCTCTGTTGTCTCCCAGCCCACCACGGTACTAGTACAGACGCTGACTTGTAGTTCAGAGATGACGGGTGGTCAGGGGTTACCTCCTGGCTGCCATGGGGTCGCTCAAACGATATCCTCCGTAGGGACGGTACCGGCACGACGCCGGCGACCATGAATTCGGACTGTCTATGGCTGTGCGAGCTCGGGGGCTGCTCCAACGGCAACGCCTGTGGCCGGTTTGGCAAGCGTAACGAGCACCCGCTCGGCCACCCGCTCAACCCGTACCGGGCGTGGAACCACACCACGGACAAATGGGACGTCGTGTCTGAAAGCGAGTACGCCTCTTACAGAAGGAGCGAACTCCTGTTCAAGCGGGCGTTCAGCACAGATCTTCGATGGAACGCTGCGCGCTTGAACGGGTATTTGGCCGAGACTCACCAGCAAGGGGACCTTCAGTTCCAGGACCACTGGTACTACATTGTCAACACCGAGGGAGGTTTGAACGAAGGCACCCGGTCGGAAGAGAAGGTTTTCACGCAGGTTGGGGCTCCCTTTCAGCTCGGCTGCGGCGGCCTGCACGGCTGCACGGTCATGACGCTGGTCTCCGACAGGGCGGTTTACATGGTACGTGGCAACAGTGGCTGGACGTGACTTCAGTTTCTGACAACAGATCTCCTCAGGCCCACTACTGGGAGGTCTACGCTTTAAATGCCGACGACGAACTCGCCGCGGGCACCACTGGCCAAACAAAGTTCCAACAGCGTGTTCTAAACACCATCAGCGTCACGGGGGACCAGGACTCGCAGACTCGCGGCGGCGGCGTCACCTGGGACAATTACAACCACGACGGCGACAATGCCCGCTTGCTGATCATGACGCCGGGCGTTGATGACTGGGACGGCAACATTCAGACGGCGGGTCCGCAGCAGTGGAAGTACCAGAACAAGGTCAAAGCCATGATTGCCCTGGTCCAGGAGAACATCCCGGGCGTCGCCGTCAGCGTCATGCCGTACAAGCGCCTGAATTACCACAACAACGGTGGCGACCCGACCGGCCCTGATGTGAGTTTGGTGGGGACGACTGCGCGCGGGATGGCGTATTTCCAGTAAGTCGGCACTGCTTGTCCACGCATCACCATCCATCTGTGCATGTCTCGGCGCTGACGCTGGCTAGGTATGATGGCACGACTGCTGGACAGTACTGGAGACTGTTCTACGAGTACATGGTGTACAAACGAGGAGATAGGAACTGAGAATGCCGCTGGTAACGTGAGCGCCGCCGTGGCTATGTAGTGACACTTGAATAGTTAGGTAGCTTAGGTTTTGTACCAACTGCAAGTACCTACCTTGGGTAGGAAGTATTGATACGTTCTGTGTGTAAATTACTTCGACACTTAGGTGCCGTAATAGCAGTACAAAGATCTGCCTCCACTCGCTGTATTCAGGCGATTGCACGCTGGGTCAATGGTGTTAGGCAGGTAAAATTTATGGATAGGAGATATGTATGTATTCTGAATGCACTAGACTTCAAGTTCAAGTTGCGCTATGACACATGGATATGCGAGCAGAGAGCCTTCAGTTGAACGCTTCTCCATGGTCACAGTATCTTCCAACCACCAGGCTACAGTATTGCAGCCCCACAACATCTTCTTTTGCTGTTGCGTTGTGCCGCACACATATCTGTACTTCGTAGCCACCTACTGACCAAAATAAGATATACACCAACCAGACACGGCAATTTCCATTTACAGTTCTGAAGGAAGAGCTATAAGCAACACAAAGAGTGGAGACTGTATATAATTGGAGTAGAGTACAAGTCAGATGATGGAAAGTAGGCAGGCAGGTACATGTAGGTGAGTACTGTGAGTGATTGAAAACATTTTCAATGGCATGAGTCAAGGGCTTTCTTTGGTGTACCCATTGATTTGCGCACCAGGCGGCAGCAGTCCATTTCGACTAGTTACCGAGCTACATGTACCTGCCTACGCTCAGAATATGTTGTCTGAATTGAGTCCTTCCACCTGCGACCTCAGCCTTGACCCTGGGCTTACACTACATAAGTTACATTTGTGCAAAAACAGCGACCAGTGGTTCCTGTTTAGCTTTCTTCCCCTGCTCGCAGCTATCGAACACGCACCGCGCGTGGCTTCCCGTCGGCAGTGCTGAAATGCCGGCCGCCATTAACCCACATGGGACGCCTCCCATCAGAGATCCTCTCTGCCATCTGCGGCGAACTCAACCACGCGCACCCGCACAGCGTGCTGTCCTTTGCCCTCGCCGACAAGTGCTGCTACTCCGTGACGAGCGCTTTTTTGTATCACAGTATTGCATTGGGGGTCGGACTTTTGGACCCGCAACAGATCGCCGACCAAACGCAGCAATGTGCGCTCCTGCTTGGTCGAGACGCGGCATTCCCGCACGTCAGGCGGCTGGTCGTGTATTCGAACCGCCTGCTGGCGTTGGGCGACGACATCACGCGGGCGTGGAGGGAGGACAATATTCCGTACCGGCCTGCGTGGCGCCCAGAGAAACAGGTGTCGTGCGGGAAGCTCATCGCCCTTGGCAGCGACGAGCAGATCATGGAGGCATTTTCTCTTCGCATCAAGCACGCATACTCGGACCACACGCCCTTGCGCCGCGTCTGCAAGTCGGACGGGTACTGGCAGCCACTGGGCCTCCTGCTGGAAGCTCTACCGGCTCTGACCGACTTCGTCTTTACCTGCCCGCACCAGCTCCCGCCGAGTCTGCTAGAGGCGTTGCATACATGCCGCGCCGGCTCAAGCTCGAGACCCCTTAGGCTGCACATTCTGGACTTCAAGATTGAGAGCCCGAGAAAGGGAGACGTGGTGTTGGATGCCCATGAGCTAGCGCTGGCCCCGTCACCCCTGCTGCACCGCATCTGGGTCAGGCACAAGGATATCAACGGCTACGATGGGGACAGGAAGCCGACATACCTCGGAGATGCCGTCATGGATGTGGTGAAATGTCTGGCGCCAAACCTTAAAGAAGTCTGCCTTCGCCGTTCTTGGGGTGCGTCCGAAGACGACGACGGATAATTAACCATTACCACGGCCCCCAGCCTGGTCAGAATTTCCCAAGGAATCCATTTACCAACGGGATCTGGACATGCACTCCCTCGGCTCTTTGCACCACCTCGAACTCGACGGCCTCGGCCAATGGGACTCCGCCACTATGCGCCTCCGGGCCCCAACAGACCTCTTCAAGAGCTGGCAGCAGTGCACACGCCTGTCCTCCCTGCTTGCCTTATTGCTGGCCAACATAAGCCTACATGAAGCCCTCCCATCTCTGTTGGAGCTCTGGGAGTTACCGAACCTAACATCCCTTACTTTCGGCTGCAGCACATTTGCCGCCAACCAGGACGACGTGCAGGCCGTGTAGATGTTCCTCTCCTCCCTACCCTTCCTCCGCTGCTTGGACATGCGGTGGAAAGGTCCCGCAGTCAACCTCGGCGCAACCACCATCAGCCAACACCTAACCAGACTCCGATTCCCCGCCGCGCTAGGCCCAGACACAACCCTCCACGACCTCGCCGCCCTAGCCCAGCGCTGCCCCCTGATCGAGGACCTCGACATCAGCATACCCCGCTACCGCGGCGGCGCGCCCGAGGTCGCCTGGTACCGCGCCATCGGCCGCCTGCCGCGTCTGCGCCACCTGTCCCTCACCCTCGACGCGAGCGGCACCTACCCCGGCTCCACAACAGCACCATCCCCTCAACCCGTGCTCCCGCTCGAAGTCCTAACCCTCTGCGCCACGACCGAGGGCAGCCGCTATGACCCCACCTCGGGGCAGCAGTGTCAGCCCCGCTGGACGGGCACGCCGTGCGCGCCGCGCCGCGGCCCTTCCTGGGCGCGATGCAGCGCGTGTGGCGTGTCGAGCGGGACGTTCGCGGGGACTGCCGCGGTGTGGTGCGTGCGTTTAGGTGGGGAAGGAGAGTCGGCTGGCGAGGGAGCGGATGGTGACGGCGGGGACGGTGGGCGGGCGGCGGTGGTTGGAGAGGTTTTTCGGGGGATCTGGTCGGCGGGGGTTGGGGACGGGGAGGGGTGGGAAGGGGGGTGGCGGAGTTAGGGGTTGGAGGTTGATTAGGGAGGGAGGGAGGTAGGTAGCGTAGGGATTGGTGTGAGAGTTGGTGTTGTAGCTGACGGAGAGGAGGGACGTGGGTTGGTGCTGCCGGTGCTGTGTGGGACTTGTTTCAGCCGTGAAGCTGCATCTAGTTGATGTACCTCCGTTGATGTAGGTTAGCAGCGGAAAAGACACGTCCTGGGAACGTCGTTTTCTGGTAGCAGTGCACGCAATCCGTACTGTTGCGCGAGGAGCGCGTCGAACGCGGAGGCGACGCTGCGCACCTGCCGGAGTTGACTTTCATCGGTCACACCATCAGACAGGGTTGCTGATAGTGACCCCCAACCCGGCATGAGCAGTTCCAGCTGCCGCAGCGCGTTGGTAGCCAACATGACAAAAGCATGCGTGTCCGGAACCCCGCGTGCGAACATGGCCATCGCCAGCAGCGCCTGAACCGACAGCAGAGTCGGCTCCTGCAAGATCAATTCCGACAGCACCGTGGTGGCGTTGCGTTGGAAAGCTGTGGGGTACATGCCCAGCTCGTCTTCCGCACCTGGAGCAATCTTATTGCGCAGGGCGAGCGCAATTGCGGCGTTGACGAGAGCCCATCGTGCGTCGTGGTTGACTGGCCCGACGGCACTCGCTGCGTATTGCTCCTCGAGAAGTAGCAAGAGACTCGGAAGGTTGAGAATCCGATACTCCGCCATAACATCGTCGAAGGTATTTGTGATGACCCGCTTTAGGATATTCAGAGGCATGAGCGGAGTGAATTGACGGCGTCCGCTTAGTACGTTTTCGATTTCGGCGTCCATAGTTTCCCGCTGCTCAAGCACACCGGGCAGCAGGAAGTTCCTGTTGGAAACAGTCGGGAGGCTGTCTTTCAAGGTGCTCAGGGCACCGGCTGGTGTAAGCAAGGATAACGTCGATGGTAAACTCTGTAAGGTGGATCGCCCTTCAGACGAGGGCGACTCGGCGTCGACATTGTTAGGGGTAACATTGCCATCGGTATTACGTAGCCGAAGGGTGAACAGAAAATTGGAAGCTTCATCCGGGGGCTTTGTTGCCCCATCTGATCCTTTCTTCCTAATGCAGTGGCTTAACCAAGAGCATGATGCCTCGTGGGATGACAGGTCTTACTTTTTACCCGGGCCACGCGTCTTGCGAACCGCTGCATACTCGCATTCCAAGTCACGGGCAGCACATGTGGCACACCTGGGTGTGCCGCCGTCGCAGCGGTTCTTGCGGGCCTTGCACGACGTGCAAGCCTGTTGGCATCAACGCCAGTCGGTCACGTTAGTCGGCCAGGTTGCAATATTCGATCGAACCTCGGGTGCTTACAATAAGGATCCGGACTGGCTTGCACGGTGCTGTCGGTTGCGTCGCTGCTTCTGGGTCCATGGCATTTGAGTGCCGCTCAGTCGGCTACTTTGGTAGGCTGTAAGTACCGTGCGCACGCGATTGGCATCAAGTTAGCATTCGACTTACATCCGCGCTGTTCCCAATGCTTCCGATCGATGCGGTCTGATGCCCCTGAGCCCACTGTGCTGCTTTTGAAGGCGCGGGAGAAGAAATGCCTCCGGTTTGTGGGGCCAGGGTCTTATTTGTCAGATTTGCTTCCGCTCGCAAGCCACTGCTTGGCATCCTGAGCCATCACCTAGCAAGCGCGACCTTTTGCTTCCGAATCTGGTGCGCAAACACGACGCATTCGAGCGCCATGTCCATCCCCACCCCAGGTACTTAATCCAGCTGTACAAGGTCTCCAGAGGGGTCTTGGAAACAGGTGTCATATCCCGCTATGTCCGGAATCCCCGAGGCGGAAGCAGATGGGTGTGCTTCCGTCATCGCAGTTTGTAAGTCCTGGGTGCTAGATCATGCAGCGCGATGCTATAAGTAAATCCTTTGAGCTTCACGCAGCCCATACATGCAAACACCGTTGTACGACACATATCAGACTTTGGCTCCCAACTTCACGCGAATCTCGATGGACTTCCTTCTTCCGAGGGGCGACGCTCTCAGCGTCAACCCTCCCGTTGGAGTGGACCAAGCCCTCTCTGTAAACGGCTCCGACTGGCTTTGGGCCGTGACAGCCATTCAGATCGCTGCGTTTGTACGTCCACAACCCTGCCATTGTGAGCTTTCCTGCATGTGCACTGACTGATATGTGACCATGCAGTTCGGCCTCTTGAGCTTTTGCTTCGCCTCCCACGAAAGCAAACGCGTTTTTCACTACACCTTCACCATTGCCCTGCTGGTCGGCGCCATAACCTACTACTCGCAAGCGTCTGATCTCGGGTGGAGCGGCGTGACGCAAGCGAATCACACCGGCAACGGAACGATCCGCCAGGTGTTTTGCGCCAAATACGTCAATTGGTGCATCTCGTTCCCTGGGGTCGCACTAGCTCTGGGCTTGCTGTCGGGGGTCTCGTGGACCACTATCTTCTGCAATATCTTCATCGCATGGATCTGGGTCCTCAGCTACCTCGCGGCCGCTTACACCACGACCAACTACAAATGGGGGTTCTTCGCGTTCGGCACCTTCTCGTGGGTCATCCTGGCCATGAGCACGCTCAACGAGAGCCGCGAGGAAGCGGTCCGGCGGGGTATCGGTCGGGACTACATCATCCTCGCCGCCTGGGCAAACTTGCTGTGGTTGCTGTACCCCGTCGGCTTTGCGCTCAGTGACGGCGGCAATGTCATTGGTGTCACTGGCGGTTCGATTTTCTTCGGCATTCTCGACAGCTTGATGGTGCCGGTGCTGGCATTCGCGTTTACATGGCTGGGCAGCAAGTGGGACTGGACGAGGCTGGAGCTTGCTTTCAGCGAGTTCCGCGGTGAAGGTGTTGCCCGGGAGCACTTGAACAAGGAGCCTGCCGCGGCTCAAGCTAACGGGGGACATCAGGGTGTTATCTGAGCCTTGCAGCTCATAACGCATTTCCCAGGTCGCAGAAGAGGAGTGGTCAACGCGATATCCTTCTTGGAGCCTGAATACCGAAAGCGTCGGTGTGGGGACTTACATGTTCAAAGATCGGGCGACAAGTGTATTCTCACTGCTTACCGTCGACCTTGTTTCCGCTTACCCAGATATGCTGAAACATGGTTTGGAACTGCTTCGCTAATCCTCTCCCCTTTCGTTTACTTTCGTCTCATTCTCTTATCCTTACTTCCCTCTCCTGTCTTGCATCACCTTGTCGTCCGTTTAGAGCAGTTCTTACTCTGCTGATATTTCAAGCCTGTTTCCCACGTTGATTACCTTCCGTTTTCCCATCTTGCTGGACAGAGCTTGGGGCCAGGATAATGCAAGTCAATCAAACTTTTGCTACATATGTCACGGTGTATTTCTCAACAACGTATGGAATGTCGAGCATCATGGGCAGTTGAGTGATGCAGCGGACAACACATGGACTGCCAAATATATGTCCAGCCGGCCACAAGGCCAATCCATTTCTCACACAGCAGTATCGGCCCACTCACATGTCTTGTCGCCGAGGCCCGGCGCCATCTTCCCCGGCAGCGGGCCGACAATGCCAGTTTCACATGCAATGCAAACCGTTCCGTAAGTGTGACGTCACCGGGTCCTCTCCCGACTGGCTTGGCAGGGACAACAAGACGACATTCTAGAATTCATTCAAGCTGCTTCTTAAGGGATTGGCCGGCCTTTCTCTGCTATGGTTCGAGGTGGTCATTTTGAAGCAGTAGCCCCTTCACCTTCAATTGACTCAAACACAGCAAACCAACAATGGGGTCCCAATCGCGGGCCTACAACCCGCTCCTCCACCCCTTCCTCTTCCTCTACCAGGTCTTCCAATGGCTCGCCGACAAGATCCTCTCACCAAACCCTCCCGGGCCGAGCGCCCGCCTTAGCCGCCCGCGGATCGCCGTGATCGGCGCCGGCATCACAGGCGTGACCAGCGCGGCGCACTGCATCGGGCACGGCTTCGACGTGACCATCTTTGAGTCCGGCGGCGAGGACGAGCTGGGCGGCATCTGGAGCCGCGTCAACAACACCTCCGCGCTCCAAATCCACTCCGTCATGTACCGCTTCCACCCCTCCGTGAAGTGGGAACGCGGATACCCGGACCGCCAGCAGATCCTCAGCCAGGTGCGCGAGCTGTGGCGCCGCTACGGCCTCGACGCCCGCACGCGCTTCGGGACCAAAGTCGAGCGCGTCTACCAGGACGACCGCGGCCGCTGGGTCGTCAACGACCCCGCGCTGGGCCGCTTCGACGGCGTCATCAGCGCCGTCGGCACTTGCGGCGAGCCCAAAGTCCCCCACCTGCCGGGGATGGACGCCTTCCGCGGCGAAATCCACCACTCCAGCAAACTCACCGGCGCGTGCAGCGCGAGGGACAAGTCCCTCATCATCATCGGCGGTGGCGCCAGCGCCGTCGAAGCCCTCGAGTTCGCGCACGCCGAGGGCGCGCGCAAGATCTACATCCTGGCGCGGTCCGACAAGTGGATCATCCCGCGCAACCCGCTGTGGAACGTGCTGCTGGCGCTGAACGTGTTCGGGCAGGAGACCTTCCTGAGCTGGGTGCCCGAGCTGCTGCTGCGCAAGATGTTCTACCGCGACCTGGAGGACCTGGCGCCTGCCAACAAGGGCATCTTCACCGACACGCCCATGGTCAACTCGGATATCATGGACAAGCTGCGCTCCGGGCGGGCGGAGTGGATCAGGTGCGATATTGAGGGGCTGACGGAGCATGGTGTGCGGGTTAATCGGCGCGCGAAGGGGGTGCCGGCTGGCGGGCCCGGGCGGCAGGATGAGATTAAGGGGGATGTGGTGGTGATGGCGACGGGGTTTTCGCGGCCGAAGCTGGATTTTCTGCCGGAGTCGTGCTTTGAGAAGCCGTATGAGCCGCCGAATTGGTACCTGCAGACGTTCCCGCCGAATCACCCATCTGTGTCGTGCATCAACTGCACGTACATGAACGCAATCGGGACCGTGGGAAACTGGCACATTGGTATCTACACGCGGATTCTGTTGATGTTCTTGGTGGATCCGCTGACGAGGCCGAGCCCGTTCTGGATGCGGCGCTGGATCGACATGACCAGGCTGCTCAAGATGGCGTCGCCGGTGGGCCCGTTTGAGTTCTTCACCTATCTCGAGCTGGTCTGGTGGTTTTGCTTCTGCGTGGCATTCAACCCATTCCGATGGAAGTGGGCGTTCTTCGTGTTTTTCGGCCTGGGGTTCATGTTGCCAGCCCATGTGGTCAAGGCGGAGGACAAGATCCGGAACGGGCTGGGCTGGCGTGAGGAGGCGAATGACGGTCAGGACGTCGGGTCAAGCTTCTAACAAATGGGTGAGGCATCCGCGCGCGGTTTGGCAAAACCTACTACGTTGGGGCCCAGCAACAGTGGGCATGGTGAACGGGACGATGTGGGCGGGCTTGGTGGAGAGACGTAGAATGGTAGACGGGTATTATGGCGGAATCTGAGAGCAGCATCGCCGGAGTTCGTGGGATTTGAGTAATAGACAAACTTTGCATTTGGCTTCGGACAATCCATCCTTACCGCCCCTTCCCTCGAGTCCCCCGCCCGGTCTCGAGCACCTTGAGCCGCTTCTGATATCTCTCACCCATATGCGCCCCACTCCCCTTCGACCCATCCACGGTGTCAATGCCTCTCTTGCGGCTCTTCTCCAATAAGGCCTTGGTTCCACCACCCGAGCCCTTGCCCTTGGTCAACCGGCTGATACGATCCACGCCTTCGCTAAGCTCTCTCCACTCCTCGCCGCCAAAGCTCATGCGGCTGCTGCGGCCTTCCATCTTGGCCCTCTTCGCCTTGTCCTTCTTGCTCTCCTTCGGCAGGCGCACGAAGTTCCGCTCCTCGTAGTCGCGCCGCTCGTCTTCTCGCCTGCGCTCCGACGCCGTCTTGATCTTACGGCCGCCGTTCACAATTGTCGAGCCGATGCTGGGCTCGGCAATGGGTGCGGTCGACATCTCCTCGGCGATGAACTCGTCGAGCGTGGCGGACTTCAGCTGTCTCCGGTCGCCCTTCTCGCGCCGCTCGCTCGTGGGCATTACGACGGGCGCAATCTTTGGTGGGCGGTAGACTCCCGGCGTGTCCTTCTCCTTCCCGGTCTGGGTCGCCGCGGCGGGGCGCTGGAAGCCGGTGAGATTGGGCCGGTGTTGGAGGTCGGCAATCTTCCGTCCGTCCATCGTGTCTGCTTGTTCACCCTCCTCATCCGATTCGTTCTCCTCCTCGTCGGACTCGAATTGCTCATTGGCCCGAGCAGCCTCTTCCTCGGCCTTCGCGTTGCGTTCCGCGTCGTCGGCAGCACGGAGGACCTTATCGATCTGGAACCGCAGCTTGTCTTCTAGTGGCCGCGCGCCCTTCTCTAGGTAAAGTCTCAGTTCGACGAGTTTTGCAACGACGAGATCGCCGAGGTTTTGGCCATCCGCCTTGGTGCTTGAGCTGCCATTCTTGGCTTGTCTCAATTTTAGAAGGATGAGAAACACCAGATTCTGCAGGTATGAGAGGAGCAGCTCGTTCTTGACGTCGAGCAGGGAGATGCCATCCTTGGGGAGGTCGATGTCGGCGAGTTTGGGTGCTACATCGAGCGTTGAACTGAGAGACTTGGTGAGCGAGTCCAGCAAGGCCGGTAATGTCGCGGGGGCTGCCATTGTCGCTGTTGACTGCCAGATCGTGGTGTTCTCTTGCAACCCTGTGATTTGAGGTCGCGACGACGCAACTCAAGAAATTCTTTTGATGGCCCCGCCCAACTTTTTTGTGGCACCTGCAAGGTGTCGGTGCCTAGCCGTACCGAAAGCCAGGTTTGATAGTGGAACTGGATCGTTATCGGTCCAATTAGCGGGCGGCTTGGGAAACTCAACACGGGCCACCTCGTCGTCTCACAGCTGTTCGTCTTTGTCCAACGCGTCCAGGGGTGGCCGCCTGCAGTTTCGAAGACGACAAACTTGGCGACGTCGACTTTGCCTTGTGCCGAATTGCCGGACGGCGCCGCTCAGTCCCAGCGCTCCAGCGATTCTTGCTTGATCCCAGCCTTTGCACGACCTTGCTCCGCGGTGCTTACATGGTTTAATCATCCATTCTCATCTCAACGCGGATCACTCGGGGACGGCGGCAGCGAAGAGAAACGTCAGTCGCAACCCGCTTTCTACCAATGTCCCATCCCGGAGCAACAAACGCCTGGTTCTCCCTTGCCAGCGCCGTTTCTCGCTGGGAGCCACCGTTCCGGAGACTAACATTCTCTTCAGCAGACCCTCACACACCGTCGACATGCGGCTAACAACACACGCGCCGTCGGGCGCTCTGCTCGCAGCGCTGCTGGCCGCGCCGCAGCTTGCATCCGCCTTCTACCTCCCCGGCGTCGCGCCCACATCATACAAGCAGGGCGAGCTGGTGCCGCTCTACGTCAATACGATCCGGCCGGTCGCGGGGTCCGACGCCATGCTGCATTCGGTCGTCTCGTACGACTACTACCACCCCTTCTTCCAGTTCTGCCGGCCCGAAAACGGAGTCGAGGATGTCGGCGCCAGCCTGGGCAGCATACTGTTTGGCGACAGGATAAAGACCTCGCCGTTCGAGCTCAAGATGGGCATGAACGAGACCTGCAAGTCGCTGTGCGAGACGACGTACCAAAAGGCGGCCGCCCAGTTTGTGAACCAGAAGATTAGGGCCGGCATCAGCCTCAACTGGCTGGTGGACGGGCTGCCGGCAGGACAAAAGATTGAGGACGAGTTGACCGAGACGGAGTTCTACAACCCCGGGTTTCTCCTTGGCCAAGACACGGGTGACGGCAGCCAGGTCCAGTTCAACAACCACTACGACATCCTCATCGAATATCACCAGGTGGCCGGGAGCAGCGAACAGTACCGCGTGGTGGGCGTCATCGTCCAGCCCGAGTCGCGGAAGTACTCCGGCGCCGTGGGCTCTGACACGTGCAACATGGCGCTGGACCCTGTGATCCTGGACGAACAGGGCAACACCAAAGTGCAGTTTACGTACAGCGTCTACTGGATCCCGTCGCAGACTGCCTGGGCGACCCGCTGGGACAAGTACCTGCACGTGTTCGACCCCAAGATCCACTGGTTTTCGCTCATCAACTCAGCCATCATCGTCGTTTTCTTGGTCATGACCGTCATGTCCATCCTGGTGCGCGCCCTGAAGAAGGACATCGCGCGGTACAACCGGCTCGACCAGATCAACCTCGACGACCTGTCCGGCACCTCGGCGCTCGAGGACGGCGTGCAGGAGGACTCGGGCTGGAAGCTGGTGCACGGCGACGTCTTCCGCACGCCGTCCCACCCGCTGCTGCTGTCAATTCTCCTCGGCAACGGCGCGCAGCTGTTCGTCATGGCGGGCTTCACCATCGCCTTCGCGCTGCTCGGCTTCCTGTCCCCCTCCAACCGCGGCTCGCTCGGCACCATCATGATCCTGCTGTACACCGTGCTCGGCTTCGTCGGCGGCTACACCTCGGCGCGCATGTACAAGTCGCTGCAGGGCGACCGGTGGAAGCTGTGCATCGCCCTGACCCCGCTGCTCGTCCCGGGCATCGTGTTCGGCACCTTCTTCCTGCTCGACCTCTTCCTCTGGGCCAAGCAGTCCTCCGGCGCCGTGCCCTTCACCACCATGCTGGTCATCATCCTGATCTGGTTCGTCATCAGCGTGCCGCTGTCGTGCGCGGGCTCGTGGCTCGGCTTCCGTGCGCCCGCCATGGAGCCGCCCGTGCGCACGAACCAGATCCCGCGCCAGATCCCGCCGGTGACTACCTACCTGCGCCCCGTGCCCAGCATGCTGCTCGTGGGGCTGCTGCCATTCGGCGCCATTTTTGTCGAGCTCTACTTCATCATGAGCTCCATCTGGTTCAGCAAGATTTACTACATGTTTGGTTTCCTGTTCCTGTGCTACGGCCTGATGATCATGACCAGCGCCGCCGTCACCGTGCTGCTGACGTACTTCTTGCTGTGCGCCGAGAACTACAACTGGCAGTGGCGCGCCTTCCTGGCGGCGGGCACGACGGCCGGGTATATCTTCCTCAACGCGCTGATCTACTGGATTAGCAAGTTGTCGCTTGGCGGGTTCGCGGGCAGCGTGCTGTACATCGGCTACAGCTTGCTTATCTCGTTTCTCTTCTTCATCTTGACTGGTAAGTGCCCCATTGTATTGTTTCTTCGTATGTTTTTCCTTTGAGCAGAGTAAAGGCTGACAATATCTCCTCACAGGGTCGATTGGCTTTTTTGCCAGCTGGCTGTTCGTCCGCAGAATTTACTCCTCCATCAAGATTGACTAGACGGAGAGCCAGCAGAGGACGTGAGGTATGGATTGGGGAAGGAGTGGGAGTTGGGTGCCATCTAATGAGGTCTAGAAAAGCCCTGTTTATGTACCACAAGGCAGAGAAGCCAAGGGGGTCGCGCTGTATCATTAAAATATAGCGTCCGTGCTTCGTTCAAGAAGCATTCCATTAGACGTTGTTCCTCCTGGCCACCCAGACAGCGTGTAGCCTCATGGGCTTCGTGTTTGATAGGGCCAGCTCGACCTGATGAGTTTCCCCGTGTTGAGTCAAATCAGCCTTTTAGTAGATTAATTATCTCCTACGAAAACCAGACAGTCGCAAAACTCGGCTGCTCAGTCCTGCGTATCCCTCGCTGAGAGACGGCCCAAAGGGAAAGCCCAAGCGCAGTCGTGCTGTTTCGGCAAGTCGCCCATGCCAAACAGGCGGAATTTGACCGAGTATCTCTGTACCCGACTCATGGATCCACGCCGGTCCGGATAATCTCTCTCATTGCGCCAGGCATCCACCCGACACGGCGCATTCCGCTGCGTTGTCGTCATATGGGATGCCCGTCGTTCTCATCAGGCCCGCATCCCGGGTCCTGCCTGTCGTTGAGCTCAAAAGCCACCAAGGGGGATGGTCACCAAATGAGACTGGGCACCATCGTAGACTTCAAAACGACGGCCCCGGATAGGTTTGGGTTTGCGCATGTTAGTGGCATTTACTGAGCCCGCGTAGAACTCAGCGTCGTAAGATTGTGCGGCCTGGCTTCGGCCCTCCATCGTCCTCCACGTCAGCCCATCCTAAACCAGGCCCGCCCAGGTCGAGTTGCGGTATTCGCAAGAAGCTCCCGACTTTCGACAATGCAGGCGGGGCTGCCGCAGAGCCCTGGACGTCGAAGTGGCGCGGCTGGTGTTGGAAATGCTTGGGTTCGGGCTTGTCGTTGCCTTCTTCCCTGAGCATTACGCTCGACACCGCGTCGTCCGGACTTTCATCGCCGCCGCTTCCTCGCGCAGCTAACCTCCGCCCCGACGGGGCCTCATCCACGCGCAGCCGCGCAAAGCCAGCCACCAAGCGCGCAGCCTCCACACCATCGCCAAGCCCACACCCTTCCGGCTCCATCCTCCAATCCATTCCATCCCCACCGACAACACGCGACTTCTAATCGTCCTCGTCATCATCATCATCATCATCCGCCCCCAGAAAAGTAAACTGCTTCGGCTTCCCACCTCCCGCCCTCCCCACCGCAACCACACTCTCCCGCCTCTCCAACCCCCCCGGCCCAGCCCCCCCACCCCCAGCCGCAGCCTCCATCTGCCTCGCCCTCTCCCGCTCGCGCGCCATGCGCTCCCGTTCTTCGCGCATCCGCCGCTCCGCCTCTTCTCTTTCTCTCCGCGCCTGCTCCTCCGCCTCCTTCCTCGCCTGTTCCGCCGCGACCCGCTTGCGCTCTTCCTCCTCCGGGTCGTGCCCGCGCGGGTCGATACCCCTGTCGGCAAGGACTTGCACCGCGGCGAGCCCGCCGGAGCGGATTTGGTCTTGCGTTGGCCAGGGCTGGAAGGTCGCGCCGTGGAGGGGGTTGATGGCGGGTTTGAGGTAGTCGGGGATTTTGAGCTCGGTGGTGGGCTTTTTGGGTTGGAAGGGGGAGGTGATTTGGCTGGGTTGTTGTGGTTGGGTTGTGGTTGGGGTGGAGACGCTCATCGCGCCCGGGGTGCTGGCGACGGCGGTGGCGAAGCTTTGGCCGAAGCTTGTGTTGGGGGTAGCGGCGGGTTGGTTGTTGGGGGTTGGTGGGTGGGAGGGTTCGTCGGGTTTGGAGGGGTCAGCGAAGCTCGCGGCTACGTTGTTGGCTACGGTCGGGAGGGGGAGGGTGTTGCGGCTGATCAGGCGGGCGTAGGTGAGGAGTTGCTCAGTGGTGTAGGTGTACTTCGACCCTGGTAACGGCGCGTTGGTCGTTGGTATCGAGCCGAGCTCCTTGCGGACTGACCAAAGCTGGCTGATCACCTCCTTGATTTGGGCATCGTTTTTTGCGACCTCGTCGCGCAACCTTAGTATTCGCGCATGGTTGTTCTGGTGGACCTCAAAGAGCTTGAGGCCTTGATCTAGCTCCTCCTGGGCGGCGAATAGGTCATCGGCGAGCTGTACGGACGGGTTGTTATTCGCGACCGAGTCGACCAGCGCAGAGATCGCCCTCTCGACGCGCTCTATGCGGCGGCCGACGTCATCGTCCATGACAGGCGCACATTCGACCGACGAGATCAACTCGGAGTTTGTGGTATGTGGGTGAAATGTTGCGAAAGGATGGCGCGGCGTGGTGAAAAAAAGGATGTTAGCTGGCGGAAACAGGCGCGGGATGAATTGTTGGAGGGCATGCGGATAGCAGCGGTTCGCCGACAAGGTAAGCGCGCCGTCATTTGTACAACATACGGTTTAGCCCATACAGTACAGTAACGGTATACATACGGAGTCACGTTCTGCCAGTCATCTGCATGCCGGTGCCAAGCAGTTGTGGACCCCGCCCTGCCTTTCTTGCCTCAGGCAGCAACGTTGCCTCCGGCTTCGTCCGGCAAGAAAAGCCGCGCGAAACACCACGACTCGATCCCCGTTCAAGATTGTTCCGCCAGCCATTGAAGCAGCCCCTCGCTCATTTACAGTTGCGCGTCAAAATGCCGTTTCCCGTATGTTATTCAGCAGCCCTCAACTACCGTTCTCGCGCATTTCCTCGCCCTTCTAGCAGTCCGCAAGCGCACATCTGCTGGACCTGAACTGATGTCATTTCCAGACTCGCTCGCTCCGGTCCGCCGCCGGCCACCCCGAGTACAAGAGCCCCTACGGCCCGAAGTAAGCGCCGCCTGCGTTACTTTCTCCTCGATTGCGACCGCCACGATACCGTCGATTGTTCGAGGACGAGTGGTGGATAGGGTGGAAATTGGAACAGCGTCACTGACATGCGGCGGTTAGGTACTTCTACCAGCAGCAGGTTGCCGGCATCACCGCGAAGTCCCTCGTGAAGACGTAAGTTAAACCGAGTTTTGTTCCTGGCTGCATTGGATGTCGGGCGCAGGGCTTCACATACAAGCTGGTTGGAGTTTGCCTTCCGCATCAGCGGCTTGCAGCGTCACCGGTGCGGGCGGCAGTTTCTGAAGGGGATCGGGATTGGAGCTTGGGCTTAGGCGCTGGCTACGAAGACGAGTGGGAGGCGAAGGTCGCTGGACAAGGCTGACCTTCATTGCAGCGGTGTCAAGACGGGCATGTTCGGCGGTGTTGCGCTCTTTGCCGTCATCTTCTACGCCTCCGGCATTCCCAGAATACAGCGAGACATTCTTCAGGTGCGTCTGGGCCGACAGTCATGCGCTATGTTTGGCGCCATTTGCTGACGCACCCACAGAAGATCCCCATCGTCGGCAACTACTTCGTCCACGAGATCCCGGCCTCGGACAACGTTGGTTTCACCCGCTGCAGCTTGGCTATTTGGACTTCAATCACTAACTATGCTTCTAGCCGTTCTAAACTAGCCCGGTCTTGGGGAGCAGACGTGGCAGAGGTTGGGAGTTCGGTGGCTGCGGAAGCTTTGCCGGCGTGTTTGTACGTGAAGCCTGTATAGAAGAGCGCGCTTATAGACAGCCTCCTTTGGTCAACAGATTCCGTTGCATTCCTTCATGTAGTATCCAGCCACGGACCTCACCCCACATGCCTCAGTTGCGCACTCATTTCCTCCTGCGTGTTGTACAAGGTCAACCGGGTCATTCTGCTCGTCGTCTGTCCGCAAGCCAACAATCGCGGGCCATAGTGCACGGACCATGCTACTGCCACTGCGATCCACCCCCGTCTCACCGTTGTCGCTGTTGACACCCTGTAAGTTCGGCATTTTCATCAAAGTTGATTGAAGGACCAAACCTAAAAAGGAGCACTGAGCGAACGGGTTGATGCAATTTACAATGATATGACGGGTCATCACCCATCCAGCCCACCCCTCATTTTCCGATATCTCTGACAGACAGGACTCTGCAATGGAGGCCTTCCATGCAGTCGGCGAACGCCTGGCCCCGGGTGAGCTTCTCACCGGGCTTGGGCTCGCGTTTGTTCTCGGCCGGTCAATATCACCCTCGCTCGTAAATGGCTTGAACTCGATGGACTTCCTGTCACTCCCTCGAAAAGCCGACATCATCAAAACGAGCGGCATCTTCTCCCTCTTTCTGCTTGCCAGGACCTGGCTCGCTTTGGTCGACAAACATGTCCCAGAGCCGTATTTGGTCAGTTGCTGTCCGCTACGTAGCACATATCTGCCGATAATTGGTGGACACTGACCCACGAACCATGTAGGACGAGGTTTTCCATATCCCCCAGGCGCAGACATACTGCGAAGGGCGTTTCTGGGATTGGGATGACAAGATCACCACCCCGCCTGGGCTGTGAGTAACCAAGACACCTGCCCCTGAGATCTGGTGTTTTGATCATTACTAACGCTTGCCTGGGGACATAGCTATCTGCTGTCCGTAGCCTACCACAAGCTATCAACGCTGCAGCAATGCACTGCCTCCAGCTTGCGGTCTAACAATGTGCTCGCAACTCTCCTCACCGCGACGCTCGCAGCGCAGTGTCGGCATTTGGTCGAGGTGCGTGCGGCGGAGCGGGAGCACAGGAGGTTGCCGGGGAAGGTGTCGCTCCATGCCTACCATACGGGTCTTAACGTCGCCTTGTTTCCCGTCGTTTTCTTCTTCTCGGCTCTCTACTACACCGACGTGGTGTCGACTTTGGTCGTTCTGGCCGCGTACCGGAATCACCTGCACCGCTTGGGCACGCGGTCACCCAGTCTCGTCAACGACGTGTCGACTGTGCTGCTGGGTGTTGCTGCGCTGTTTATGCGGCAGACCAATGTCTTTTGGGTTGTGGTCTATATGGGCGGTTTGGAAGCTGTCCATGTCCTTCGATCTGTCAAGCGCGCCGCTGGCCAGGGGCAGTTCTTGGCCACGCTCCATGACCCATCAGTCAACCAGTCAAGTCCTGAAGGTATGTTTTCCGCTTCATTCCTCTTTCATAACGGGCCCGATGCTAACATGTTAGACTGGGTATTTTGCGTCCTCTCCATTGCCGTTACGGCGTTGCGTAACCCGGTGAGAGTTATCAGGCAGGTGTGGCCGCACATCATGGTTCTGGCAATGTTTGTCGCCTTCGTCGCCTGGAACGGCGGCGTCGTTCTCGGTGCGTCTCATCGACCCTGCATACCTCTGATTCTGCGCTGACAATATATCAGGGGATAAATCCAACCATGTCGCCACCATCCACCTGGCGCAGATGCTGTACATCTGGCCGCTCTTCGCCTTCTTCTCCGGCCCGCTACTTCTCCCATCCCTAGGCCAAGCCATCACTAGGCCCATCCGATTCCTCCAGTCCCTATTCTCCGTAACGACACCGTCATCCGCACTAATCTCCGCAGTCTATGCACTGCTCACCATCATCGCATCCCTCGCCGTGATACGCTACAACACCATCATCCACCCCTTCACCCTCGCCGACAACAGGCACTACATGTTCTACGTCTTCCGCTACACCATCCTCCGATCCCCCACCCTCCGCCTCGCCCTCGTCGCGGCATACACCCTCTGCCGCTGGCTCGTTTGGGACTCCCTCTCCAACACCAATCACGCCACGCCTGCCCCCACCAGCAACCTCAAACCCGCTCCTCAACCGCCGCCATCACAGAAACCTGTCGACAAACACCCCGTGCAAGACCATCCCTCACCGGAAGCCAACCTCGCCCTCCTGGATGACCCCCTCTCAGGCAACATCTCCACCCTCCCACCACCAACATCCACCGTCCTCCTCCTCCTCCTCACCACCTCCCTCACACTGATCACCGCGCCCCTCGTCGAACCGCGGTATTTCATCCTGTCGTGGGTGTTCTACCGCCTGCTGGTGCCCCCATGGTCTCCGTCCGGTGCTGCTGGTACGGTTACGGGCCAGGACAGCAGCGGAAAGAATGGAGCGGGCTGGTCGTCGTGGGGTAGGTTATGGTGGGTGGTGAACGCGGCGCGCAAGGTGGATGGCAGGTTGGTGCTGGAGACGGGATGGTTTGTGGTGGTGAACGTGGTCACGATGTATGTGTTTCTGTATCGGCCATTTTATTGGCGGGGGGAGGACGGTGGGGTGCTGGATGGGGGGAGGGTGCAGCGGTTTATGTGGTGAGTTCGTGGGAGGGGGGGAAGGGGGAGGGAAGGCGGTGGGTAGGGGGTTATTGGTGCCGTGTTCTCACCTCAACTTTTCGACACGGGTGAAAGAGTTTACTGTGAAAATGGGAATGTGCGGCTGGTGCGGTGCATGTTCTTTTTGTCGCCACTCGATTTGTACTGTGTAGTGTGTGCTTTTCTTATCCCAAGTTCATCCACGACCTGTTATGTGCTCGTGGTTATGATGCCCAACCCCAACGCCGAAAGTCCGAAACGCCTGTTGATGCCCCTTTCCCATCCTTCCCTGAGAGACCGTGTTGCCATAGTATCCTCGATGTTCCCCTTGTGTGCGGCCGACCGACCGCGTCTCACAGACTCAACCGATCCAGGCTCAGCCTGTCACCACTCCGAATTCTCCTCACCACACCAAGCTTGAAGAATCGCTCCTCCCCTGTCGCCGTCCGCCCGCCGATGTACAACTTCTCCGCCCCAAGCGCCTCCCGGAATCCCTCGCTGCTGCTGTCGCTGCCCCTCCTCCGGCCATGGGTAGTAGTGTCTCTGTCCCCTCGCGGATGGGGTATCGGTATGCCCGCGCTATGGTTGTGATGATGGTGGTGATGATGTCGCGGGGAGTGTAGCGGAAGTTGACTCATTACGCCTCCGGGTCTCGACGGTGGTGATGTTGCTTGGGAGGCAGCAGCAGCGGCAGCGGTTGACGATATGGACCGAGGCGCAGGCGCGGTGCCAGGGGAGGCAGAGGCTGATGGCTGGGTAGCGTGCTTGTTCGGCTGCTGGGACGAAGCGGTCGCATTCGTGAGGGAGGCCGGTGCCTGCTGGCGGAAGGCGGCGAAGAAGGTGGAGAGGAAGAAGGGGCGTTGCGAAGTCATGCTGCCGCTCATGGACACGCTGTGCGGCAGGGAGATAATCGTGTGGTCCGGGCGAAAGGATGAGCGCCGCCTGCGGACTTGGTGGGATATATGTGCGAGGTCCCGGCAGACACAGTCTGCTGATGGCGCTTTGGCGATTGCTATGCTTAAGTTGAGATTCGAGCGGGGTGGAACGGCCGTACGGAGATTGCTTCAGGCGGTTCCGGCTCGGGATCGAAAATGTCGCGGGCCGTGATGCACGGTGATCGCCGTCCCGAAGTGCGGGAGAATGATTGCGAAGCTTGGTCGTTTGCCGATCTGGTAGCGCAAAAATACTCTGGTTGCCTGCTTGTACGGAGTATGCTCCTATAAACAGCCTTTCAACACGGCCTGTGCGAAATTTCGAAGCCACAGGCGGTGATGTGCATGAACGCGCCGTTTCCTGCCGTTCACGTTCTGACGTCGAAGACGATCTGGAGGCTGCCATGCATATGCGGGGCTCGGCCAATCCCGGGAACAGTTTGACCAATGAGCTGTTTTCGCTTACTGTACCATTCTGCGGGGGAGTGCACTTGGCGGGGCTCTCCACAAACGGGGACCCCGCAGCAACCGCCTTGCATCCTCCAACCGAGGATGGCTTGGAAGCCTCGAAATGGCCGACTAGTGGAGGAACCAGACAGGTGAGATTAATCAGGCGAGGAGCACACCGGCTGATGTTATGGCAGTTAAGTCACAGAGTTTTGCCCAAGTATGGGCCAGACGCTGCACTCATGGTCACAGGCACCTTCCCTGGGATGGCATACGAGAGGAATCGGCAGTCGATTGATCCCGGACAAAACTGCAGCAGCGCGGTACTGACGCGAGGAACCATTGCAAGGAAACTCGATAATACGGCGCCATGACAGAATCATCTCTTCAACTACTTCTCTTAACAACCCATCCTTTCGACTCATTTCAAACACCTGCAAACACGTGCATGAAAGGCAACGCAACCAATGCTCCTGAGTCAGGGGCATGTGAGTATGGATGATGCAAGCGAGAGAGATGCCCCTGAGCAAACAACCTCGGTGTTGACAGCAACTCACATCCTTTCCTGTCGGTCTTCCCGTCTTGCGCCGCTCACAACCCCTCTTGCTGCGCGAGGACACACTGCATCGTCTCAACGTCCACTCCATTCGCGTATGATGATATCCGCCGCCTAACACGCACCATGTCAGCGTAAAAGTCTTCCACAAAACACCTCACATGTCCGAACTGGCAGCTTACCTTCTCCCCAACCGCATACGCCGTCGCACTGAGATGACTTCCCGGCAGCATCGGGATCACACTCATATCCACCACCCTCAACCCCGCAGCCCCATGCACCTTCAGATCCGTCCCCACCACCCCACCCCTCTCCAACGGCAGCATCGCCGCGGTGCAGCACGGATGCATGAACGACAGCGTAATCTTGCTCCTCACATACTCCGCCAGCTTCTCATCACTCGCGGCCACCTCCTCCCCCGGGCCAGTCTCCACCGCCCCCAGCTCCCGCATCGTCGGCGTCTCAAACAACCGCCGCAAATACCTCACCTGCGCCAGATGCAAATCCATATCCACCGGGTTACTCCCGGCGCGGTAATCCAGCACGGGCTGCTCCAGCGGGGCGCTCACGTTCAGGCGCACGGTGCCGCGGCTGAGCGGGTGCAGCAGGAAGGACCAGGCCGTGGCGGGTGCTTCGGCCGACGCCCAGGGGGTCTCGAGGCTTGCGGCGGCCGGGTTGGAGAGGAGTTTGGCGAGGGCGAGCAGCTGGGCGCGGTAGCCGGCCACGAGGGACGGTTCGCCTTGCAGGTCGGGCGGGAGGTAGGAGGCCGCGAGGGAGGTGTTTTCGGCGATGATGCGGATCTTGGTCACGATGCGCAGGAAGTCGGGGGTCATGTGCGGCAGGGAGATGTAGATGGCGTTGTTGCCGCCGGCGAGCGTGTATGGGCCGCGGGCGGGGGTGGTGTTGAAGGCGGCCGTGGCGTCGGCTTTGAAGGTCGCGTTGGTGGCCATTTCGGAGGGGAGGGGGGAGAAGGTGTATGGTTTGGTGTAGTTCCAGGTGACGGGGGGGCCGGTGTGGTCGTGCAGGTTGGCACCGACACCGGGGAGGTTGAGGACGAAGGGAATTCCGGCACTGCGGAGGAAGGACGCTGGGCCGATCCCGCTTCGCTGCAGGACGGTGGGGGTGTGAAGTGCGCCAGCGGAGATGATGACTTCGCCTTGCGCCGTCACGTTGAACAGGTGGTTGTCGGTCAGGGAACGGACTTCGACAAGCGGCGGGCCGCTCTCAGGCCCATTGGGGTACACAACCCGGACGACCTGATGTTGGACCAGGAGGTCGTAGTTCGCTCTGGGAAGCACGTCGGCGTAGTGGCCCAGCGCCGCGTAAGATCGCTTTGCTGTCACCGGGTGCTGAGACGCGGGAACCCAGCACTGCCCCTCTTTCTTACCGCCGGCGCATTCTTTCGCGGGTTGGATACCCATATCAGTCCACGCCTGGCGGAGAACGGACTGATCCGCCCACTGGAAGGACGACCACGACGAGTAGATAGGCGTAGTGCCTCCGTATGCGGCAACATCCCAGGTGTAGTTGTACTGCTGCTCAATGTCTGGCGGAGGTTCGGTGAACGTCACGCTCTATACCACCAAATGTGGTCAGCCACTGCATTTCCAGGAGTCACTGGTGGCTTCCTACCTTCTTGAAGTAAGGGTACAACTTGTCCCAGTTCCAGGTGTTGTTAGTTGCAGCAAACTCCCCGTCGCCGCCGACCTGAGTCCACGCATCGTAGTCGAAGCGGGACCCGCGGTCAAAGAACATTCCGTTGACAGCGCTGCTCCCTCCAACCACTTGGCCGACTTCCACGAAGGCCGTCTGGTTTCCCATCTCTGCGTTTGGAAGAGAACGAAACTTCCAGACGGGTGGAGTATCGGGGTTGGTGGTGATCCAATTGGTCGGCGGGTCAAAGATACCAGGCGCATTGTGAATATCGCCATACTCGATGACCAGCACGCTCTCTGTAATACTTGGTTAGCAAACGCGATAGAAGTGATGCCCTGTAATAGACCTCACTGTTTGGAAAAACTTCCGTGAGCCGGTCGGCAACCGTCAGGCCACATGTGCCGCCTCCGACGACGACAAAATCGTACTTGTCGCGGAGGTCAGACACCTGGCGCTTCAAGCTGCCGCCTGAGGCCCTTGCCGCAAAGGCCAGGGCCACAAGCGACACAAGTGCGGCAGCCGAGATACCCATTGTGGTAATTTCACACAGCAGACACGGAGAGGCCTGCTTCGGTTGCTAGGCAACTTAGGTTCAAACCATTCGTACTTCGTTGTCGGCTTATAGAGTTCATCTTCACCCGGTGAAGATTCCAGCCCCGCTCCTAGATCCTCCTCTGCAATTTGATTTAAATAAGCTGGGGCTGGCTGGCTGTTTACGGGCTATTGGATTGCCAAGACAAACGGGAAGGGCAACGGATCAGTAGCTGCATTGTTCTGCATGTGCTGAAGCTTCTGGGGAGATCCGGTCAAAGGTGCATAGTGCGATGCTACCTCATGCTGACAGCCCTCTCCCTCGGGGAATGCTGCAAGTATAAGATGGGCACCTAATTAATTCTCCAAGAATCCTTCTTCATGCGAGATGGTTGGGAGGATTTGGTCTAAATAACTCTCAGGGAGCTAGAACGTGTCTGCTGCGGTGGACGGCTACCGCTCCCTTCAATTTTCAGTCCAACCTATCTGTACCATGAGCCAATGTCAATGTTGCTGCCGCTTTTACCTGAGACACTTCACATCAAGTAAGTACAAATGCAGGTAGCCCACCTGAAGGATTTAGGCAGTAGACGTCGATCTATGGCAGCCCATGGCAAATAAGCTTAATCCCAGGTATTGACGCCACCCTATTGTTGAGAAGGGATGGGAGCAGAAGAAGGAAAATACAAAGCTTATGGTACAGTACCTGTATAAACCGTCAAGACAAAAACACGAATACAGGAAAGGGCGGCACGAAAAACTTTCATAAGGTGAAAATGAGGGAATGGGAGAAACCGCCTTTGATCGGCACTTATCTCGGTAACTACCCATAACTATACCTACAACTACGGACCAGATAACTCATTGGGAAGACAGCTGTACGATGTTGCCAAATGCTCATACATCGCTTCAGTTTCGGCACGAGTCATGTGGGAAAGTATCTTTAAAGTAAGACCTGCCAAGTACATGTCCAAATGGGGCCGGTCTCAGCTGAAATACCTCAACATCGTACATGAATCTGCACATAAGCAATCAATCCGCGAGAGACAAGTTTCATCGTCTGTCGCAGCTGTCAAAACGGAGAACCGGTTCCCGCTGAGGGAACTCGTCAGAACTGTGGTCTATATGGTGGTTGACCAGGCCATAGGATATCATCACTCATTCCGAGTCCTCCTCGACCATCTCCTCCCTTTATGTTGTACCCGGTAACCATTGAAGAACAAGATCTTGGTCGCCCTTGTTGTCACCGATGGCTCCTCTCTTCTGCTTGACCAGAACTTTATGGAATTGCGTTTTTATCACCTTATTTATACAGTCCACAAGAAAGACCAAGCTAAGACCTTTGCTAACTACCTATTGAAACCGACAAAGGATATCGATGCGAAACGAAAATGCTACAGTCGGTGGCAGCCTACACAGTATGTGGCAGGGCTCTCTTTGCACTCAATGTGCTCAGACTGCAACCTGCTGCTGTCTCTGAATCTCCTCCATCTTCCTCTTCTTCTCCAGATACGTCGCCATAAATCGCTCCATCATGTGCTCCTTGACGGTCAGGATCTTGTCGTCCGGCTTAGCACCGTCCAACGGCACAATCGGGTAGTCGATGTTGCCGTTGAAGAAGAACGGGAGACTGTACCGGTGCGTGGCGCCCTTGGGGGCCAGCACCCGGTGCACGGTGCTCTTGTACTCGCCGCGCGTCAGCCGCTGCATCAGGTTGCCGATGTTGACTACGTAGGCGTCCGGGTTGGGCACCACGTCGATCCACTCGTCGCCGTGCTGCACCTGCAGCCCGCCGTGGCCGTCCTGCAGCAGGAGAGTGAGCGCGCCGAAGTCGGTGTGTGGACCGCAGCCGAAGCCGTCCTCGCCTGCAGGCGGGTAGTGCTTCGGGCTGAGGAAGACCAGCGGGTGGCCGCCGATGAAGCCGTCGAAGACTTCGGGGCCATACGGCATGCCTGCGGCCACAATGCGGAACATGACGCGGATCACGCGGTGCATCTCGGCAATGTAGCGGTCCACAGGGTCCTTGAAGACTGAGTACGGCAGCACCTCGGGGTCTGGAAACCGGTTTGGGCCGACTAGACCGGGGTTCGCCTTGGCCTGGGGGTCTGATGGAGGGACATCGGTTGATGCGTAGAAGCCCTAGAGTTGGATCTTTGTGTTAGTGCACCGCTCAACCCATTCAGACATCCGTTCACTCACCTCTTTGAGATCCCCACCCATACCGCGCTTCTGCTCTTGCGAGCCCATCACCTCGTACCCCCTACCGCCCGCGTTCGGGACGGCCCGGTCGACCTTCTTCTTCTCCTCTAACGGCAGCTTGAAGAAGGCTGCTGCGCCATCAAGGACTTCCTGCTGCAGCTCGGGGGACACTCCATGGCCGACAATTTGGAGGAATCCGAGGGAAGTGCATGCAGCCCGCACCTGCTCCACCACCTTCTTCGCAGCATCCGAGTTTGGATCCTGCTGGAAGGGGGAGATGTCAATCGTGGGTATAGTTGTTGTGCCCTTCATCTTGCTGCAGTATATCTATCAAGTTGACAATAAAAACACCCAATAGTCTGTTGGCAATGGAGTGGTTAAGTTTCGTTGTTGACTAGCGGTATGACTTACACACGAGCAATGGTGAAGATTGAACGAAAAAGATATGGCCTTGCATTCGTTAAGCGACTCGTCCACTGATTCTGGAAATGTACTCCATCGTTTCCGGCAGTTCAGGTGCTAGTGCTGACGATGCACCGCAGGAAGCCATGCGCGGCACGGGTGGACGCCGGTTTGCGACAAAGTCGCCGGCTGCCGTCAGCATGCGCAGTCGGATCGGTGAATGTCACCGTTCGGCCCCTGACCCCTGCCTCGGTTCCTACCGTCGGCGCGGAACCGACTGAAGCCATGCAACGGCGCGTCTGCCTTGCCACGGACGCGGTTCAAACAATCTAGCTCACGATCATCGATCTGATAGTGGCCCCCCCCAATACCTGGCCGCGCCCCTCCGCGGGCTGGTTCTGGAACCCCGTCTCGATACGCTCGACTGCAGCCTCGCCACGATGGGGGTGAAGTCGCTTCTCAAGACAACGTTCCTCTCCTTTTTGGGAGGGGACGGGAATCCCTTCTCCATTATGGGGTTTATGTTCCCCGGCAACGAGGCAGGCAAGTACATCATCGAGTCGGAAGGCATTCGGTTGGCGTTCGTCAAGAAAGGAGGCGCGCTGGCAAATCTGTGGATCAACGACACGAACTGCAACGAGCTGGACGTGGTACTCGGCTTCGACAATGCCACCCAGTACGAGTCGTATGCGAAGTTCCCAACGCTCAATGGAGCGATCGGTACGCATCACCTCGGAGCAAACAAACAAGCACTGCCTGCACATCGTGATGAGAGCTCAAATTATTGATGCACCAATGTGTCTACAGGACGCTACGCTGGGCTTATCAGCCAGGGCAAGTTCCAGTGGGAAGGTATGACACATCAAACCACACGGAACGGCCCTGACAAGCAATCCACGCTCCACGGCGGTCCGGATGGCTGGAGCCAGATGATGCTGCATCCGGCGGCACACACCAAGAACAGCATCACTTTCGTGGTGTTTGACCGCAAGGGGCGGAACGGGTTTCCCGGCATGGCGGTGTCGAGGTCAGTTAGCCCCAGAGCAAGTTGGAATGAGTCGATGAGACGGCAAAACGCGCACGCCTCCCGCTAACAACCCCCAGTCTCACGCACACGGTAACCCCCTACGAGTGGCGCATCGCCTACGGCGTAACACCCATCATCGCGACATCACCAATCAGTCTCAGCCAGCAAGTCTACTGGAACCTTGACGGCTTTGTCCCCGGCGCGCCCGCAACCATCGACAAGCACACATTACAACTGCCCTTCTCCGGGCTGCGACTGGACACGGACGAAAACGGCGTGCCGACGGGAGATATCCGCGGCAACCAGGCGAACTCGACCTACGACTTCTGGTCGGCGGCGCGGCGTATCGGCCCGGTCCCGCTCGACGACACGTTCGTGGTGAACCGCAGGCAGCCGTGGAGCAGCGACACCAAGCCTGTGGCGACACTGGCGTCGGCGAGGTCGGGGATCTCGCTGGATATTTATACGGACCAGGAGGCGCTGCATGCTGTTACTTGGGAAGACGATTCCGGTAAGTTCTTGTTCTAGCACCCCAATCAGTACCTCCCTTGACTAATAGGTGGTATGTTGCAGGTATTGTAAGCTTGAAGAAGACACAACAGGCGGGCAAGCCCGCGGTGGGCAAACACGCGGCCATCTCGCTGCAGATGCAGGAGTGGACGGACGCGGTGAACCACCCGGAGTGGCAGCGCGAGGACAGGGTGTTTTGGGGCTCAGACCGCTTGTACACCATGTCGGCATCGTACAAGTTTTCTGTCAAGCGTGAACGTACTTGTGGTTAGTTTACAGCTAGCTGTAGACAGTTCTCACCCACGGCGACATCGTGGTGTTTACACGTTCCCGATCTCTGGGAAAATCTCATTTGTTTAATGAAACTTAGATTTAAGGCTATCCAGCGCGTATCCACCTAAGATAGGCAGCAGTGAGTTCAAAACTTAGGTTTGCGTCATGTACTAGAATGTAGGTGACTCCATGAGTTAGATGTTGGTAGTCTGGATCTTCGTAGGGTCATCGCCATGGTCCTTTCGCGATGTGCAACACTGAGGCACTCACTGAACAAGCCACGAACCGAGCAGGAACGATGTCCACGATCGATCATTAAGTGTGGCTCAGTGAGTGGCGCAAGATGGAAAGTCGCCGGTTGGTTGCTAAATGGGAGCATCTGTCATCATGCATGCACTCGCGACACGACACGGTCCAACCCCGACGGGATTCGGCACTTGCCGTCTAACACCAACCAAGCCATCATCTCCCATTGCCAGCTGCGCCCTTATCCACTGTCCCTCCTGTGTCTTCTCATTGACACTTTCTTGGGACCTTGAGACAGTGCCAACCGGAATTCGCGTTTGAGGTGTGCGGTTTAGCGGTACTCGCAATCCAGTTTCCAATCACTGGCTGGCTTCCAGTTCAAAGCCCAAAAGCCAGGTCCGCCAAGCAGCACCAAAATGGGCGACATGGGGTCTGAGGAGAGGGCATCCAGCCCGCCAGAAGCGAGAGGAGAACAAAAACACAGCACCTATCTCCAAGGATGGCCGCTCTTACTTCTAGCTCTTGCCTTGTGTCTGACCTCCTGCCTCATTACCCTTTACGTCGGCATTATTGCCACGGTAGGAAGCCCTCCCGCAATTTGGAATCCATTGTACCGTTGGGACTGACTCCACTGCCAAAACTGCCAGGCCGTCCCATCGATTACCCACTACTTCAACACCATCGAAGACATCGACTGGTACAGCACCGCATACCTACTGGCACTGTAAGCTCCCGCCCTTTCCAGCCAGCACATTCTAAAATTCTCTCTGACCTTCTTCTGCGCAGATGTTCCGCCCAACCCCTAGCCGGCAAGATCTACGGCCTCTTCCGCCTCAAAGTACGCCCACTCCCTCCCCCCCCCTCCCCACCCCCGTCCCGAACCATAAACAACCCACATCGACTAACCCACACCCCCCACACCGCAACAGTATACCTACCTAGTGTTCATCGGCGTCTTCGAGATCGGCGCGCTGATCTGCGCCCTGTCCAAATCGAGCGCCGTCTTCATCCTCGGCCGCGCCGTGTCGGGGCTGGGCGCGTCCGGCCTGTTCAACGGCGCCGTCGTCATGTTCACCGCCGTCGCGCCCCCGCCCATGCGGCCCATGCTCATCGGCATCAGCATGGCGCTTACGGCGATTGGCGGGGTCGTGGGGCCGGTTGTTGGGGGCGCGATTACCCAGTACTTGGGCTGGCAGTGGTGTGCGTTTCTACCTACCCCTTTTTCTTGATCTTTGTGCTCGTTGTGGGAGAGCGGGTCTCGCTGTTCTCTGGTGGGATGTGGTGGGTGTGTGAGTGGCTGCTAACCTCTGCTCGTGTGACTACAGGCTTGTGGATCTTCCTCCCTCCCGGCGGCGCCGTTGCGCTGGTCTTTTTGCTGCTGCGTATCCCCGAACCGGCGAGAAAGGATCCCGCCGCACCGTTCAGGTGGTCTGAGCTGCCGCGTCGGTTGGATCTGGTTGGCTTCCTTCTTTTTGCGCCAGCCATCACCATGGTTCTGCTTGCCTTGAGTTGGGGCGGTCAGCGTCATCCGTGGAACTCGGCGACTGTCATTGGCCTGCTCGTGGGCGGGGCCGGCGGTGCGGCCGTGTTTGCTGTGTGGACGGCATATCGGAAGGACGAGGCGCTGATTCCCCCTGGAATTTTGAAGAAATCCGTGGTGTTGTGTGGGAGCATCACCTCATTCTTGCAAGGTGGCTCATTTCTCATGGTTGGGTACTATCTGCCGCTGTGGTTCCAGAGCGTGCAGAGGGCGACTCCGACGAGCAGTGGAGTGATGCTGTTGTCGACCGCGATTTCTCAGATTGTTTCCTCCAGCGTATGTGGAATCTTGAGTAAGTGGAATCAAACTTGCCAAGACCAGCGGGATGTTGGATGGATGAAGACTTTGAGAAGCATGAGGTGTGCTGACGGCTAGCACCACAGTTTCGACCGTCGGATACGTGCCTCCCTGGGCAATACTCGGCAACGCGCTCTCATGCGTGGGCGCCGGACTGATGACGACGTTCACGCCGGGCACCACTGAGGGGCAGTGGATTGGATATCAGATCCTTGTTGGCGCAGGACGAGGTTTTATCCTTCAACTGGTGAGCAGAAATGGCATGGTCACTTGACTGTGTACAGGTACTGACTCTGCCACAGCCAGTCACTGCTGTTCAGGCCGCTTTACCGGATCATGAAGTCTCCATTGCTTCGGCGAGCTTGTTCTTTTGCCAGTACTTTGGCGGGACGGTATTCCTCGCGGTGGCCAAAACAATCTTCTTGAACAGACTGCGGCCCGCATTGGTTGAGTTTGCGCCCGGCGTCAATCCTGACAAGATCGTCAAATCCGGGGCCACTGATATTTTGGCCGGAGTGTCGCCCAAAGATGCCCCGGGCGTGATAGAGGCGTACAACACGGCATTGGTGGCCACTTTTGTGAGAGAGACCCTAGAACCACACTCCGGTGCTGTTGCTGACAAAGGATTCCAAACAGTACCTGCCACTGGCGGCGTCCATCCTGGCCTTCTTCTTCAGCTTCGGCTTGGGATGGAAGAAGTTGCCAACTCAACGGAGGGGCAGACGCAAGCCGCCAACACATGAGGAAGAAGTAAAGGTGGACGGGCCTGACCGGATGCAAGCTGTGTTAGGAGGGACCGAGTCCGACCACGAGATGTTGCCCGTGTCGCGAGACACGGATTCCCGCCACGGGATCTTGCCTGCGTCGCAAGCACATGTACCAGACGCTATCGAGCTGGGAGCAAAGCATTAGTATATTATGCTTCGGATGCTAGTGCACGAGCTGGTAGTTCATTGGCAATCCCACGCTAGCTATAAGACTAGTTTGGTAGATGAAGCGTCAAGTGCTCTCCGGTCTCGTGTCAGAGCAATACCGGGATATTGGTCGGTAAAAAAGCATGATGGTCTTCATTATATCGCACCCCGTGGCATTCCAACGCCCTCCCAGGGGTCCTTTCACAATTATGGACAGGACTTGGGTCTGGTCTACGCAAATGCCATGTGTCCGGTGTCATACGTCCAGTCAGAATCAATGCACACGGTTTCACTCACCGCAGATTCGGCATGTCTTGTGCGTCATGTACGCGGTACTCAGTGTGCATTCAAAAGCGTATTCGTTTGAGCTGGAGAAAATATTTGAGTTGCTTCACTAAACTCACCATCTGCTATTGGACTCGACTAGGACTCCCGTATGCACACATGTACCTAGGTATACAGGATACGGGTTGCACGGCTCACCAGCCATCCAAAACCTCAATCCTCGCCCTCACCCCGTCCTGCGGTGACAGAATAAACCCCGGCGCCATCTTCAACGTCTGCTTCGGATCCTCCAACTTCAGCCTAAACCTCCCCACCAGCACCGCCGTCAAGCACATCAACTCCGACTTCGAAAACGTCGCCCCAATACAACTCCTCGGCCCATGCACAAAAGTCATATTCGCGTAGTTAGTCGACGCGCCGCCAGAATTCGCCCTGCCCGGCCCGAGCCAGCGGTCCGGGTTGAACTGATCCGCGTCCGGCCCCCACAGCGCGGTGTCATGGTTCGTCGCCTCCGCCGAGATTACCAGAATAGTCCCCTTAGGCACCGGCGTGCCCAGGACCACTGCATCGCACTGCGCTTCACGCACGGTCAGCGGCACGGGCGGGTAGAAGCGCAGGACCTCGGCGCAGACGGCGCTGAGGTAGGGCAGCGCGTCGACGGCGGCCGCGTCGGGGATGGAAGGGCCGGAGGAGGAGGAGGAGGAGATGGGCGGCAGGTGGGCGCGGATCTCCTCGCGCAGGCGCGTCTGCACGTCCTGGTGCGCGCACAGCGCCCACGCCACCCATTGCATGGCCGTGGCGGTCGTTTCGTGGCCGGCCGCGAGAAAGGTCATCATCTGCGCGATGAGGTTTTCTTCGTCGAAGGCGTCGGACTTGAGGGCCACGCCGATGAGCGTGCTGGGACCGGTGGGGTCTTCCTCCTCGTCGTTGGTGGCGGTGGCGCTCTGCTTCGCGCGCTTCTGCCGGATCATCTGGCGCGCCACGTCGCGGAGGATGGCGCCGCATTCGCGTATCTCGCGGTTGCGCTTGATGGGTAGCATGGCCAGCAGGCGGGGGTTGGCGACGAAACCCAGGCGGCCGAAGATCTGCATGGCGCGGGTGGGAGGGCTGAAGAGCGTGCGGTAGATGCGGTTCAGCTCGTTGTCGGGGTGCTGCAGCGCTTCGAAATCGTGGTCCATGCCTGCCACGCCGATGATGTCGAGCGTCACGCGGCTGGCCCAGTCGCGGATGACGAGGGTGCCGACATTGGATTTGGCCTTCTCGTCGTTTGCGCCGCGGTTCTGGTTGGCAATCTCGCGCTCCATGCATTGCACCATTTCGATACCTTTCTTCCAAAACACCGAGTACATCGTTTTGACATTCCTGTACGAAAAGGCGGGCAGCAGACCCTTTTTCTGGGCCTGTACGGGCGCGTTGTCATCAGTACGAGGTGCTTCGTCGGGGACACAGGTAACGCACCTTATGCTGCTCGCCTTCGGCGTAACCCAGCCCCTCGCCAGTAATCCTCGCAATGGACCACTTCAGCGCAAACGTCTTGCTGAAGTCATATCCTTGCTGCACGAGAATCTCACCGAGTCCCCTCGGCGAGGTCACGAGGAGCCGTTCTTGGTTCAGGAAGCCGTAGTAGCGTATCAACCCGTTGTTGGGGATGTTCTCGGCAAATCTCCGCGTCGTCACGCCCGGTGACTCGGTGAACATGGGCGGACCATTGCCCCAAAGCAGCGTCCGGCCCTGGATATTGTCAGTTCAGACCCCATGGGTGTCGGATGGCGCACACAGCGGTGGACAAGTAAAGTTACCTTTGGGGCCGGAAGATGTCTGTAGGGCGTGAAGTACACTGGGTACAGCACGAGCACATAGAATGCCCGCAAAATGGCGTAGATGAAAACCCAGCCGGCGATGGTCAGAGCATAGGAGCTGCCGAACAGGAAATGGCTGTAGGCGAGAATGCGGTTAATCGCGTTAGGGATCAAGTTGATCTGGCAGAAGAACCAGAGCCGCTCTAGGGCTATCGTCGCCACTGACCTGAGAGTGATCGCCATGGCTGCAATTGGAGGGTAGTGTTGCGCGCGGACAACGGCGTTAGGGGGGTGCGTTGTGACGAGTCGTCTGGGTCAGGTAGGTAGGTAGCTAGGCACCTTGAGAGACCTTGTTGGGGTGCCTCCAGGTTGTCCAGCGAAGGCAAGGCACCGAACCTGGCTGGGCAAGCTACAAGTGCCGAGCTGGCCTAACCATGCTACAGGCGGTCCGTCGGCGGCGGGACCGGGAATGGGGCCGTCAGCACCGGCCGTCAGCACTTGTGCGGGCCGGCGACTTTCCATGTGGCAAAAAGGCACAGTCCGGAGGAGGTGTCTCCACTTCCTGTTTACTTGCCGTGTCTCTTTTAGGAATAGGGGTAAGCACGGGCAGAGTGGGCTCGGTTTCCCTTCAGGAGAGATACGGTAGCATGGATAGGGCTGAACGCGAGAGTGAAGACCAATCCGCAGGCGTGCTGATCAGGTCTGGCCAGAATCCATAAGGTGCATGTGCAAGTTAACCCGGATTCTCTGAGGGTGTTTCCAGGTTTTCGCTATCCGCCAACCTTGACAGACCGACGTCCTCGCGCTCATCACCCCGGACGCCAAGAAACGATCATCCAGCTGCTCGCTCACTGACAATGGACCACCTGCCAGCGACTCAGTCGGCATTGGTCGGCCTCCCCGATGGGGAACTCGGCTTCACACCCGCGAGTCCTCTACCCGAGCTCGAGGATGACATGTTCCTGGTGAAGAACATGGCCGTCGGCGTGAACCCCGTCGACACCAAGATGTCAGGCAAGCTCTCAACGCCGGGAGCCGTGGCCGGCATGGACTTCTGCGGCGTCGTCGTGGCAGCCGGTCCCAAGGCCCAAGCCGCAGCTCCCATCTCCGTGGGAGATAGAGTATGTGGAGCCGTCCAGGGGATGCACTCACTCACCCCGCGCGTGGGCGCCTTTACCGAGTACGTGGGAGCCACCGGCCACGTGGTGATGAAGCTTCCCGACAGCATGTCATTCGAGGAGGGCGCCGCGCTCGGCAGCGGCATCTCGACCATCGGCCTGGCCCTGTTCAAGTCGCTCCAGGTACCCGGTTACCCGCTGGAGCCTGCAGCCAAGCCGAGACATGTCCTTGTGTACGGGGGCAGCTCGGCGACGGGCACGCTGGCCATCCAATTGGTGAAACTGTTCGTGGGACCCCATTCATTCTCTGTCTCACACTTGCATATGTTGGTCATTCCCGTGTCTCATTAACCAAGGATGCAGGGCCGGCTTGAAACCGATCACCACGTGCTCGCCACGCAACTTCGACCTTGTCAAGTCGTACGGGGCGGAGCAGGTGTTTGACTACCGCTCGCCCACGTGCACGGCCGACATCCGCGCCTACACCAAGAACTCGCTCAAGTATGTGCTGGACTGCATCTCGGAACCCGAGACCATGACCTTCTGCTACGAGTGCATTGGCCGGCTCGGTGGCAGCTACACGGCGCTGGAGCCTTTTCCGGATTTCCTGCATACGCGGGCGAATGTGAAGCCGGACTGGGTGCTGGGACCAACGCTGCTGGGTAAGCAGATTGCGTGGAGACCACCGTTTGAGCAGGAGGGCAGCCCGGAGATGCGTGAGTTTGCGGTGACGTGGTTTAAGACGGTGCAGAGACTGTTGGACGAGGGGCTTCTGAAGCCGCATCCGATCCAGAGTATGCAGGGGGGGTTGAAGGGAGTGCTGGAGGGTATGCAGCTGCTGCGGGAGAAGAAGATCTCGGGGAAGAAACTGGTGTATCCGCTAGTTTGATCACACAATGATTGTCACATAACTAGCGCGGTGAGATCTTGCTGAAAGCAACTTGGACATAGATCTGCAAGCTACGTTTCAACTGCTAGGGGACTGGACGACAGCCGGGTCCAGCGGGCCCGGGCCACGCCAACGGCTCTCCATTATTCTGATGGAGCTCTGACTGGACCCTGGATCTGGCTATCTATCGTGCGTAATGCAATAGCATTGTTAAGCGTGTTCTGTTAAGCTCGGACAAAGAAGCTTACCAAGAGGATGGCGCGATGTTACTCCCCATAGTGCGAGGTGGGATTGCTAACAGCAGAGTTGCCACTGCCGTATGAAGGGATCAGCCGGCGAGTATCGAGTACCGGCGCGCTGGGATGGTAATCCGCCCGGTGCGGGTCCGCCGGACCCATGCTGTCGGCGACATAACGGTGAGGACCCTGACCGGCGGACTGTCAGACCCTACATGCATGAGGCTAAGGCACGCCACCTAGGCAGGCAGAGATGTAAGACAGCGAACCAGGGACACGGGTCCGGTTGGTGAGCCCAGACCTGCATGTACAGATTAACGATATAGTAGCACTTGGAGGCTCGCGTGGTACGCTGGGATATAGCTTGCTGGTGTCGCCCTTCCATTTTCGAGAAGCACTTCACGTTCCATCTTTACACTACCCGCCTCGGTTCTAGGTCCTCAACTCCTGCCGCACACTACATTTTCTCCATTCTTGGTCTGAGGCTCAACACCGACGGCCCATCACTCCCTTGACAGAACCTGCAAAATGGCAAACAGGCACGAGCCCATCGCCATCGTTGGCGCTGGCTGCCGCTTCCCGGGCGAGGCGAACCGGCCTTCCAAGCTGTGGGACCTCCTTAAGGACCCGCGCGACGTGGCCAGCAAGATCCCCGCCGACCGTTTCAACGTGTCGACTTTCTACCACCCGGACGGCTCCCATCACGGCACCACCAATGTCAAGGAGTCGTACTTCATTTCGAACGAAAGCATCCGCTACTTCGATGCCCAGTTCTTCAGCACGCCGCCGGCCGAGGCCGACGCTATGGACCCCCAGCATCGCCAACTGCTAGAAGTGGTGTACGAAGGCCTCGAGGACGCCGGTCTTACACTGGACGGGATGCAGGGCTCAGACACAGCCGTGTTTGTGGGCCTCATGTCCAACGACTACTCGGCCATCTCGAGCCGCGACTTCGACTACATCCCCACCTACGGCGCGCCCGGTGTTGCGGCCAGCAACGCGTCCAGCCGTGTGTCCTACTTCTTTGACTGGCACGGCGCGTCCATGACCATCGACACGGCCTGCTCGTCCAGTCTTGTGGCGCTGCACCAGGCCGTCCAAGTCCTCCGCCAGGGCAGCAGTTCCGTTGCCATTGCCGCCGGTACCAACCTGTTGCTCGACCCGCTGCCGTATGTGTCGGAAAGCAACCTGAGCATGCTGTCGCCCACGGGCAGGTCCCGCATGTGGGATGCCAGCGCCGATGGCTATGCCCGAGGCGATGGTGTCGCGGCTGTAGTGCTCAAGACGCTGAGTGCGGCGCTGCGCGATGGCGACCACGTTGAGTGTATCATCCGAGAAACCGGATGCAACCAAGACGGGAGGACCAAGGGCATTACCATGCCCAGCGGCGTTGCCCAGGCCGCTCTTATCCGTGACACGTATGCCAGAGCTGGGCTGGACCCTACCAACGCCAAGGAGCGGTGCCAGTACTTCGAGGCCCACGGCACCGGTACCCCGGCTGGTGATCCGCAGGAGTCGTCGGCTCTAGACGCCGCTTTCTTCCCGCCGGACAAGTCCACGACCACTGAAGACAACGACGACGTTCTGTACGTCGGGTCTGTGAAGACCGTCATCGGCCATACCGAAGGCACGGCTGGTCTGGCGGGCCTGTTGAAGGCCTACTTGGCTATCCGTCACGGTGTGATCCCGCCCAACCGGCTGTTCGAGCGCATCAGCCCTGCTGTTGAGCCCTTCTACAAGCACCTTCGCATCCTCACCAAGGCCCAGCCTTGGCCGACGCTACCTGCGGGTGTGCCCAGACGAGCGTCTGTCAACAGCTTCGGATTCGGTGGCAGCAATGCGCACGCCATCCTGGAGTCGTACTCCAACAAAGCTGCTGTCCCGGAGGTGCCGCGTCTTCCAGCAACACCAAGCCCCTCGCTCACTCCCATCACCTTCTCGGCCAGCTCATCCCCTGCGCTTGCCTCCCTGGTCCGGGCATACCTCAACCACCTCGAGCAAAACCCATCCACCGACCTGGAGAGCCTCCGTTACACTCTCGCCTGCCGACGATCTACTCTCCCCTTCAAGATCGCCTTCTCCGCCACCTCGCTCGACCAGCTCCAAGCCAAAATGCAGTCCCACCTCTCCTCCTACGACGCCGACGAGTCCGCCACCTTCGGCACCCGCACAACCCCCAACCCCTCCATCCTAGGCGTCTTCACCGGCCAGGGCGCGCAGTGGGCGACCATGGGCGCGCAACTCATCACCACCCACACCAGCGCCGCCGCCACCATCAAGGCCCTCGACGCATCTCTCGCCTCCCTGCCCGAAGCCGACCGCCCGGCCTGGACAATCCTCTCGCAGCTCTCCGCGCCCGCCGAAACCTCCCGCCTCGCCGAAGCCGCCCTCTCGCAGCCGCTGTGCACGGCCGTGCAGATCCTCCTCGTCGACCTGCTGCGCGCCGCCGGCGTGTCCTTCAAGGCCGTCGTCGGGCACTCGTCCGGCGAGATCGGCGCTGCGTACGCGGCGGGGCTGCTCAGTGCTTCGGACGCGATTCGCATCGCGTACTACCGTGGCGTGCACGCGGCGTCGGCGGGCGGGGTGGCTGATGCGCAGGGGGTGAGGGCGAAGGGGGCGATGATGGCGGTGGGCACGTCGCTGGCGGATGCGGAGGAGTTTGTGGAGCTGGAGGATTTCGAGGGGCGGTTGTGTGTCGCCGCGAGTAACTCGCCGACGAGTGTGACGCTGTCCGGGGATGCGGATGCGGTGGAGGAGGCTAAGGCGGTGTTTGACCAGGAGGGGAAGTTCGCGCGGGTGTTGAAGGTGGATACCGCGTATCACTCGCATCATATGCAGCCTTGTGCCGAGGGGTATGAGAAGTCGCTGCGGGAGTGTGGCATTCGGGTGGGCAAGATGGTGGAGGGCGCGCCGGTGTGGGTGTCTAGTGTCAGGGAGGGGGCGGTGCTCACGGGCGAGGGCGCTGAGGAGGGGCTGGATGCGAAGTATTGGGTCGACAACATGACCGGCACGGTGCTCTTCTCGCAGGCGGTGCAGAACGCACTGGAGAAGTGCGGGCCGTTCAACATGGCGGTCGAAGTTGGTCCGCACCCGGCGCTGAAGGGTCCGGCGACGGAGACCCTCCGCGAACTTGGTGCCAAGGACATCGTGTACACAGGCACGCTGGCGCGTGGCAAGGACGCTGTTGAGAGCCTGGCTGACTCGCTGGGTTTGGTGTGGACGACACTCGGTAAGGCGGCGGTCAACTTTGCGTCGTTCAGGGAGAAGTACACCCCGGTGGCCGAGCCGGCCGTGTCGCTGCTCAAGGGGCTGCCGCTGTACCCCTGGGACCACAACCGCATGTTCTGGAACGAGTCGCGGTATGGCAAGCTCTTCCGCACGCAGCAGGATTACGTCCATGAGCTGCTCGGCAAACGCCTGCCTGACGGCACGACCGAGGAGATCCGGTGGAAGAACATCCTTAAGCCCACCGAGATGCCGTGGCTGTCGGGCCACGCGCTGCAGGGGCAGCTCGTCTACCCCGGCACCGGGTACATTGCCCTGGCCATGGAAGCGGCCATGGAGCTGGCTGCGGACCGCCAGGTGGACGTCGAGTCCATCGAGCTGGCTGACTTCCAAATCGGCAAGGCCATCGCCATTGACGAGGCCACCGGCGCGGAGATCGTCGTCAGCATGACGAGCATTTCTCACAACCCCGAGGAGGGCGTCATTGAGGCCCAGTACACCTGCTACTCCACCGTCAGCAGGGAGACGGGCAAGATGGTGGTCAATGCCAGCGCCAAGATGACCGTGGCGCTGGGTGAGCCCACGCCGAACGCGCTTGAACCACGCGATGCTGCGGCTGCCGACATGGCGGACGTGAACATTGACGAGTTCTACGGCGCCATGGGTGCGCTTGGTTACGGGTATGACGGCCCGTTCAAGGGTCTTTCAACCCTTCGCCGCCGCTTGGGCTTCGCGTCCGGCACCATCAACCGCCCGCCCGTGGAGAGCTACCCGGGCGCCAAGCCGCTGCTCTTCCACCCCGGCATGCTCGACACGGCGCTGCAGTCGCTGTTCGCCGCCTTCAGCGCTCCGGGTGATGCGAGACTCTGGGCTCTGCACGCCCCGACGAGCATCCGCCGTGTCAGTCTGGTGCCCTCCCTGTGCGGTGCCACCTTGCCTGAACAGGTGCACTTTGACAGCATGATCACGGCGGTGCGTCCCAACCACATCACAGGCGATGTCGACTTGATCAGCGCCGACGGGGTGCACAAGTGCATTGAGATTGACGGCCTCGGCTTCATTCCCTTCTCAGCCGCCACTGAGGCTGATGACCGGTATCTGTTCTGCAAGCCGACGTGGGGTCTGGATAAGCCCAACGGCGAGGTCGTGCTCGGCGACCTGCGCGCGCCGCCCGAGGAGAAGCGGAAGGGCGAGGACACCGAGCGTGTTGCCTTCTACTACCTGCGTACTCTCAACGCCACCATCACCGAGACAGAACGCGACGCCATTGGTCTGCAGCCGCATCAAGAGGGCCTGTTCGACTTTGCCGCCTACCTGGAGGACCAAGTGCAGAACGAGAAGCTGGATTACACCAGCCGCGACTGGTTCAACGACACGCACGACGACATTCTGCGCATCATGGAGCCGTACGGCAGCGACCCCGACTTCAACATCATGCGCGCGGTAGGCGAGAACCTGCCAGCCGTCATCAGGGGCGAGACGACCATCCTCGAGCACATGACCAAGGACGGCATGCTCGACGACTACTACCGCAATGCGCTCGGCTTTGCGGTCGGCAACAAGGTCACGACGGACATGGTCGCCATGATTGCCAACCGATACCCGCACATGAACATCCTCGAGATTGGTGCGGGCACTGGTGGCGCCACGTACGGCATCCTCGAGGAGCTGAAGACCGCCTTTACGTCGTACACGTACACGGATATCTCGGCTGGTTTCTTCGAGAAGGCGCGCGAGAAGTTTGACGCTTACAGCAACCGGATGATTTTCAAGACGCTCGACATCGAGCGCGACCCCCTGACTCAGGGGTACACTGAGGGGGCGTACGACATGATCATCGCCGCCAACGTCCTCCACGCCACGGCACCCCTCGAGCGCACACTGCAGCATGTCCGCAAGCTCCTCAAGCCGGGTGGCTACTTGGTGCTGCTGGAGATTGTCAACATCAACACCATGCCGGTTGGCCTCATCATGGGTGGTCTCCCGGGCTGGTGGGTAGGCCGCGAGGACGGACGCCGCTACTCGCCGACCATCACGCTGCCGCAATGGAACCGGCTGCTCAAGAAGTCCGGATTTGGAGGCATTGACACCTTCACGCCCATGAAGGATCCTCGCCCTTGGATTGCCTCGGCGTTTGCCGCACAGGCCGTCGATACCGACTTCGAGCTCATCCGGCGCCCACTTGCTGCCGCCCCTGACCAGTTGCCCCTGATTGAAGATCTTGTGATCCTCGGCGGGGAGAGCATGGAAACGTCCTCCCTCGTCGACGAGCTCGATCGCTTGCTCCGCCCGCGTGCCAAGCAGTTCCGCATCGCGCCCACCCTGGACGACCTCGACGACATCCTCGCGGACCTCTCACCTTCCTGCACCGTGCTCAGCCTGACAGACCTCGACACCCCCGTCCTCAGCACCATGACAGCCGGTCGGTGGGAGCGCTTGAAACAACTCCTCGGCTCAAGCCGGACCCTCCTGTGGGTAACCAGCGGCTACCAGCGCCAGGAGCCGTACGCGGGGGCCATGGTCGGGCTGCAGCGGTCCATCACGTACGAGCAGCCGCAGCTGCGCTCGCAGCTGCTCGAGCTCGACCGCCTGCGCGACTCGACCGCCACGCTGCTCGCCGAGCTGCTCCTGCGCCTGCAGCTTGCCGACCACTGGCAACGCTCGCCTGAGCCCAAGAACATGCTGTGGAGCACCGAGCCCGAGCTGCTGCACGAGGACGGCCATCTCAAGGTTCTCCGTGTACTGCCCGACAAGGAGGCCAACGCCCGCTACAACTCGGCCAAGCGCCGCATCGCGAAGGAGGTCGACGTCGCTCACACCCCCGTCGCGCTCGAGTGGCACGACGACGCCTACCTGCTGCGCGAGCTGCAACCCCACTCCCGCAGTCTCGCCGCGGACGTGGCCGACATCAAAGTCGACTGCTCACAGCTCACCAGCCTGCGCATCCTCTCCGACACGCTCTTCCTCAGCCTCGGGACCAACACCGCCACCGGCAGCAAGCACCTCTCCCTGTCCGCGCACAACACCTCCCACCTCCGCATCCCCTCCACTCACACCACCCTCATCACCCCCACTCCCACCCTCCCCGAACCGTCATACCTCGCCCTCGCAGCAGCCTACCTCCAAGCCCACACCTTGCTGTCGCGCATCCACTCCCTCTCGCGCACGTCTGTCCTCCTCCACGACGCGCACCCCCTGCTGGCAGCCGTGCTATCCTCCCTCGTCGCATCGTCGCAGAGCAGCAACTTCCAGCTCGCCTTCTCCACCTCCCACCCTGGCTCCAAAAATGGGTGGACGCACCTCCATCCGCGCCTGACCCGCCGCACGCTGCTGGCCCTGCTTCCCGCCGGGCTGGACTTCTTTGTCGACCTCTCCCGCAGCAGCAGCGGGTCTGACGTCGGTGGGGTGCAGACGCTGAGCGGGCGTATTGGCGAGTTGTTGCCGCGGTGTGAGCGGGTGGATGCGGGCGTGCTCGGCGCGCGCGAGGCAGTGGTCAGTGGGCGGGTTGAAGGTGCCGAGGAGGTGCAAGGGTTGTTGACCGAGGCGGTGCAGTTCGTGAGCGGGTTCACGCCTGCTGTGGAGATTGGGGAGGGGGAGGTTGCGTCGGTGAGGGATGTTGTGTCCGTCTTGGAAGGGGAGCGCAAGGAGACGTTGGGCTTGTTGGGCGTGGTGGACTGGCGCGGCCAGAGCGCGCTGGATGTGGTGGTTGAGCCGGTCGATCGCCGCCGGGATATCTTCCAGGGCGATAAGACGTACTGGATGGTTGGGCTGGCGGGTGATTTGGGACAGTCGCTGTGTGACTGGATGGTGGATCATGGGGCGAGGAATATTGTGCTCACCAGCAGGAACCCGAAGAGGTCGGAGGAGTGGGTGCAGCGCCATGCGGCGAAGGGGGTGCATGTTGAGTATCTGGCTGGGTAAGTTCAACCTACAGGGAGTGTGGACAAACGGGGTATGCTGACACTCGGATGACAGCGACGTCACCGACATGAAGTCCCTCCGGGCCATGTACGCCGACCTTGCCGCACGCCTGCCTCCCATCGCTGGCGTGGCCAACGGCGCGCTGGTGCTGCGCGACAAGCTGTTCCTCAACACCGACTACGAGGACCTCGAGGCCGTGCTCAAGCCCAAGGTGCAAGGCACGCTGAACCTGGACAAGCTCTTCAACGGCAGCCGCGACGCGCCCCAGCTCGACTGGTTTGTCGCCTTCTCGTCCATCGTCGCCACCATCGGCAACACCGGCCAGAGCGCCTACTCTGCCGCCAACTGCTTCATCAAGGCGCTGGTCGAGCAGCGCCGCGCGCGCGGCCTGCCGGGCAGCACGATCGACATCTCTCGCGTCATGGGCGTCGGCTACGTCGAGCGCGAGAGCCGCGCCGTCGCCGGCAAGATCAACGAGAAGGTGGCCAACAAGATCCAGCGCGTATCCATGCCCATGTCCGAGGCCGACCTGCACCAGCTGTTTGCCGAGGGCATCGCCGCCAGCCCGCCCGCCTCGGGCCGCCACTCGGACATTGTCACGGGCATCCGCATCCTGCGTGCTGATGAGACTGACCAGGCGTTCTGGGCCGCGAACATCAAGTTCTCGCACTTTATCCGTGCAGCGGGCCGCGAGACGGCCGGTGCTGGAGACAAGGGCGGGAAGTCTGCTAGAGTGGCGGTTAAGACGCAGCTGTTGGCTGCCAGGAATGTGGATGATGTGGTTCGCATTGTGAAGGGTAAGTCTATTCTAAGCTGTTGATTCGGTTCCGATGTGTGTTGTTGCTAACTCCTTTTTATTTTTAGGCGCTTTCACGGCCAAGCTCAACTTCACGCTGCAAAACCCCGACGGCCACAAGATGCCTGACTCGACTGCCCTCGTCGACCTGGGAATCGACTCGCTGGTGGCCGTCGAGGTGCGGTCCTGGTTCATGCAGGAGCTTGGTGTAGACATGCCCGTCCTGAAGGTGCTCGGTGGCGCCACCATTGCGGATCTTGTGGACGACGCCGTCAGCAAGCTGCCGGAGGAGTTCCTCGCCAAGCTCGGCGAAGCTGGGGATGCAGTCAACACCGACAGCGACGCTCCCAGGCTAGACAGTGACTCTGCGTCGACGTCCGACTCTGATCCGAGTTCGTCCGCGCGGGACACCAAGGCGTCCTCGTCGTCGGCATCGTCCGAGGTTGGCGACGGGCTGAAGTCCGAAGTGTCGGCGGTCGCACCTCATGCGGGCGAGAAGAAGGCGGCAGTCCAGGTTTCGGTTACGGAGATTCCTGTCGAGGAGGTTCCGGTTCTGACTAGGTGAGGCTCACCTTCCTAGTCATCTTCATGTACACGGTTTGCTTTGTACTCGGCGCATAGGAGTAGTTGAATATACCTCAAGTCATTCTCTACTACTGGGTGCTATCTGCGTCGTCGTGTCATGCTAATCATGCCCACCGCAGGACCACGTTTGTCCCTGAAATTGTGAGAACGGAGCCCCTGTCGTATAGCCAGTCCCGGTTCTGGTTCTTGAAGCAATACCTGGACGACCCTACCACATCCAACATCACCTTTTTCTTCCGCATCAAAGGCAAGCTCGATCCGGAAAGGATGAAGAAGGCCTTTTCCGCCGTCTGCGCCCGCCATGAGTCCCTGCGGACCTCCTTCTTTGCCAAGGACGACGCCGCGTATCAGGGCATCATGCGCGTTCCCGCTGCCGAGTTACAGCATGCCGTCGTTGCCGACGAGGATGAAGCACGAGCGTGGTACGACCTGCTCAAGAGCCACAACTACGACATCGAGCACGGCGATACCATTCGTCTTGTGCTGTGCGAGCAGTCCGTCGACTGTTCCTACCTGGTCGTCGGCTACCACCACATTGCCATGGATGGCTTCAGCTGGGAGCTACTGATGGGCGACCTGCAGCGGGCCTACCAGGACCCGTCGCTTCTGCTCCCCGTGAAAATGCAGTACCCGGCATGGGCTACAAAGCAGCAGCGAGTCCTCGCGACTGGAAAGCTTGCATCCGAGCGGAAGTTCTGGAAGAAGGAGTTCGCCACGCTCCCGCCGACTCTGCCTCTACTCCCCATGGCCACAGCCAGCGCCCGCCGTCCACTGCGCGCTTACCAGCTCAACCGCGCAGCCTTCAAGCTCGAGTCGTCGTTGACGGCATCAATCAAGGCTGCCAGCCGCACACACAAGGTGTCTCCCTTTCACTTCCACCTCACGACCTTCAAGACCATGCTCATCCGTCTGGCGGGTGTCTCGGACCTCTGCATCGGGATGGCAGACGCCAACCGCGTCGACGCCGAAGACGTCGGCGTCATCGGCTGCTTGCTGAACCTGTTGCCTTTGCGCTTCAAGGCCGGCGGACCTTCGCAGACATTTGCCGAAGCTCTCCGCGAGGCCCGTACCAAGGCGTACGCCGCGATGGCCCACTCGCGCGTGCCGTTCAACACCATCCTGGAAGACGTCGGCTTCCCGCGCACCGCCACACACAACCCGCTGTTCCAGGCCTTCATCGAGTACCGGCCGGCCAACAAGATGCGGTTTGCCGGCTTTGATGGCGACATGCCCCGCGACAGCACCTCGTACAGCAAGACGGCGTATGATGTGAGTCTGAACGTGTTCGAGGACCACACGGGCGAGATGACGGTCAGCGTGGGTACGCAGACGGCGCTGTACTCGCAACATGGGACTGAACTGCTGCTGCGCGGTTATGTTCAACTTCTCAAGAGCTTTTCCGAGCAACCAGAGCAGCGGGTTGAGCAGGCTCAGGTGTATGCCAAGGAGGACATCGCCAGAGCCGTTGCTCTTGGGACAGGTAAGTCTGCTCACACTGAGCGAACGCTGCAAGGTGCCAATGCTGATTGGACATATCAGGAGCACTCACTCCCAGCAAATGGCCCGAGACTGTCATTCACCGGATTGACGAGATGGCTGAAGCGAGCCCACACCAAGTTGCTCTCAAGGACACACAAGGTCACGCGCTGTCATACTACGACATGGGTCAGCGGGTGCGGAACATATCCCAAGCATTAGCCGACGCAGGTGCGGGCGAGGGCTCGTCAGTCGCCGTCTTCCAAACACCCGGCGTTGACTGCATCTGCTCGATGCTTGCTGTTATGCGGTTGGGTGCGACTTACGTGCCGTTAGAACAGAAGCAGGGCCTGGCCCGGCTCAGCAAGATTGTCGAGCTGTGCAAGCCAGTCGTCATCTTGGTCGACGCTTCAACAGCCGAGGATTCTGAGGAAGCCTTCAGCGGTGAAACGCTCTTGAATGTTTCGCTCTTCTCCGCTTGCACCACACAAGCAACCCAGGTGCAGCTCCCCAACTGCGCAAGGCCAGAAGGCAGCGCCATTGTTCTCTTCACCAGCGGCACCACGGGGACACCCAAGGGTATCATGCTCAAGCACTCCAACCTCCGCAACGCCGTCGAAGGCGTTATCACACGCTACAACCTTGACCGGGAGGTCGTCCTGCAGCAGACGGCGCTAAGCTTTGACATGTCGCTCGACGAGATCTTCGTTGCGCTCTGCGGCGGCGGCACCCTGGCCATCGTTGACCGGACGCAGCGCGGTGACTCGCGCGCCATCATGGACGCCATTGAGACGCTTGGCGTCACTTACACACGTGCCACGCCACCCGAGTACGCGTCTTGGATTCGACATGGTGAAGGCGCCAGCAGACGTCTTGCGGCGTGGAAGTATGCCTTCGCCGGCGGAGACCGCATGACGAATGCCCTGCGGAAAGACTTTGGCAGCCTGCGCCAGGCCGCGCCCCAGTTGCGTCTCTTCAACTCGTACGGCCCGACTGAGATCACCATGTCGGCTGTCAAGATGGAAATCCCGTACGGCAACGAGATCAAGACAGAACTGACAACTGACGAAGAGGAGCTGGTCATACCTCTGGGACAGCCAATGCCAAACTACTCGCTCTACATCGTGGACGAGACTCTGAATATACTGCCTCCAGGGGTAGCGGGCGAGATCCTTGTCGGCGGCGCCGGTGTGTCGAAGGGCTATCTCGGCGATGCGAGCGTGACAAAGGAGAAGTTCCTGGACAACCCGTGGGCACCGGCGGAGTACGTCCAGAATGGGTGGACCAAGATGTACCGCACCGGAGACCGGGGTGGTCTGACCGAAGACGGCGCGGTGGTCTTCCACGGCCGCATCGCCGGCGACACCCAGATCAAAGTGCGGGGCCTTCGCATCGAGCTCGGCGACATCGAGAACACCCTGCTGCAAGAGTCGCGTGGCGCACTTTCGGACGTTGTTGCCACTTTGAGGAAGGGGGATCAAGGCGACGGCTGGATTGTCGCCCACGCCGTGTTCTCGGCCACGAGCCCTTACCCGACCTCACCTGAACGCACGAAGTTCGTCGCCCAGCTCATGGCAAAGACATCGCTGCCGCACTACATGCGCCCTGCCGCAATCATCGCTGTCGACAGTCTGCCGCTGACCGTCCACCAAAAAATCGACCGGGCTGCCGTCGCGGCGCTGCCCATCCCACAAGCATCCAGCTCCGACCCCGCGTCCGAGGCCTCCGAACTCACCGAGATGGAACGCCTCGTGCTCTCCCTCTGGCGCGCCGTCCTCCCCTCAGAGATGTCCGACATTTCCTTCACCGCTTCCGCAGACTTCTTCTCCTCGGGCGGCACCTCCCTCCTGCTCGTCGAGCTGCAAGCCCGCATCCGCCACACCCTGGGCCTGTCCATCCCCCTCCTCGATCTCCTCGAAGCCGGCACGCTCGGCAACATGGCCGCCAAACTCAACCAACTCGCCTCCGCGACACCCATAGACTGGGACGACGAATCCGCCCCGCCCCTGTCCTCATCCACCCCCGTCCTCCCCCCCCGACAACCTTCCATCGGCCTGGAAATCATCCTCACCGGCGCAACAGGCCACCTAGGCCGACACCTCCTCCCCCTCCTCATTACCACCCCGCGCATCTCCAAAATCCACTGCCTCGCAGTACGCAACCCCGCCCAGCTCCCAACCAACCCCAAAATCGTCCCCTACACGGGGGACATCACCGCACCACAGCTCGGCCTCCCCCTTTCTACATTCACGCAGCTTGCCGCAACGGCGCATGCAATCATCCACCTAGCCGCCAGCCGCTCCTTCTGGGAGCCGTACCGCGCCCTGCGCGCGGTCAATGTCGCGCCGTTCAGGGAGGTGGTCAGGCTGGCGCGGGCGCGCAGGGTGCCGGTGCATTTTGTATCGAGCGGTGCGCTTGCCGGGGGTAGTGAAGAGGAAGGGTGGGTGCTGAATGAGGGGGAGGGGTATGTGGCGAGCAAGTGGGTGTGTGAGAGGATGCTGGCGAGGGAGGTGCAGACCTGGGCCGGGAAGGAGGAGGGTAAGGGGGGAAGGGGGTTTGTTTACCGCACTGTGGGGGCGGATCAGGATGGGGATGGACCGCTGCCGGAGGAGGTGTTGAAGGGGTTTGCGGAGGCGTCGGTTAAGGCCGGGGCGATCTTGGATGTGAAGAGTCATTGGGGGGGTTCGTTTGATCTGATTTCGGTGGAGGATGTGGCTGGTCGGCTGCGGGATGCGGTGTTGGAGTCGACGGCGGAAGAGGAGAAAGGTCCTGTGGGAGTGACAGTGACCAACCTGGTCGCGCAGGTCAAGTTGGGCAGGGTCGAGCAGCTGGAACAGCTCATGGGCATGCAGGAAATTAGAGATGGTTTGGCGGGCTTCGAGACGGTGAGCCCGCCGCAGTGGCTTGGGCGGATGAAACGGGCTGGCTTCAAGTGGATGGTTGCCGCGCAGGACGCGACGGTTGGGGACAAGCTGAAGAGCCAGCGTTAGACAGATTGAGAATTCAGGAGTTGGGGATTTGGGAGTTGTACTCTGTACTTTTCTAACAGGCGCATACAAGTACCTAAGAATACATCATTAATTACAGTACTTCATATTCGTTGTCATATACAAACTGTACCGTGCCTTAAGTTCATTGTCTGCACCTCGGCCGCTTCCAGGCCAGCGTGGCAGTTGAGTTTATGCGCCACTTCCACTCCTCATGGATATCTTCTGCTTTATGGGCCTTCCCGAGACCGACAGTTCATGGTTATCTCCCACTTGCATCTCAGCGTTACACCGTGGCGTTTTGTCTTTCTTCCCATCATCCCAAACGTTACACACGTCAGGAAAAGAGCAATTGCCAAGACGAATGCGGTCAGCCGCCGCCTGCTGTGTGACGACTGCCTGGTGAAGTTGCGGTGGGTAACACCGCCGTCTTACAAGGTGTGCGCTTGTTTCCCGAAGAGCGCCACCCATGGTTACAAGCGATGCTGAGCAACGTGAAGCCTCTCAGTCATACAGACTCACGCGGTTGAGGTGCAGATGTCGCCATTCAATAGTTTAAAGCCGCCCGACGGCACGGGTTCCATGTCCTGTAAGTCGTTGGTCCTCGTTTACCGTATTCGTGGGGAAAGTGGACGACCACCGCAACCGACATGCGGTCTGGACTCTGATGCTACAACGCCAAGGCGGGCGAACGAGGCTCCACCTGAAGGACAGGACGACGGACGACGAAATGGACCGGTGTCGGGGTTTGTTGAAACACCATCACGCGGTCAGACAGGCGGATACAGGCCCCTTGGTAGGGGTCACCAACACGAATGGACCGTGGAACCGTCCCGGTGTGGTGTTGGCCAATCCAAGGCCAAAGTTCAACCTCTAACGTCTAACGTCTAATTCACCGTCTAACCTCCCAAAGCAGCATTCATCTCCCTCAACATATCCCTAACCACCTGCTCCTTCTCGCTCACCTCACTGACAGCCACATTGGCCGCCGAGAACAGCGGACTCAGCGTCCAGTCCGCAGCAGCAAAGCTCAAGTCCCCCAAGCCCCGCGCCTCAGTATCGTCATCCGCGCCAGTCCCCATCCCAAACAGGCTGTTGTTGTTGTTGTTGTTGTTGTTGTTGTTGTTGTTGTCCCCCGCCCTGGCGCGGCTGCTGTCCCCATCTGCCTGCATGAACGCCAGCGCCACGCTTTGTAAGCGTCGCAGCATCTGGAGCGTGACGTGCAGCAGCAGCGTCACGTTCATGTCGGAGCGTCCTGGCAGGCTGAAGGAGCCGATGCTGAGGGCGGGGAAGTGGTGAGGGTGATGGTGGTGGTGCTGACCGGGCGCGGTGGAGTCCATGTCGGCTGTTGTGGAGTCGCGGTGTGGATGACGGGGTTGGTGCGGGCGCCGGCTGCTCGTACTCGTTGTGGAGGCCTCGGAGTGGGAATACGAATGGCTAGCGGTGGAGCAGGAGGTGAGGGAGGGAGGGGAGGCTGACTGGATGACCAGCTGCCGTAGCCGGGACAGCACCACCGTGTAGCCTTGCAGTAGGCGGAGGTAGCAGGCGTGGATGAGAAGAATGGCGGCCGTGTCCAAGTTACGGTGGAAGCCGGGGTTGGGGGCGACGGAAGAAGCATAAGCGCTCCCTCCGACGTCGATGTTCATTGTGCGGGACCCTCCCCAGTCTGAGTACAGCGCCTGGGCTTCTCTGTGGTTTTTCTGCACCCCGTCGAACGCCAGATCGCGGAGGATGTCAATGAAGGTGCCCGTGGCGCCTAGGACGTCGTCCATGCCGCCGGACTGGTTGTAGTGCGTTTGCTGTGTTCCTAGCCGGTAGAGATCCAGGTGTAGGATCGTGAGTTGGTACAGGGCGCCTTCATATCTTGATTCCGTCGTGTGCTCCACGAAAGAGCTGCTTGAAGAATCGGCAGATTGCGCGATGAACGGGTCCAGACCGGCGTGTTCCAGACTGCTCTGGCGTGTTGGAAAGATCGCGTCGTTCTTGGTGTCCGCATCCGCCATCAACATGTCCAGGAAATTTGGGTGGGCCTGGTCTGCCGATGGAAAAAAGGCGGAGGCCAGGTCCGGGGCTATAAGGCCGGGCACCTCGGTGTCGGCATCAGTGAGGTAGCCTGAAGTGCCATGGTCAAAATGTCAGCAAACCTGAACACGCATAGCTCGCCAGTGTTGCGGCACGAAACGAACCGTTGCTAGGAGAGCCCTCCAGGCCCAGCGAAAAGGGCGTGAATGGCCCAGCATCGCCAAGGGCATGGTCATGGTGCCCAGCGCTTGTTGCGGCGGTGCTGCTGGGCGCAATGGAAACAGTAGAACACGGCGGCGAGGGAGCGAAATCTGGCCCGCCCAGGCGTCTGTCATCGTGGGATTCGGACGACGGCGCAGAGGGGGTTAGAAGGGAATCGACAGCCCTCGAGCTTCCGTTCGCGACGCTGCTGCCTTTGGGCCGGCCCATGCGCAACGGCGCGCTGTAAGAGCACGGAAGCCCAAGTCGGATGCATCTCTTGCACTCGACCGCTCCAATATCCCGTGCACATCGCGTCTTGATGCGATGGCACTTGTCGCAGGCCGATCGGAGAGGCGTTCTCTTAGGTTGCTGGCGTGCCGAGACTGAGTCCATTGCGTATCGCCCGCGTAAACCGAGTGGGCAGGACAGAGTAAGGAGGGGCGAACGGGCTGGGTATGCCAAGCAGCCAAGCAGGAGCCAAGGAAGCCAAGATTCAAAGCCTGTCGGGGCCGCTCGAGAGAGACCTTCATCTTGTATAAAGTCTTAGCAGTCGACGGCTGGTTCTGGCCTTGTCGCTGTATGCGCCAAGCCGACACGGTTCAGAAGCTTCAGGGCCCTGTGCCCCTGAACCTGTCCGTCGACCGGGGATTTGGAGATGGTCAGGCCGCCTTCGGTGCCGACGACGCCATGATCGCCAGCCATCGCCGCGTATTCCCGGGCGTCCGCCGTCCCACTTTCTCAGGCTGCTAATGCGGCCAGTCCTTTGTAAGCGGCCGAGGCTGGCGCGTATCCTGCTGTGCCGCAGCACCACGTCCCATGGCTCTGGAACGAGGCTCGACACGCGTGGGCACGATCGTGATTGGCAAGCAATAAGCGAGCGGGCGAGCAAGTGGAGGACAGGATCAGTCGAGCTTACACTGCGACCGCGTGTAGATTGTGCTGACCGCTGCAAGCATCCCACCGACGGTAACTTCACGAGGGTGTCAACACCCCTGCACTTGACCCCTACAGGGCCCACGCGCCGTGCCGCAGCGCCCGAACTGCCCTCCTGAATGAGCGACACAACGCAACGTGAAGCTATTGCGGCAGGCCAATGTGCCTTCACCAATATGCAAATACATACCCGGTACTCGGTAGTAAGCACGACTTCATGCCTCCGCCGGCTTGGCGTGCCGGAGGGAAACATCGAAGGATTATCTGACGCAGCTCTCGAGTGCAAAGATCGTCGTCGTGGCGACTTCCTCCCATCTTTACTACGGGGACGGGGGCACAGCTCGGCCAAGAAGAGTAGCTGCGAAGCCCCTTCAGTCTCCTCGGTTTCCTAAGCACAACTAGGTATCCGTACATACTATCTAGTATGAACTTGTGCAATCGGGCAGACTGAACTTACATCAATCTTCGAGTCCCAGCTGTCGTGAGCCTAGTAGTGGCGCGTCGTCTAGGTCGACTCGCCAGCCATAGCGAGTCTGGAACAAAGCAATGTTTCTAAGTTCGCCGCTGATCCCGTGCGATGGAGGCGCCTACGCAGTACATTATTCACCAGACTTGAGAAGGCAATGTCGATCACTGGCGAGCCGGGATCCCCGCCCAAAAAAGAAACCTAAGCCTGTGCTGTAACCCTTATTGTACATTCACGTCTGTTAGGCGCCACTACTCTGCAGGAGTGAGAGAGTTTATGTTCGATGACACGGTAACTATCTGGACACGAGAAGCCACCGTTCAAGATTTGCAAGGAATCCCCTGCTGCCATGCGATTTTTCCCGACTAAGAGCCGTCGTCGGCTCCGAGCACCATCTTAGTGTAAATCGCTAATGCAAGCGCCGAATCTAAATCCGAGGGGCCTCTGCGCCTAGCTAACCGCTTCCATTCTTCTCGTTGCATTCAGGGATCGAACCCACGTGTACCGCGTTATGAATGCCATCAAACAGCTCCATTCATCCGGCTTGGGTGCCACTCGGCGTTACCGCGCATGCCTCGACAAAATGGCCTGACAAGTCGTGCTCCGGCAGCGGATTGGCCATACCGCACTGCAACTCTCGGCGCTCGCAAGACGGGCGGGGCAGGCTGATTCCACCGCACAGCGACGACCGGTCCATAACAAACCCCTACATGCTTGGCAGCAAGGTTTTCGTCTGGATCGTCTGCCTGCCGGAAGGGCTCGTCCAGTTACTTAAACATTGTCATTGGAGGAGAGCACCTGGCTCGAACAGTGGCGCAATCAAAGTGCCATCGCTAGGTAGGTATGTAAGAGTGAGCCTCCATTGTGTCGTTCTTGGAAGGTCGAGTTCATCTGCCGGCGGGCCGTGGTTCCATCATCTGACGGAGTTTAATGTTACCTAGGTCGACAAGAAACTGCGGCGCATGTTCCCAGCTTGTAAATTCGATACCATCACCCGATGAACATGGCGACCAGACTTCAGGATGCATGAAGTCACCACCGCCAGCTTCCAGCTGGCAGCCTACCACTGATGTGTTCGCCCTTGCGTGCGCTGTGTAACCCGTCCCACCCACACTTCTCAACGTTGGGGGTAATGCTACAATTGGCGCTTCCGATTTAAGCTTAATACAAGTTCGTTCTGTGTGGTGCCAACGTGGCAATACGTCCAAGCGCCGGAACAAGCTCCCCTGTATCCGCCCACCTGCCGCCTCATCGAGTCAAGCTCGGTGGCTCAGCGGGCATCAAACAGACAACGCGCATCCCCTGGAACAAACCCGGCTCATCAACCCTGGCAGTCCCAATCTCGGCATGGAAGTGGCGAAGTACATATGATCCAGCCTGTTCCTTCCAACAGATCACCCCTGGCAGCATTCGTTTATCTGATCCTTCATCAGTCTGCGGAGTAGTCTCAAACCTCGATTCCCCAGGGAGCGAGGCCAGGATAACAAAGACGTTTCTTCAGTGCCACAAATAGAAAAGTCGTCAGGAATGACCCTACCATCTATTTGGCCAGAAAACAGACGCACCAATTGCGCCTGTACTCCTTGCAATGTTCCCAGCCAGTATAACCGGGATTCAGATCCATGGATCCTGCCCCACGGCACCTTTCATGGGCGTACCAACGGGCATGCGCGCTTGTGAGCGTATTCCGCGAACTCCTGTCAATACCAGTGTTGAGTTGATAACCAACCCAAACCGTTCAGGCACGAGCCACGAGGGCGGTGCGATACTAGTAGAGTGAAGTGAGTCTGACTTGCATGTACAAATTGACATACTTGACCCGTATGCAAAGACAAACCTGAGATTTTATCGCAACCCAAGGTCCGCGGAATAACCACTCCCCACAAGTGTATCACAACCTAAAATCCGTGGGTAATAACCTTGTCTAGGCCCCCTGAGAGTGTGCCGGGCGGAGACCAACCCCCCCCCCCCCCCCCAGCACACGAGGGGCAGGTTTACGCGCGCTAATGATGAGGAGCTGCCTGTTCAGTCCATGTGTCGCCCCGCGCTTCCGGTGTCCCCGTTCCAGTCTCTCCAGTTTTTTGGTCAGGAATTGATACACACGCAGCCAGGATTGAGAGCTTGAGGTCTACATAACGAGCAATCGTCAGTCGTCTTGCGTGCCTCCTCCTACCTACAAGACACTTTGGGACACTCAAAACGCAATGCCGGGTTGGTCCCGTCTGTTGCATCCTGAAAGGGCCCCCTTAATCATTTTCAGCCGTCAATCCGCGCGGCAGGCGTCAACCATGTGTCTTTCAAAGGGCGCCCGTGAAGGGCAATCCCGGGCTCGCAGAAGGTCATACCGAGTGATGCTTATTATAGCTCAATCCTGCAGGACGGCATCCTGTGGCACTTAACGCATTCCAACTGAAGTATTGGTATCCGGACTGTTGCCATTTCTATCGATTCAGTTGTCAGAGCGAGATAAGTAGCTTGCTTGAGTCATAGTTGTCGATCCAACACCGCACTCTCACAACGTAAAATGACCGCGTTCATGGTCAACGCACAAAACCGACGATGTTATGCACCTCTAACAGTAGCCTCGGTGTTCGGCCGGCGGTCTATGTCTTAGGTGCGGATGGTGGTTTACATTGATACTCTGAACTTTGTTGTGGGGGTATTGCAACCCTCGCCACCCGCACAGATGTAGTTGCACCCGACTGGATTTCAGCAGGTCCTTCGTAGTTTGTTTCCACAGAAGACAAGGGCCAGTGCATCTAGGTCACGAGTGCAGAAACGCATCGTCGTATGACGATGACTAGACGCAAGACCTCGCCAGCCGTGGGCGAGTTCAGCGACTGGAGACAAGACTGGACAGGTCCCGAAATCGGATTCCATGACTGTCAGCATTGAGTCTGTTTCGTCGTACAATACCCTTCAGAATACATGTCATCTTGTTCACATCCACACCGGGTCGATTCAGAAGATTCCAAAGTCCGCCGACAAAAGCACCGAGATCATCTGCGCCAAGATGCATCGTTGTGGCGGCGAATTTGCAACCGGCCGCCATATCGCACGAACGATTTTGTTTTCGGCACAAAGTCTGGCCGGATCGTGCCAAAAACGGGAAACGAGATTTGAGCAAGAAAGAGAAGCGGATGGATGACATTGCAGCATTTGTTTACTCGCTACGCTTCTCAGGTTGTTCATAAACCAGAAAGTAATCCGTAAAGAGACCTGGTCCTCCGTACTGCGAGTCATCCTGGGAAAGCTCTCCAACCAATCGAAATCCCAGCCTCTGGTACACCGGGAGACCGGGCCGCATGGCATGGACAAAGATATCCAGTCCTAGCTTCGCTGCTTGCTGCATGCCGCTGCGTACGAGGGCGGTAGCGATACCTCGGCGCTGATGCTCCGGGTGCACGGCGAGATATTCAAGTCCTGTCGGCCCCGGTCAATGAATCAGCATGCACACTCCTCGCGGTCTTGAATAGGTATCTAGAGATGCGGGGGATTATTGTTCCGCAGGGCTTGGTCCGAAGAAATCATTCTGAAGCGTGAAGCTGAAAGGGCGCCATACTCATGTAAGTCTTACGGCCCAGCAGCTCGTTCTTCACCTCCTGTGCCCGGTCGTCAAGCGGATGGGCGGTGCAGTCGGGGTCCCACACGGCCGCGGCAGCCACGCGAGATATCTCGTATTCCTCCTCGGGCGACACGGCAGGAACTTGAGCCTCAGGCCAGGCGGGCGTGCCCTCCTCGCCGACCTGTCCCGGAACGGGGGCGATGATGGAGTGCGACTCCGGAATCGTCCACCGAACGTACCCGAGTATCTGACCTGTGGCGGTATCGACAGCTTTCTGATGCCGCGCTGTCGCCCGGTTACGCACTAGAGTGCGCGGGTAGCGCAATGCGACTTGCGAAATGTGGTAGTCAAGCGTGCGATGCCGCCAGTCCAGGCGCCAGTGAGGGTCAGCCCAGAAGGCGGGTATGTTGGTCGCCGCGAGGGCCGGACCGTCGGCAGCCGTCACTTGGCAGATGCTGTAGTCTGTGTACTGAGGCGTGTCCGAGTCGCCTTTGATGGGCGCGTCTGCGGTGGCTTCGGCGGCCATCTTGGTCATCAACGTTCCCTAAACTGGTTGCAGGTGCAGACCAGCTCGGGAGTGTCCGTGGGTACGGCGAAGGGTGAGAGGTGCTCTTGCGGCACGGGCGGCGAGCTTCTCTGACAGAGAGTGGAGAGGGGTTAAGCGATTGCGCAATAGCAGCCTGGCAGGTACCCGCTACAGGCCATCAAGAAGCCCGAAATGCAGTCCAGGCCTGCGCTTCACCCTGCTGCAAACCAGATCTGCATGGCATGGCGCGGTCACGGGAATGAGCACGTTAATCCTTCAGAGTTGACGGGAGTAAGCCCGAAAGGGAAGGTAAAGGTACCTACCTAGGCTAGGTATCATGGATGTATGGGTGGGTGTCCAGGTCACCCTCCCTCAGTGACTGGAGCGGAAGCACCGGGTTTAGCGTATGGCTGGAACCTGTTGTCAGCCTTCTAGTCTGTTTCTCATCCTTCGTTGCACCCCTCAATTACGAATCTGGATCACGATGACTGCCCTTGCAAAGGTGTCCCGACGCAGACAAAACTGGTTCCCAAAACAAACAAACTCGGGGAGCTCGGCTTGTCAGATGTCTGTCACACCTTCCTGATTAGGTTGGCTTGTGACAACTAGCCAATAGAATAACACCATTGTTATGGTCAGCGTCAGAAGGGCAGCCCAGGCCTGGGCGCTGGTACGCGTTGCCGCTGGAAGAATGTAGGTTTGGGAACGGGTTTGGTGTTGAGTAACGAAGGTGAGTTTGGTCGAGCTACGGTTGTTGTTGGAGCCCTACCTAGAGACGGAAACCTTGAAATTAGAGCAGAATGTTTGGAGTAACGGGGTCGTCAAAGGAAATCAAGATTAGCAAAAGGAGCGTAGGAAAGCAAGCTATGACGGTTAGCTAACGTCTTGGGAAATCAAATAACAACTCAAGTTGCAGTCGCCGCGAAAGTCGGAGTTTTGGGCGGTGGCCACCTCAAGTTGTGACCGGCGCTATGGTATGACGAGGCTGAGGTCAGAAGTGACTGGTGTCAGAGTATTGTCTCCAAGGATACAACGCAGTTCCAAAAATGACTAACGGTCGGTACGACATAAGAGCAGTGCGTTCAAGCTCTCTCGAGCTTTGAATCAGCTCGAGTCCGGACAGGTCATACTGATCAGAAGGATGAAATACATCACTGGGGCGCCAATGAGTTCACTTGCAGATTTTCAGCCTTCCCGCGTGAACAGCCTTGCTGATCTCTTCGAGGCTTCAGACACCAGAACATCCAGCATATCTACCACCGCGCCATGACTGTGTTAATACCCATCTTGGTGGAGAGGTTGGTCAGCCTTGCTGGCAGCAGGGGGTATTTTGTACGTCACAGTCAGCCATGCCGTTACTACATTGGTGTGGATTTTATGAACAGATAACTAACGTTAGTTAGTCGGATTACAAAGCATTTGCGTAAAAGTCCATTCAATGAATGAAAGAAGGCATCTTGGAAGCGTACATTTGCTATCGCCCAGTCTACAAAATGACTGGCGCGAAGGCCATCACTAGACGAGCTTCTTGAAGGCCCGAAGGGGGTGGGACATGACACAGTGATTCTACAGCAAACATTTACACCGGGCCCAAACCGAGCTGTGTTACATATGAATATCCGCTCATGGCCATAGATGTTAGTGGCCGACTGATAGTCCGTTGTACATGTCTAATTCTATCATACACTGTCAAAACGCCAGATCATGGACCCGTCAATAGTTGTTTACATGTAAGCAACACGAAGTGAAATCATGCAAGGCAGTTGGATAGCCAGCATGCCTACCTAAGCAGAGTCTCTACTGAACTACAGACGCTGTCCACTCTCCGTTGTAGGGTTTGTACTCCAACAGATACACCGCCGCAGCCCCCGCATCCGCGCCCTGGAAATTATGGTCGAGCTCAAGATTCGGCTCCCCATAGTGACCCATGAACTCAAGCACCAACTTGATCTCCAACCCTTTTTCAACAGACCCTTCACCACGGAGGTCAAACACAAACGGCTCCGCCCTCAACACGCGCCGCGTGCCCTCCATCTTGACCGACTGCAGAAACGAAACCGGCGTCCCATCCACATCCACCCCAGCAACCGTCACCTTCCCGCGCTGGCTATTCCTCTCCAGCGTAACCGCCAGCCTCCGGCGCAGCACAAACTCGGGAATCTCCAGCCCCAGCCCGTGAATCACCCTTACCATCAATTCATCCGTCTTCGCGTGCACGCGCAGCGTGGCCAAGTTGTCAAGCGGCGTCTCCTGCAGGTTGCAGATGACCAGCTTCCCGGCCTCGGCGCCCCGCCGGGTTCCCCGCTTACGGCCGACCGTCTCGGGGATCTCGTTGGCGGGCGGGATGGTCAGCGACGAGCCGAGCGCGAGACACAGGTCGGCCTGGCGCGCGTGATCGCGCGCCAGCTGCAACTCGCGCGCCGGCAGGAACTCATTGAAGTTGATGATGGTGTCGTGCAGCGCGCCGTTGCAGACGGTGCATTTGCGTCCGGTGCGGTGGTCGTGGATGTGCTTGGTGTTGTCGGCTACGGCGCGGAAGTCTGGGAGTGTGTGAGTACGTACGTATGAGCCTGGGCTCCGGCGCAGTTTACAAGGGACGGTAGAGGGTGTGGTGAAGGCTTACCGCGGATGTACTCCCTTCCGCAGTCTTTGCACACTTCGCGCGTGTTGTTGCCGTGCACCTCCGATATTTTGTCCTAGATGGAGCGTGGTCAGCAGACGACGTTGTATCACAATTTGTGTCTGGAGACGACAGGGCACGCACGGGCAAAATGCCGCTCCGCCGATGCAGCCCGTCACAGTTCTGGCTGACGAGGTATTTCAGAATTCCTTGATTTTGCAGCTCGACCAGCGCCATGTGCGTGGCCGTCGGGATGGCTTGCAGCGAGCTGACGGCGGCTGTGGTGCGTTGTCGGCCTTGCGCCTGGAGCGTCCATTGCCCCTCTGGGCCTCTGAAGTCTGGGATGCCAGCCGAGGTGGAAACGCCGGCGCCCGTGAATACGATGTAATGCTTACTTGATCGTATGAGGTCTGCCAACTGACGCGCCTTGTCATCAAGCACCACATCTGCCTCACTCAGCTCCGGCAGCGCCTCCTTGCCAACCGTCCAGGCCATGCCTATGGCGAGGTCTAGTTGATTACGTCAAGCTCTTTGATCGTGGATTTCCTTTGGTATCGCTGTATTCCGGCAATGGCAGAAAGGCTACTGATGGAACGAGAGATGGCGAGGTGAGAAATAGGATTGGGCCCGATGTTTGTTGTCGTTAGAGTAGGTACTGTAAGCTTCGCCACATTCGGACAGATGAGGGGCACAGCGCTTATTCGGTATCAAATCGCGAGGTGAGGGTTGCCTCGGTTACCTGGTTCGACCAACTGTCAGCTCTTAACTCAGCAGAATCGAGCCCCAATAGTTTGCAGCGCTCGAGATGGCTCAACATACGGCACTTTGACGGACACGAGCACATATCCATCGCTATCGTTCCATGCATTTTTGCACGTTGCCAAACGCGTCTCAGCTGAGAAAACAACATTGAGAACAGCATTGTGGATGTCAATTTGTCGCGGTGCGGGAGCTGGCCCACTCTTGCATAACCACAACCTTAAGCGCCAGCCAGTCATGAGGCAATGAGGCGTTCCCAAGCGCAGCGCCAGGCGTTACGCGAGGCGTATTTCTGAGCTTCTCAAAACGTGAAGGAGGTCCAGTCTTTTTTCCAATGGATCATACCCCTCCCCGTCCTGTTCAGCAAGTCGCTTCTCCAGATGCAGCATTTCACTGGATTCGTTCCCCATTCCGTGAAAACGCCATCTCCAAGCGCCGAGGGCACACCATGACTTCAAACCGTTAAAGACCGGGCAAGGATAACGCCCAAGTCAAGGACCTAATTACATTAGACATGACCAGCAGCCAGGCAACACATCAAAACGCCATCGTGCTTCGGCCGAAGCATCAACCACCCGATCCCCATGATCCCGAAGTCGGCGACGAAAATAGCTGCTCCGGCTGCCGCAGACTGGAGATCGATATTATAAGAACCTTCCAGGTGACGGCGGAGAAGGACAATGCCGGCAGTCCATGGCGAGCTTTGAGTTTCGCCCTGGAGCACATTCACTCGAAAAGCCCTTGCGCCCTGTGCCGTTTCTTTCTCAATGCGAGGTGCTTCGGCAGACCCTGGACCCGGATAACCAGCTCAAGCTATGAGTTGCGGGTCTTGCGCGCACGGAATGCGGTTGGTGCTTTGAATATCGGGCTGGACAATACGCCGGCTTTCGTTGTCGTGTCCAGCAATGCGATGTATCGATCCAATTACCGAGGCGAGAGAGGCCTCATTTTGGCGCAGGGCGAGAATCGTACAGAAATTTCCGGACGTCAGATATCACCCCGAGTTGATGTTTCTCTCATCAAGAACTGGATTGACTTCTGCAAATCCAACCACGCTGATTGCAGATTACCGACGCCTTGGACTCTCGGGGGCTTTCAAGTGATGGATTGTTCAACAAGGACTGTCGTTGATTGGGGAACGACTTCCCCTCCAAGGCAGTACGTCTCGCTCAGTTACGTTTGGGGAAGGGAACAAGGCGAGCCAACAATTCGTCAAGAACCCCTTGACAGCAAAGTGGAGGTCGGAGATAAAGGGACTGTCCATCGGAAGCTCCCAAATCCGCTGCCAAAGACAATTGAAGACGCCATCTGTGTGACGCAGGGTCTCGGCTATCGCTATCTCTGGGTCGATCGGTACTGCATCCCACAGGATGATGCCAAGGCGAAACATGCGCAACTTCAGAGTATGGACCTTATCTACCGGCATTCTGTCCTCACCATCATAGCGGCTGCTGGGGACGATCCTCATCACGGACTGCCTGGAATCGGTACAACGCCTAGAAAATCTCAACCGGCCTGTCCGGTCGGTCCTAGGTCCCTCGTGTTCGTTCCCTTTGCGAAGAACGACATTATGAGCACGACGTGGAACAGTCGTGGTTGGACGTACCAAGAAGGGCTTCTCTCCCGCCGAAGGCTGGTGTTTACCGACACACAGGTTTATTTCCAGTGCACCGCCATGCACTGCGTCGAATGCATCCAAGCACCGCTTCAACTCCTCCACACTCAGGACAACACCCGGATGCATGACGACGTGGACATGTCTCGTGTCTTCCCATCCCACGGCTTCGCGAGCAAACCGGTTGACTTCGAGGCTTGTGTCAATGCCTACTTGACCAGGACGTTGACCTATGACACCGACATCCTCCACGCCTTCCGAGGCGTCATAGCCGCCTTCAAACGGAAGTTCTTCCCTTCTATGAGATTTGTTCTCGGCGTTCCCATCACGACCACGCGCTCTGGCAGGCACATGGAAGCCCTGATGCATGGTCTGGCGTGGTGGGCACCGCCATGGGAGAAAGGCTCGACGTCGGAGCGACGGCCAGCCTTCCCGAGTTGGTCGTGGCTCGGGTGGAAGCTGCGCAAAGTCTCCTTTCGAGGGGTTACGGATCGCGCGGCCACCGCATTGGTTGACAGCGTGTTTGTGGAGTATGAAGATGGGGCGGTGCTGCCCTGGATTGAGAAGATGTCCATGGTCTACGCCCGAGACCAAGCGGGCCTTGTTCCTCGCTTTCTGCATCTGCATGGTCCGGCACGCGACATACGCGTCCATGGTCATGAGACGGGGTACCACTGGCCGGGTCACAGCGACGATGACGAGGTTATGAAGAGGCTCAGAGCGCAGTTTGATCCCAAGTTCTGGCCGTCAACCGTGGAATATGTGCGGCGCACTTTCCAGCTTCCCAACTCCGAAGATGCGCCTGTTTCGTTCACAATCCTGCTGTTGAGCAAGAACATGGGTGAGATCACAGCCTTGGTGCTGTACAAGCCGTCGTCTTGCGACTATTTTGAGCGCATACAGTCGGTGCATGTATTGACGTCGGATATCGAAAGGAAAGCTGATTACCTGTACGGATTTCGACCGGAATTGGCTCAGGGGTGGCCAAAAAGGGACATCGAGATCGGGTAATGGGAGAGTTGATCTGATCAAAGACACCAGACGTTGACCTTGAGCTGGCTATCTACATCTACGGACCCTACCTCTAAATCCAATCTTGGTTCATGCGCCTTAGGCTACATGGGATAACGTTATGTACTATAGTTAATCAATTATGGATTAAATCAATCCCGAGCAATCATGATAGCTCCGAAGCATTATGAGATTGTCTTCTCGCTCTCATCGCTTGAAGGTGAAGTGGTTTTACCCATAACACTTCCTCGACACGTGCCTCCATACCTACCCACATACGGTACAAATACATGTGCACTCACTGATCGTGCGGGTACCGCCACAGAACGTGACTGGCCCAGTTACTCCGGTTCCCCGCTCCAGTCTCCTTCGTGTGTAACCTCAGAAACATGTTGGTTATGAAAGGCAACACTCAGCCCGCGCGGTATGAAAGACTCACGTTCGCTCCGTTGTGATCCAAATTTGCAACCCTGCCGCAAAACTGCCATCTCCCATTCACCAACGACTCTGCCGCTAATAAGCGAGATCTTCCACGCCATGACCATTACACGTTCAATGTTTGGCAGCCGTCTACTAGGTTCCCACTTCCTTGGCCACTAACTATACCAGAATATGTGATCAACCGGTTGAAGGCGGCGGTTGTGGCCGACGACATGGTTACCCTCAGGGCCACTCTTGCGGGATTGCCAGGACACACCTACATGCCCAACCTAACCGATGTTATGGACCAAGCGTTGGCGCGTAACCATGCCGGCGCCGCGTCTATGCTGTTGTGCCACGGGTTGCAACTAAACTATGTTCTTGTCTTACATGCCATCGAAGCCTGTGCCAAGGGTTGCCTCGGCGTGTTCTTGAACTTTGATTGGGATGTCAACGCCCCGATATGCGCCACGAAGACCTCGGTGTTTGGGTATGTACTCCATTCCTGCCAGCCCTAGTATTCTTATTTAAGAGACGGAAGAAAGGTGCCAGAACAAGTATTTGGGTTAACTATGGCCTTGATGGGACACGACACCAGTCATGCTTTCGCCGACAGAGACCTAGCCGTTTGGCTCCTCGAGCGCGGCGCCGACCTTAACAAACAGCCCTTGACCGACATCACACCTCTGTCCCACGCCGTGCGGTATGCTACCCCTGAGTCCCTCCGCGAGCTACTGCAGCGCGGCGGTGACGTTCGGAAAGGCGAGGTTTTGCAACACGCGCTAGATCGGAAGACCGATGTTATACCGGTGCTGGGCATGCTGCTGGACAAGGGCGCGCTGCTGGACGACGTCGAGTATGCCAACCACGAGGGCTCCTGGAGAATGTATTTCTTCCTCGAACGGGGCACCCCGCTATGCAAAGCCGCCAGGATGGGCAATTCTGAGGCCCTGAGATTTCTGCTGGACCGGGGCGCAGATGCCAACATTCCCAACTCCAAGGGCCGGACGGCCCGGGAATCTGCTGAGCTTGGGGGCTTCAAGGAGATTGTCGAGATGTGGACTGATGAACCAGTCCAGATTGAGGGAAGATGGTCGTTTCTTAGCACTGACGTCGAGTAAACGGCGTGCCGTCGCAATGACTAAAACAAGAAAGCTGTCTAGTGGATGAAACCAACACTTCTCAAGCTCCTTGCATGTCGACCACACCTCCCAAGCCCCCAAGAATCGTTGATTAGCAAACCCACGAATACTACTAATTGTTCTCAACTTGATCCAGCGAGTCACATGGGTGATTATGGACGCAGTCGTCTACGACCAAATGCAGCTGATAACGACACGTGGGCGTAGAGCGAATATATGTGTATCCTTCAGGAACACCCACGAGTCCTTGGCGGAGGCACCCGAGGAGCATCATCAGCTTACCCATGCACATCGTCGCATGTCAATCACGGCACATCTGTGTCACATCTCATCACAGCGTATGAATATCGTATTGCCTGCAACAGCTCAGTGGCATCTGCTTACCCCTGCCGACCAGGTGAGGGTCCGACGTCGGGATGCCTCTCCTGGTCTCAACTCCCGGCGAGACCGATCGCCCCCAGCGTCACAAGGTGTGCAAGCGGGAGACGCCATGATGCCGGTTATTGTGCACGGGTAAAACAACCGCACACCACCTCTTGCAGTCCGCACCCAATGTCCATGCCCATGCCGAATGGGGGTCCCAGCCCCCTCCCTCCCCCGCATTCCCCATCTTCTCAATACCTCCCCGCAAAGCAATCAAGAATCCGGCGCCGGACACAAATCATAATACCCATCCGCATTATTCCCCCACCAGTTGGGGAACGGCACGGACGGCCCGCCGGCGCCGAAGACGGCGAACGACAGGATAAACAGCGCGAACAGCGCGCCGCCGTCCCACGCGCCCGTGATCAGGTACGAGTAGTCGCGGAAGATGCGCGGGCGGTAGTTGCGCAGGTAGAACTGCACGAAGAAGCCGGCGATCACCTGGCTCCAGATGACACACGTCTGCGACGCGTTGTAGGGGATGTAGCCCGCGAACTGGATGAACTGCGCCATATTGACGTCGAAGAGCGAAAACTTCTTGATGCGGGGCACGAACTGTGAAGGGGGGGGTATGGTTAGGTTGGCTGTGAGTTGGGTGCTGTGGGTTGAAGGGTGTGGGGTGGGTGGGATGATCCGGAAAGACTCACGTAGGCGAAGATGCGGTGCACCACGACGGTGGCGGCGCCGATGGCCAGTCCGATGGGCACCATCTCGTACTTGCCTCCCGCCCGGTACAGGTACTTGGCCAAGGCCCAGGACGTGGCGTTGGTGTTGTACGATTGCAGCGTGGCGCCGCTCCAAGACGCGTTGCCGTTGCCCTCGACGAGCAGGGCGCGGTTGGCGTTCACGATGGTGATCATGACGACGTAGCTGATGAAGCCGCCCAGGACGGTACCGTAGATCTGCGTGAGGAACATGACGCGCGGCGGAATCTTGACTGTAGCGGCAGCAGTCGGGTTAGTCTGCGTGTTTGCACACAAGAAGCTCAAGAGGGGAACCTACGGTATTCGCCCATCTTGAGATCCATGCACAGGTTGAGGGCGTTGACGATGACGTTGTGAGACCATGCGGCGAAGTACATGTTGCCAATGGGGCGTTCGGGAAGCATGAGCCCGGCAATCATCTTAGACAGGTTGTTTGTCGCAATGCCGTTGCCGTATCGAGAGTAGAGTAGCGTGCTCTATGAGAAACACACGCATTAGCGACCTGGTAACAGAGGAGTTTCATGTTAACGTGAGCGTAGCCACTCACAAATGGCGCGATGATACTGCCCAACAGCAGCGAAACGATGTAAGCCCACGGAGGAAGCGTAATATTTTGCGTCGTAACGACGATGAGGCCGAGCACGAAGCTGAGGATCAGCACGCCAATGTACCACCACCACGGCGCCTCCTTGTAGTGCTTGGCCATGTGGGCATGGTGACGATCGTCGTACCGGCCGGCCCTGGCGCTCTTGTACGCGCGGATCACGTCGCCGCCCCAGAACAGGATGCAGTGGAATATCAGGGCACCAATCGCGGCGTTGGCCATCAGCATGGCATAGGCGAAGGAGCCGGAAACCTGCGGGACGCCGGCTGCTGCAAAGGCCTCGGGGTCGAGCACACCGCCCTTGAAGACGTCCTTGGTGGGATACCGCTTGCCCTCTGCCGTCAGCAGCCGCGTCGACATGAACGGCAGCGACCTCGCGCCCCACGCGTTGCTGTAGTAGATGCCGAGCATGGCTGCGTAGCACACCAGGTAGCCGACGGCTTGGTGGGCTTGCAGCGGGAGGGGGAGCGAGGTGTTGAACGAAGTAAGCTGCCGATAGTCAGTATCGAGTTATAGTGTGGCCAGAGGGGAGTTGTGGGGCAAGCTGATGCTTACATATTGCCAGTCGAACGAGATGTTGAAAAGACCCAAGCCCTCGTTGTTCAACGACCCGCCAAAGATGTTGGTGAGGATGGCCGCCTTCTCGCCGGTGGCGTGCATGGCAGCGAGACACGGGATGGAGACGGCGTTGAGCCACGGCCAGATGTAGGCGGGCAAGAACTCGTACACGAACATACTTCCAAACGCGTACCAGAACCAGCGGATCGGCTTCGAGCTCTTAATGTCCTGCCAATGCAGCCCCTGGAGCGTCTTCACAGTCGGCAGGTTGCTCCAGTACACGGCTTCGACGTGCCACACGTTGATGGGCCGCATGATGCCCGAGAGACCGTAGCCGAACAGGCCGATGGAGATGACCGACAGGATGACGGTGGTGGCGCTGATGGGCAGGTCGTAGAACAGCATCTGCGCGGAGAACACCTCGATGCTGGCGGCCGCGTTCGTCGCCGACGTGGCTGTGATGGAGCAGATGGCATGCTCCTTCAGCCCCCATGGCCCGGGGTTCAGGAAGGTCGCGATGGAAATGCCTAGGGGAAGCTTGCCTTGGCCGCCTTGCTCGCGCCATCGTGCTGCAAGACGGTCGCCGCGGGGGAGGATGAATGCCCATAGCTTGCCGAGGAAGTAGGCGATGAGGACGATGAAGGTGCCCTGGATGGTGATGAGAGTCGGTTTGTACTGGTCGATTGTTAGCGCAAAGCTGCTATCGCCAAAACACAACTTTAATGACCGCTCACCATGTAAATCTGGTACATGACAGCCTGAAAGCACGAAAGAATCGTGGCCAAGACGACGCTCCGGAAGGTCAATGCGGGATCGCCATCGTCCCGCAGCGGCAGCAGATGAACGGCGGCGTCGGCGCCGGTGATGATGATTTTCTCCTCGTCCACGTCTTTTTCTGGGTTGCTATCGTCGTCATAGGCCGGGGCAGCAGCCGTGATCTCGGGTGAGTCCGCGGTGCCATCTTTCTTCTCCTTGACCGTGGTGTCCTCGTTCGTAGAGAGTCGCTTCTTCTCGCTAATGGTCTCGTCCTGCTGCGGGGTCGGGACCTCGAGGACGGTCGAGTCCGGGTCGGGGCCTGCCATGTTGGCGGTGCGATTTGACCGTTACAGGTCGGCAGCGACTCGCGGAATGCACTAGGAAACGTGGAGTGGCTTTGGCGGTCCGCAACGCTGATCATCTTTTCCACGCATGTGCTCGGGGCGCCACTGGCGTTCGCCTGGCATTTATCTCAGACATGAGACGAGATATGGTGCAGTGCAGTTCCGCCATCCCGGGAACCATGCACCTCGCAACGCTGCTCCTGCCTCGTACCTACTGCAGCAATCAGTGGCAAGCGGTGGTGCAATCGGACCCATGCCTTGTGCATTGCGCAGATATGTTCTGCCATTCGCGAATGGGCACCATCGCTCGCGTTGCAACTGGAGCCGTCCTGTCCCGGCTCGACGACCTTCCTAATGCGGCATGTGTTCCTCCATGTCGCCTCCCCCCGACTCTGTCCCACACAACGGCATATCGCTCCAACGAGAAATCCTGCCCATTGTGGAGGGGTTCCCTGCCAAGCGTGGTGCCGCCAGAGCGCAGAGAGCACATGGCTGCATGCTGGTGCTTCGGACTCCTGCTCTGCTCTGCAGCGCTGCGGGACATTTACCCTTCCCAGCACTGAGTCGAGGCATGCCTTACAAGTCGACACTCGACATCCCGGGCGCCATGTGTTATCACCTTCCCGTTCGGTTGCATTGGCCATCATCCCAGCACCCCTCACCATGCGTTGCGTGCTTGGGTTGTGTTCTCTCGGCCCGCGCTGAAACCGAATTGACCTTCCCTTGCCACAGCACGTATTTGCGCCTGAGAAGTTGTTGGCGTGCCCTTACCTGCGGCGGCGGGCATGGAAACGAGCGAGGGTGTGTCTTACAAATATGAGAGCTAGCAGTCCAACATTCCATCGCCTGCCCGAAGAAGGCTCAATACCCCGGAGCTGTTGCCCAACGCGCGCCAACTGCCTCGCTCCTGCATCCAACGCCACGCCAGCCTGTCCCGGGTGCCTTACACAGTACAAGCGATGCACAGGGGGGTCTGTCGGGTCTGTGTTGTCTTCATGAGCGACCTGCGCAACTGCACGTCCTCGCACAACTGCTCACACAACTGTAGGACATAGCGACAGTGTTCGCACCGCAGATACATAGCGAGCGTCCACTTCGTAGACGCCACATTGGCTGGCATCTGAGGACTTGGAGAGGACGTGGACAAATCGGGTCTGCGGCCAGTGGGATGTTGTCGCCACGATCTGGCCTCATCCGTCTCGCTGGTGTTGCTGAATCCATATCGCCTTGATGTATTCCGTACATGTCCATGTTCATGGGTACCTTAGGTAGGGTTGGCCGCAGAGCTCAGTGACTGCGCGGCATGCACCCAGTACCTGAGTATGGTTAGGTAAACATCACTACAACACGGAATATGCTATAGTAGCATCACTCATCCCCTCCATCATCACCGCCGTTCCCATTAACAGCAACAATCAACTGCGGATTCACCGCGTGCCCAACCTCCCCCTCATCCAGCCAGAGCACATCCCCAAACCCCGCCTCCCTCAGCGCCCGCTTCCACAACCCAACATCCGCCAGCGCATACCGCCGCCCGTCCGCAAACGCCCACCACCCCTCCAGCAAGCCAAACACCAGATCCAACCAGAACAACCGCGGCACCAGCTCCACCAGCGCCACCACCCCGCCGGGCCGCAGCATGCGCCGCATGTTCGCCGCCGACGCCGCCAGGCGCGGCGTGGCGTGCACCGCGTTGCTGGCCAGCACGACGTGGAACCGCCCGCGCAGCCGCGCGGGGACCGGCTGCGCCGTGATGTCCAGCGGCTGGAACTCGACGCGGCCGTCGTCAGCGGCGGACGACGGCGGCGCGAAGCGCTTCCGCGCGGCGTGGACCAGCGACGGCGAGATGTCCGTGTACGTGTACCGGAAGGGGACGCCTGCTTCGGTCAGCGCTTGCAGGATGTAGGTGGTGGTGCCGCCGGTGCCGGCGCCGATCTCGAGGAGCTCGAGGGGGGTTTCCGGGGTGGTGGGGATGGGGAGGGCGGTGGTGAGGAATGCGGCGAGGTGGCGCGATGCGGACGCGAACATGGGCGCGTGCGCGTAGAAGTCGGTGATGAGGGCTCGGTTGGGGCCGAAGAGGAGGTGCATCGCGTCTGCCGCGCCGGTGAGGCATTCGGCTAGCCGGGACGCGGTGACGTGCAGGAGGTTGTGCGAGCCGGCGTGGCGGGGGAAGGTCTGAATGATGGCGGCGTGCAGGGTGGCTGAGGGAGTTGGGTCGATAGTCTGGTCGGTTCTGAGCGCACGCCCGGCGGCGTCGCGCCTGATGACGCCTCCGTCCTCTAAGATGTCGCAGAGTGCGTCGAGGAGCCGGCCGTGCCGGGGTAGGATGCCGCTGAGGGCGACTGGCTCTCCGTGGGACATCTCGTTCAGGGTGCAACCGAGCTTCTGGAAGGCTTCGACGACATATGCGAGCACCAACCGTTTCTGGGATGGATAGATGCGGGTGAGAAAGTCATCGCAGTCTTCTTCCTCGTCAAGAGCCCGGCGGCGGCCTTGCAGTCCGCGAAATGCCTCTCGCACCGACAGATGGCGCATAGGCGGGGAGCATCTTGGACGCGGAGACGCGCCGACAAACTTCTCTATCACCGTGTGCAGCAAGGGTCCAGTGAGGGTCTTGATCTTGGGCCGCATCATGATATCGAAGTGGTCGCCGTCGAGCACAAAACACTCCACCGGACCGAGCAGACGATCCCAGCCCTTGGGCCCAAAGCTCGTCCGTTCAGCCGTCAACCAGTCGTAGCTCAGCCCGGTATCCTCGAGGCCGCTGTTCGTCGGGTCGCCAAACCACTCAGCCGACTGCTTGACAATCAGGGGCAGCTCGTCAAACATGCCAAACCGCGACCAGATGACAGCGACATGCTGGGGGCGCCTGTCCTCGGGGATAGGCACAGGTATGTAGCCGACCACGGCCTTGACGCAGCCCGTGACGTGCAGCTTCTCCGACAGTGACAGCTCCGCCTTGCCCCCGGCCTTGGCCAGGCCGAAGAACATGCCCGTGTCCTCGCACACCTGCAGCGTGGTGGGCGGCATGCGTCCCAGCTGCCGCGGACAGGCCGAGTCGATGATCAGCAGCCCGTGCACGCGCTCGCCCGCCCCGGTGAGTTGTCTCGTTGTCTCGTACGCCCAGCCGCCCCCGACGGACCAGCCGCCGAGCAGGTACGGGCCGTGTGGCTGGATCGACCGGATGGCCCGCACGTAGATGGAACATACCTCCTCCATTGTGCAGTCGAACTGCTCCGGGCAGTTGAGGAAGGGCGAGTCCAGGCCGTAGATGGTGACCAGCTTGCTGTAGTCGGGCAGGTGGATGTACGCTGTTGCAGAACCGGAGCCTTCGCTGATCAGGAAAAGCCGCGGACGGCCTGAACGTGGGTTTCCCTGGAGGAGCACGACGTTGCTGTGTAATCTGCTGATGTCCAGCGGCGCGCTAGACAGGGGCGGAGTGTCTACTGCCTCCATGTCTTTCACAGCTGGGACTATCGCTGCTTGAAAAGTACTTTGTTAGTCTCCGACCGGTTTGATATTGGAATGCGTGGCACTGACGGCTGAACACACCGAGCATGTTTTGGGGCAGTGGCTCACTTACCCTCCTCCTCGCCCCCGTACATGTTCCGCAGCACCTTCTTCACCTCGGCCATGGTGGCACACTCGGTGAGCATGGAGGCGGGCAAGGCGAATCCCGTGCGCTGCTGCATCACACCGCTGATGGAGACGCTCATCAACGAGTCGACGCCCAACTCCGTCAGCCGCGTGTCGTCGTCGATCAGCCGGAGCTCAATGCCGGTCTCATCCGCCATGGCGGTTACAAATTGGTCCAACAAGTCATCGACGGAGCTCCCCGGGGTAGGAGGCGTGTCTCGGGCGGTTTCGCTGCTCAGGGGCGCCGACGTGCTCGCGCGGGACGACTCGTCCCCCTGTTCGGACTTGTCGGACGATGGCCCTTCAAGCAGCCCGGCGAGGACGTCTTGCAGGTCAGAGAAGGTAGCGCTGCCGAGGATGACGCTTGCGGGAAGCTCGATGCCCATCTCGGTTTTGAGTCGAGATGTGATGGACACGGCGAGCAGCGAGTCCACACCCAGGCTCTGCAGCGTGCTGTCACCGGCGAGCTCGCTGACGGAAGCGCCCACTTCTTCCGCAATGAGTTCGAGGACCGCTGAGAATCTACTGGCCGTGCTCAGCTCTTCGTGCCGTGCCTGTGCGTTGCTCCTCTGAACAGAGATGGCTGGGGGGTGCTCGTGGCTGGTCTTGATGGCCTTGATCGGGGGTCGACGTGGCTGGGGCACGGGGCTGGGTCCAGGGGTATCTGCAGGCTTCGGCGAACGCCTGTCATGACTTTCGACGGCTTTTGGCTGTCCACATAAACCGAGAAATCCTGATTTCTTCACGCGCTTGAAGACCAGTCCGTCTGCGGCGGCCAATATCTGCCCGCCTTTAAGAACTGTGACATCACAGAGTATGGTGGCATTGTCCCCAGGCGGCCCATTAGCGTGCACATGGCACTGAAGGTCGACGCCTGGCTCCAGAGCACGGCTGACGCGTAGGGTTTCCCAGCCTGTCGAGACGTAGAGGACGTCGTCTGGCTTATTTGGGCTGGCGTTGAGCATGAAGCCGGCAGCCTGGGCAATGGCGTCCAGCCAATGCGGGTCAAAGCTGAAGCTGCGTCCGTCAGGCGTGGCACGTAGGTCGAGCCGAACCACGGCCTCCTGGAAACTGTGGTGCACGGAGACAGCTGCGATGGACCAGTAGGCCGGTGAGTAACTAGTGACGGGTGAAAAGATCCTGTACACCATATCTCGCCAGAGACGGTGCACCGAGCCCGCCGGCTGGTTCTCCGCGGCAAGTCTATGGACTCGTTCGTCGATCAGGTAATGCTTTCGCGTCCAATCGCGTGCCCAGTGCACTTCGCCTCCGTTCGCGAGGACAATTCTGCCACGGGCATGTTGCTTATCTGAGTAGATGCTCACTGAGGCAGTCCCAAGGGCCACATCCAAGTCCAGAGAGATTGCCACCAACTGTACCTCGGCGTCTGGTGAGAGAACAAGCGGGTTCAGAAACTCGACGTCTCTGAGTTCCATTGCCGGAATCTCCTGTCCCGGATGGAGACGCGCATGCAGCTGACCCGCAGCGGAGTAGGCCATCTCTGCATAGATGCTGCTGGGGACGAGCCGCACGCCCGCAACGTCGTGGCCTTCGACCATCTCACGCAGCGGCTGCTTCTGAACATCAGTCTTGAACACTATTGAAGCCCGGTCCGCTGACACCGCGTAAGTGCCGACTTCGTGCAGACACGAGCTGAGCGGGGGAGCGGGTGCCACAGCAGCCGATGAAGGAGCACGAGAACGGGACCCAAGTGCCAACGTCAGCTCCTCGACCTGTTTCTGGAGAGCCGCAACCCCCCCCTCGTAAATTATCCAGAACTCCTTCGTCTCGAAGTGATACGAAGGCAGTTGGAGCAACTTAGCGCTTGGCTCGTACGGCCTGTTGTAGTCGACCCAGTCGACGGAGAGTCCGCCCAGATATGCCTCTGTCACCAGATTGGCCATTGTGTTCCAGCCATCCTCGGCCGATTTGATGCAAGGAAGCAACTTGCCGGCTTGCGGCATAATAGCGCGAGCCATGGACAGACACATTGAGCCAGGCCCGACTTCGACGAGCATTCCGGAGCCGTCGATCAGTCCAGCTGTCTCACACGCTCGCAACGCTGCCTCAAACTGCACGGGCTGTCTGGTCTGGTTGGCCAGATATAAAGCGCAGAAGACGCTGTCATCATCCTCGGGACGAACGAGCTTGCCGAGCATGGTAGAAGCCATAGGCACCTCCGGCCTGCGGAACCGGACCGAAGAGGCAAGCTGCAAGTACGGCTCCTTGACCGCATCCAGCTGTGGAGAATGGAACGCATGCGTGGTCGCCAGCCTGGCGCTCCGCGTGCCCGGCTGCTCCTCGCAGATGGCCGCCTGGAACTTGTCCAGCTGGGTGAGCGGCCCACTAACAACAGTGGAACGGGGCCCGTTGAGACACGCCACGACGCACCCGTCGCCGTCGCCATGCGCCTGCATGCGGACCAGAAGCTCCTTACACTGGCCCGCCGAAGCTGTCACCGCCATCATGCCGTGTGTCTCCCCATCGCACAGCTTCTGCACCAGCCCCGCGCGCCGGCCGACCAGGAACAGCGTGTCCGCGACGGACAGGACACCCGCCACGCAGAGAGCAGCGTACTCCCCCAGACTGTGCCCGACAACAGCGCTGGGGTTGATGCCCCAAAGCTGGAGCAGCTGCGCCAATGCGATCTCGAGCACGACGGTGGCAAGCTGGGTGGCGATGGTTCCAGCGACAGCGGCGTCGCCGTCGCTTCCTTGGTCCAGCAGAACGCTCAATGGAGAGGGCAGTTCCAAGGCTTTGGACAGCGCTTCCAGATTCGTCAGGATGTCCCGGAAGGGCTTGCTCGTCTCGAAAAGGTGCCTGCCGAGCCCTGCTAGGCGGACGCCCTGTCCTGGAAACAGGAAAACGACTTTTCCTTGTGCGTTGGACTTGGCTGGGGCGTCGCGCGATGCGGCATTGTCTGACATCTCGCGCTGCAGTTGATCGATACTTGTGACGCTGAACGCCGCGCGGCATGGGTGGTGCAGCCTCCGGGATGTTGTGGTGTAGGCGATGTCTTGCAGTCGGACGTGCCGGTTCGTTCGGAGAAAATCCAGAAGCTGCTTCTTGTTCCCTGCGAGTGACGACGGCGTTTTGGCCGACAGTGTGACAACGTGATGGGACCGGGTGTCGTCACTGGGCCGCGAGTCTTGAGCCGGAGGGGGCTCGTCGAGAATGAGGCAAGTATTTCCGCCCTGGTGCGCGTTAGGAACGAGCGCCATCTCGGGGCTGTCAATCAGAGAGACAGAGGTGACGTATGCTTACCGAAGCCCCGAAGCTGCTAACCAAGACACACCTGGGCCCCGAGTCTGCGGTGAACGGTGTCGGGGCTTTTGGGACTCGGATGTGGGCTGCTTCGAGCGGCGGGAACTTTGAGTTGAGGCGTGTCTTGATGCCCGCGTGGGGAGGAATGGTGTTCTCACGAAACATCAACAGCGCTTTGATGACCGAGGTGATGCCGGCAACCTGAGCTCGCAAACGGCCGGTCAACGACCGGAATCGCGCAGGAAAGGACGGACAGAGCACAAGCGAGACTTACCCCTTCCCCGTGGCCCACGTTAGCCTTCACACTTCCAACATACAGAGGGTTGTGTGGCTTGCGTTCCTTAGCAAAGGTCGAGTAGATCGACTCCATCTCCTTGACGTCGCCGACCTGTGTGCCTGTACCATGGGCCTCGACATAGCGAATGTCGTGAGGCCCCAGGCCAGCCTGGTGCAGGACCCGTTGGTACAAGCTGCGCTGGGCCGGCGGATGCGGCTGCGTCAGGGACGGTGCATGGGCCGAGTGATTCGTGGCCACGCTGCGGATGACGCCGATGACGTTGTCTCGCTGAGCCAGCGCATGCTCGAGTTTCTTCAGCACCAGCACTGCCACGCCCTCGCCGCGGCAGTACCCATCAGCAGTTTCATCAAATGTCTTGGAGGACCCAGTCGGTGACACAAAACCACCCCGACTGAGTCCCGCGTATAGGTTGGGACCAGTCATGACGTTGGCGCCCCCGGCCACGGCCATCTCACATTCATTAGTGAGGAGGGAGGTGCAGGCAAGCTGGATGGCCGCGGCGCCCGACGAGCAGGCCGTGTCGACGGTGAAGGAAGGCCCCTCCCACTTGAAGAAGTAGTTCAGTCGGCCTGCGGCAAAGGCCCGCAAGCCGCCAGTCACGAAGTACATGTCGATATTCTGGCTGTTGTTGTACTCGCGCCAGTCGTCTGCCGTAATGGACACGAAGGACTCAACTCGCTCCGCCTCTCCGCGGTGTTCGGCGCCAGCATACCCGGCCATCTCGAGTGCCTCGTAGGTCGCCATGAGCAGCAGACGGTGGGAGGGGTCTGTTTGCTCAGCTTCACGGGGCGACATGTTGAATAAGCGGTGGTCGAAAGCGCCAGGTTTGTCAAGGAAGCAGCCATATGCGGACAGCGTGCTGTTTTTCTTCTGTCCTGACCTGTCAAGATGGAGATCCAGATCAAAGCGATCCTTGGGCATCTGAATCAAGTATCAGCGCTATTATGTGGCTGACATAAACGTCTGCATTCTTGAATGGGTTGGTGGAAAACGTTTGGACAAGCAGCGGCAGATGCAAGGTGACGAATCTCCCTGTGTACGTCCCGGCCAGCCTTCAGGAGATCCCAGAAACCTTGGAGGTCTTCACAGCCTGGAAATTGTCCCGCCATGCCGACGATGGCTATGGCATCTGAAGCAGCTGTGTCAGACGGCATGCAATCCTCCAAGGTCCGTATCTCGACGTCAGGGCGGCCCGCGCGCTCGACAGCTCGCTTGACCGTGTTGACACTGGCGGGACCCACGACGTCAACAATGAGCGGACAGTCAACACCCGAGTCAGAGTCAGGACTACTCAGGGCAGAGTCCAATGCCCTGCCGTCCAGCAGTTTGTTTTCGAAGACGTCAGCGACGACCTGTGGGAACACGTCGGACACTGTCTCGCCCGCGTACGGCTGCGCTGTGCTGCATGAAATGAGAGTTGCTGCATCCGCGAGGCGACGAGACAGCAGTGTAGGTGGCGCGGCAGCCATCAGCCAGGCCGCATCAGGCTGAGGGAGGTGAGGCGCATGGAAAGCTGCGAACACGGGTAGCTTGAGTTTCTTGAGCCCGGCAAGCGAGGCCGAGGCAACAAAACGACTCAAGACAGACGGCGGTCCGCTCACGGTCATGTTGGATGCCGATTCGGCGCTGATGTACACACGACTGCCGGGGGGTTCGCAGTACTCGGGCTGCTCCATGACGGATGCAAGTTTTGGCAGGTTGGTCAGCGGATCGCCAAGCATGGCAACAGACCAGACGCCTGATTTTGGGCAACTGTCTGCGACCGGCGGCGGGCCTGAAGACCAAGCCGAAGCGCCACAGGGAGCATCTCGCGGGCGATGGTGGTAAGGTCTGATACGGACTCGGAGGTGGCTGCAACGATGGCTGGCAGGAGACCAGTGCAGATGCCAACCATGCGCCGAGGCGATGTAAGAAGACCTGGGTCCTGCTCAACGCGGCTGTTGATGCCGTGTGTTTAGTTTCATATGTAGGTATTCACTTCCGCTGTAGAACCGGCCAACACTCACCAAATGTAGTCGCCGATTTGGGCAATGTACAGCGCGACGGTGTACAGCACCACGTTCTCTTCGGTCGCGTTGCCGTCGCATCGTTCGGCTAGATCCAAAATGGAGTGAAATACGGGAACGTCACCTCTCTCATGTGCTGGGACACAAGTGGCCTCCTGCCGCATAGTATTGGCAGATTGAACCAAGAATTGGTGGAGAAGGGTGGTTGGGGAAACTGCCGCCTTGTTGAAGAGACGACGAAGACACGGACCGGGTCGGATGGTTTGGCCTCCGAAGAAGCACACATGTTGCCGGGCCGAAGTCATTTTGATGAAAGACACGGTCGAGAATCGGTCTTAGTGGCTGGTAGTGACTATGTAGTTGAATGTTACACCGTGTTGTCGCAGTAATGTTGAATTCTCAGGTACTTGCAACTTAGGTAGGTAACTTAGGTGTAACATAGTCAAGCCACGGCGCTGGGCAGAGTCTCTAAGAGGTTTATATACCGCTACATGAATGTCATGTCTAGATCTCAAACTCCTATATTCTTGTTTTCAGTCATGCACTCATGCACTCATGCACTCATGCACTCATGCACTCATGCACTCATGCACTCATGCACTCATGCACTCATGCACTCGTCGTGCACTTCCAAGGTTTTCGGCTTTTAGTTCCTACGTCTGAAACCCCAACTCGGAATCCGAAAACCTGTGGACTTTTGACCTGTGCATAAGCCGAGCGGACGTGCGGACAACACGCAAGTGACTGAGGCTTCATGTCTCCCTCACTTGACAACATACAGAATGGTTACAAAACTAATGGTCTTGTCCCACCACGAGCTGGAAGAGAACGGCCCGGGATTCGACGTGGAACAAGCCGAAAAGCCCGTGGAGCGGCCCGAATGCCAGAATCCTAACTCCATACCCCGAACCTTTCGGTCATATGATGAACGCCCATCCACCGGAAGGACCCGGAACCTTCTACGCAACTGATAGCCTGATTCTTCAATCAAATAGTTAACCGCTTTATTGGCGGCCAGCGGTTGACCATGAAGATATGAATCAGTAGTTTCACATTCTTATCTGCTAGCATTGTGGGATTGGACATTGGCGGGGCGTGATACGTGTGCGATGAATGCCTAGGACTGTCTAGAAACTGTGTAGATGATTGTTTTACTTTATTATGTATTGTGATATCTTCAATCCTGTTGACAGTTCGCGCAGCCAACGTCAAGATCTTCATTGTGGAGCGTGTTTTGTTCTAACCGACGGTTGCGTAGGGGTCCTAGTACTAATTAACTCCTACGACTCCGCATCTACGCAGAATGGAGGCACCTAGATAGGCGGGAGTGCGCCTCCAACCTATTCGACAAATAGACGGTAAGAACCGTATGCGCCTCCAAGTCCGAGACCTATGTCAAGATATCCAACGGCAATGAAAGGTGAGTCAGGTATGGCTCGGCCTGAAGCCGGGAAGCGACGCGAAGTCGGCACTGAATCAGGTTGATCACGGGGCATCCTCATTCAGTTCGGACACCGTGACGACCCCGAGGCGTTCACGGTCAGAGGACTGGGAGGCTCGCGGCTGCCCCCAAAAGCAAAACTCGACTCTGCAAGGGCTACAAGTACCTAAATGTCCGTAGAAAGCAGGCGGCACGTTTCGCTTCTTGGGACATCTATGGCTCCCTGCTCGCAAACTCAACCTTCTACACAGCTTAGGTACCTACCTACGAAATGACGACAGACCACGGACTCGGCTCCAGGAGCAAAGATGTCGTCTGGTACGACCCGCCAATCACGGCTGTCAACCCCCAAGTCCGCAACCTCCTGGAGAACTACAGCCACTACGCACCAGACGATGTAGTCCCTCGCGTCGTCGAAATGGTGAGCCCCCTTTTCCATACCCCGTACCAAGCCGCTCGGCCCTCTCCCCGCATCACCCCATCCTTGTTCTTCCTTCTGACCCGCGAGCCACCCCCTTCCCCCTCCCCCCTTCCCAGCGCGACCGGATCTGGGCCATCTTTCCGTGGCCGTGCATCGGCCAGTTCCGCTTCCTCGACCTCTTCCTGAGCCGGCATGAGGCCTACGTCGAGATCCTCGCGCGGGTGCGGCGCCCCGGCGGGCGCCTCCTCGACGTGGGCTGCTGCATGGCGCCGGACCTGCGCAAGCTGGTGCACGACGGCGCGCGCCCGGAGAACCTGTACGGGCTCGAGCCGCAGGGCGCCTTTATGCGGCTGGCCACGGAGTTCTTCCGCGACGCGGACCGGCTGTCGCCGGACCATTTTGTCGAGGCGGATCTGTTGCAGCGCGGGAATAGGTTGGTTTGCGCGTTGGGGGGGACGGTGGAGGTGGTGCTGCTGAGGATGGTGCTGCATATCTGGGATCGCGAGCAGCAGGTTGCGTCGTGTAAGCGGGTGGTTGAGCTGCTGAAGCCGGAGGCTGGTGTCATGGTGGTTGGGGAGTCGGTCGGGCGAGTGAATGGCTCGGCGGTGACCAGGCTGGGTATGAGAGTGTTTGAGCATAATGTAGAGACGTTTGTTGACCTGTGGGAGGAGGTAGGGCGGGCCACAGGGACGAAGTGGGATATCGATGCAAGCCTGGATGAAGGGTCCAGTGCAGTGGGGGAGACTGTTCAGCAACTGGATCCAGGTGCAAGGAGACTGGTCTTCTTGGTGAGACGACTGTAGTCGGTAACTTACCCGGGGTATGGGCTGCCTGTGGTAAGTAACGAACTGGAAGCGATCATCATAGGCTACCAAAATCCAGTAGCGTTCTCCAAAGCCATACTTGACGTCTTCGTCGCAACAGGACACATCACTCTAGAGTGGCAGCAAACGTGAACCACTACCAACATGTACTAGTAATGGACAAACCGAGTTTGTTTGCCATAACGTTACCCGCGATTCGAACTGTTAATCAGTACGGAGTAGGCTGTGGGTGCATACGCCCCTGCAGCTGTATTCAGCTCGTCATCTCGCTTAGTGCAGTCTTACCCAACCGCGGGCGGGTGCAGGTAAGCTGCCTCAAGACTCCGGAGGAATTGTTTCCCGAGGCTTTCCTCAAGTTTCAGTCCAGCAAACACACACACACACACACACACACACTATCCTTCACTTGATTGTCCACTCCAGTCAGGTAAGGGGACTATTTCGTTGTGTGGCGTCCATACCAAGCTCAGTACCTTGTAGCTCGCAACACTCGCTCTGAAGTCATTCACCTCAGCTTACAATGCGTCAAACACACACCTTATGCCTCCTTGCCCTAATCGCAGGCTGCACGGCCTGGCAGAACCTGCTGCCCCATCAGCCCGTGGCAGCGCTTCTTGGCCGACAAGACGGCGAGTGCACAATCCAGAGCACCTGCGCGCAATGCTTTGGTGAAGGCAGCGTGATCTGCGACAACATCGGCTGCTACAACCCTAACAAGCACGAGCAGTGTTGCTCCGGCGCATGTATGCCTCCCTCGTTCATTCTTCCTTACTCCTACACTCACAAGCGTGTACAAGCAGCTAACGAGGTGGCAACAGCCATCTGTGTCGGCAAAGACAACAGCTGCTGCAGCGCGTGGGGCGGCCCGGGGGTGTCCGGCACGGCGGGCGTGCCCAACGCGACCGCGGCGGAGACTGCCCCCGCGCCGACGACGTCCGATGTATCGTGGGAATGCACGCGCCTGGACTCGGGCGAGCAGTGCTGCCAGCGCGCGCCGATTCCGCTGCACTGGTGCTCGGGCGACTACCCGAGCCAGCGCTGCTACAATCCCAAGAACCAGTTCTGCTGCACCGACGGGACTGTTTGTGACGAGAAGGACTGCTGTGCGCTGTTTGTATGTTGCTGGGCGATTCTCCTCTTTCCTGGTTATGTCGAGGCGTGGCTGACGTTGTTGCTAGACCGCGTCGACTACCAACCCGTACCTGGCCACGATCACCAACGGGCCTTCCACGACCAGTTCGACCAGCAGCCAGGGGGCTCCCGCCAATACCACTTCTGCCAACACCTCCGGCACCTCCGCGGCACCGACGACGACGAAGTCTGGTGCGGATCTCGTGTCTAGGCCGGGACTCGCAGTTCTGGCGGTTTCTGTCGCCGGATTGGGCCTCATTTTCTCCCTCTACATGTAGATATCATGTCAAAATTTCTGTACGTGCCCTCTTTGAGCTAATAGCGGCCACTCCATTCGTATCAGCGCACTGTGTTCCCGGCAGATGCGCTCAATAAAAATTGCGAAAAATTGTGTTTGCCTGGAGCTGAACGAACCCCTGAATTGGCGAGGCCCGCCGAAACGTAAGACGGAGCAATTTTGTCGCCGATCATTGTGCTGCGCTTGCGCACTAATAAGGCCACCTGCATGTGTCCCTGGTGATCCTTGTTCAGCGCCGCTTCAAGAGGGCCAAACTGTTCCCTGTTGCTGCTGGCTCCAACCGAGGACTTACGGCGAGCTGCTCTTTAAGGTCCTACGACATGGTTGAGCTTTCGGTTGGTGAGGTCTCAGGCCTCATCGCGGCAGGTGTCTTTTTGTGTACGTGCCACTCGACCAGATCCGCATCATTAAGCGTGATGGGGCTGTCAGCTGCTGACTGTACGAACGGCATGCTTTCGAAGAGCCAGTGCAGTTCGCGCTCTCGGTCATTTTTCCAGCGGCATTGGTCGGCTTTGTGAGCCAGGAGAACAGCGTCGTGACCTGGTGAGCTCCGTTACACTGGACATGGAGTGCTGATTGAGCAAGCTAACGCGGCTCTCAGGTCGGTGCTTGGTCGAGCTCTCCACTCTTCGCCCTGGCCGACTCTGTTGCAGACAGATACCGCGGCGCGCCAGGGCGTGCGGCGGCGCGTCAGCAACGGGCTCCTGCTCGAGACGGCGATTGTGACGCTGGTGTCGGTGGCTGCCATCGTTACTCCCCTTGGCCTGTATCAAACGGTTGAGCCAGCAGACGGTCCGAGTCTCGAGGCCTTTCAGTATGTCCGTGACAGCTCGTCGTTTGGCTTCGGGACGCCGCCGAGAACCGCGGCGGCATTTACAAGAAGTTGTGGTTTGTTGCAGGCCTGTCCTGGCACGGTTTTTAACGAAACATGTACCCAGCAAGGGCTTGCTCAAGTCTGCAACAATACCGGGTACGACCGGTCCATTCCCAATATCTGGATGTCGACACTTACAGACGGAGCCCGCCGCGTGGGCCAGTCTGTCTCCAGCATCTTCGACATTCAATGGCGGAATCAAGTCAACGCAACCGACGATAGTGCCACCCCGGATTGGTATATCAGATCCGGATATCGCCAGATTGGCATTGTGACCCTGGATCCAGGCATTCAGCTGGTGGACGGCCTCATTGTCGATTCACAGAGCGGCGGCATTGGCTTCCGCAACCACACCGCCCCGGTTCCAGTGCACGAATACGGCAGCGTGTGGACCGAGGACATCCTCTTCATTGAGCCGGAGACGCAGTGCGTTGACCTAAACGTCACGCTCGAGTTTTCTCTCGCGGCACCCGGCGACTCGTCTCGACTGGCCCCGACGGGTTTGGCTCTCAAAGATCATGGCGGCTTCTCCAAGCTGTCTCGCACGAGCCCAGATCTGTCGATTCCCAGGCTCGGCAACGGACAGGGACCTCTTGACCTGAGAGACCGCGCTTACAAGGCCGCCTGGGCGAGTAACTTTTACACGCTGGCCGCCTTCAACGTCACTGGCCGCGACGCGTCGAACATAACACGGTTTGATGTTCCGCCTGGCATGATGTTCAACGCGTCGTATCCCGACAGCAACAACACCGGCATAGCGAATGGCGTCGACTCGAGTATCGCCTTCCGCATTGAATACCAGGCCATCAGGTCCGATCTGTATTTTGGGGAGTACCTTCGCTTCCCTGACGTATCAGATTCAAACACAACCGTCACGGCTCAAACTCCAATCAGCACCATGGACTTCATCACCATTTGTAAGCCCATGTCTTATTCCCTCTGACATTTTGCACTGCTGTAAACATCCCATGGCTAACGGGTGCCTACTACCTTACCCACCTATCTTAGCCGAAATATGCTCCGGCAGCTTCACCTCCAGCCCAGCCAACATCAACAGCAGCATGGTCGGGTGCGGCCTCCTCTACGGCACCGCCCGCCGCACCGACGGCGGCTCCGAGCTGAACCCGCAGCCCCACTCGCAATGGTCCGTCCCCATCTACAGCTGCGCCGCCACCGTCCGCGCCACCCTCCGCACGGTCACCTTCAAGTACAACGGCACCGGCCTGGCCGCGCTGAAAGTCACCTCGGCCACGCCCAAAACCTACCCCTCCCCAGCCGACCACCCGCTCTGGGCAGTGGAAGACATGCAGGGCATGCTGCTCTCATCTGCCCAACCCCTCTGGGGCCTGCTCGGCCCAGCCAACAGCACCATCCCCCCGTCCCTATCAACCAACCTCACCACCCTCCAACAACCCACCCTCCGCCTCCCCGGTACCGTCAACGCCCTCGCCTCCCCGCAAAACAGCTTCGACAACATCCCCGTAAAAGCCGGCCGTACGTAGCAAGCCCCTCCCGCTCATTCCCCACAATCCCACAAACTCCGGTCCGAGACGCTTGTTCTTGTCCATCACGGCTCCCGGGATATACCCTCCCCTACCCTACCCTATCCTGCAGCCCCCACCCCCCAAAATCAAAGTGATACACAGATAACCAACTGACACTGCCGAATGAACAGAAAACATCCCCGGAGTCGACTTCTACGTCCAAGCCCTGCAAAACGCCTTCTCCATCTCCCGCCCCGGCACGCCCGGCTACGAAGGCTTTGCCGACTACTCCGGCCAGACCAGCCTGGCGCTGTACCGCAAGTGGGCCGCACTGTCTGCCAGCGCGGACGGCGCGGCGCAGATCATCAACCTCGTCTGGACAGACATTGCCGCGAACTCGGTGGTGGGCACGAAGGGGTGGGCGTCCGGGTTTGGGGACAACGACGATGATGGTGATACTAGCGGGGTGAGTAAGGTGCTGGTGCCGGTCACGCCATTTGCGCGGCGCGTGAGGTATCAGCTGCCGTATGCGGTGCCGGCGATTGTGGCGCTGGTGTTGGCGGTTGGGGTACTGGTGGCGGTGGTGGTGCTGTTGGTGGAGGGGAGGACGGGGGCGGGGAAGGTGAGGAGGCTGTTGGATGCTACGTCAGCGGGGAGGTTGATGGGGGCGGTTTTGTGGCCGGCTAAGGCGGGGACTGTGAAGGAGGGGAAGACGAAGGAGTGGGTGACTGCGGTGGGGGGAAAGGTTGTGGCGGTGGGCGGGGAGAGTGGGATTCAGGGGGGTGGGGATGAGGAGGGAGGTGAGGATGGGGAGGGGAAGAGGGTGGATGGGATGGTGGTCACGGCTGTGTCGGAGGAGGGTGAGGCCGGGGAGGAGGGGGGGTTGATGCAGAGACGTCCGACGTATTCTGGGGAAGACCAGACATAGGAAGGTGGAAAAATCTCAGAACAGGGTATGGAGAGTACGGATGTGATATCCAAACACATGCGATTTCCGTCCTTGTGTCATGCGGTACGTGGCGCAAACGACATGGGAGGAGGCCCTCAACTATGCAAAGTGACCATCGAACTTGATTCAAGTACAGGTATGTACACACAACATGGGCAGTCCCCATCGCCCGTGCCACAACTGGAACTTTTGGTTGACCTTACATCAGGAAGAAATAGGCGTGACCTTGAGGTTGTCCAAGTTCGCCGAAACCACCGACCAGCCGTCATTCTTCGCGCCGCTGCCCGTGAGGTACGTCGAATGAGACGTGTTGCCACGCATGACCCACTGGACCCAATGCCCACCAATGACGCCAAACTTGCCGCCGTTGGGCTGGGTGTAGGTACCACCATGGCCAACGTTGAGGTTGCCCTTCCACTTGGGGATGCCCGACGGAATAGCAGCATAGTCGCGCTCGCCGTTCTGGTAGGCGATGTCGCTCGAGCCACCCAGGAAGTAAAAGACAGGCTTGCGAAAGTTCTGTGCGGCCGTATAGTTGGTCAGCAGACCCGAGCTCCAAATCCCGATATTCTGGACGCGCGAGTCCCAGATCTGGGCATAGGCCTCGATGCCGCCGCAGCTCCAGCCGGCGGCGGTGATGCGCGAGGCGTCGACGGCGGCGAAGTCGCCCTTGCCGGCGTTCTTGGTGATGAAGTCGATCGCCTGGGTCATCATGCCGGCGTTGGTCTGGCCGCCGTTGCGCGGCGTGCCGCTGGCGATGATGAAGACGCCGTTGGAGGCCAGCTGCGTCAGGAAGGGTGCTTGCCCCGTCGAGTCGGCCGAGCAGCCGCCGTTGCCCCACAGCATGACGGGCAGCTTGGTGCCCGCCGGGATGGTCTTTGGGGCGTAGAAGGTGTGCCCGCTCAGCGCGTTGGACGTGTAGTAGGCCTATGGGGGTTTTCAAATCAGCCGTGTTCAGAACCAACATCGCCTTGTCTTGTGAACAGCAGAGTGCGCTTCTGACATACCGCGGGCGCGAACGGGCCGGTGCCGGAACTCGACTGACGCTCCTCGAGGGAGACGGGGCCGGCCGAAGCCAGGCCCGCAAGGGCGAGAGCAGACCACGAGGCTTTCATTTTTCGGCGGTGAGGTTCAGCGGAGCTGTGTATGAGACAAGCTGCTGGCTGAAGAGTCTCTCATGACGGTTTCGTGCCTCGCTGCGTCTTATATGCTCGCAGTTCTCCAACTTGGCATGGAGCCCGGTTTTTTTGCACCGTGCCAACAAAGTCCGGCTCATCCTGCCGTTTCCTCTGTGCTTGGCCTCTCGGAATTGAAGTCTATAAACCACGGCTCCCCATTGGAGGGTCCCGTGTTTCGTCCATAAACGCACGACTGAGGGCCCGGGAATCTGGGGCAATCTATCCGATCTTGATCGGCCGGTACCGTTGTACCGTTATACCGCATACAGTAGTGCCAAGCTGGCGATCTGTGGTCCCGCTCCCTGGATAATATCTAGGCGAGGAAACGCGCGAGTGGCGGGCGCCGTTTCGCTTGGACATGCGTACATGTACTTGTGACGGCTGGAGAGGCAGCTTCTCCCCACGAGCCCACCTCGTCCCGATCAGCGATCAACAGGCGGGTAGTTACTGAGTACACTAAGACAAGACCCGCTCGAGTGTCCCCGGTTGGAGCGCGTAGTGAAGTATGTTATTATTGCCCGTGAACACCGGCGGTGGTTGCGGCCGGATATTTGGGTAATTGGTCCTTGGCCAGCCCCTGTTGCAACTTCATGGACCGTCGGAACTCCAGAACTCATCAATTCAAAGTCCAATCACGTGTCCTCGGGTCGCATTGAGCGTCATTATCAACAACACATCCCCGAGGCGGTGGTGGTTTTGTTCGGGGTTGCACCGACGGGTCGTGAAGTCGGCAACCTTTGGCGTCCCATTCACGTTCAGGATTCAGCCGGGACAGGCCGCTCGGCCCTCTCCCGTTCTTGATGAGTCTATCCAGAGTCAGGGTTCTGGTAAGGCTACCGAACACATTGTTGTACGCGGACGGCAACCGCAGACATGCGAATCGTTCTGTCCGTCATGTCCAAGCCGTTATTCAAGGTAGTCGTAGTAGAACCGAGGCCATCAACGACGCCGGGAGGGCTCGAGGGGGCAATATCTACTGTCTGCAACCGCGCTCACTCGCAAGCGTCGCCCCCGGAGGAGCCAAGCCGCCTGGGGCTCTGGGGAAGCCGGCTGATACCTCGGCACTTGGGCACTTCATCCAGGTCCTGGGGTCCATCATGCAGCGCGCTCTTGGCGCGTCTTTCGACTGGCGGATGCATCTGGGGAGCCGCACAGTGTGCACACCTTTCCGGAACGTACGCCCTCCCACATTCCGACGAAGGGCGGGCGGGAAGATATCCAGATGTGCTCAGAATGTCCAGAAGCGTGGTGTTCCCAGGCTGCCAGGTCCGCGTCAGCTTTGTTCCGAACACTTCTTGTTCATCCATGCGTGAAGGGCGATGAGGGAGCTCGGGGGGCTTGATGGTGGCCGATTCAACGCAAACAGATACAGTGGAGGGCATCCGAAGGCCTTGATTGCGCCGTGACTGATGATTGCTGTTCATTAGCATTTCTACGCTGGGCTCGTAGCCTCGTCGACGGCTCGCCCAGTCGAAATGGCACCGACTCTCGCCAATTCTCGAGGGGTCGTGACCAGGCCCGCATCGACGGTCGGACGCGGCGCACTACGGTGTACTAGAGTAACCGTTGACGGCTGCTGATCCGGCCCGGTGCGGATGGCTGCGCCGTCGGATGTCGGCTGCAGGGTGAAGACAGGTGAAGCACCGGGACAAGGTGACTGATGCGATCAAGTAACGTCCTATTTCTTTTTGCGGGGTAGGTCGCGTCGCTGCGGGGCTTGGATGGTTACCCCTGCCATTTCTTCTGTCCGAGGCCTTGACGTTATCTCCGTTACCGCTAGAATTTGGCTGCGATAGGCACAAGTTTCCTCTTATCGCACAGCTGCACTCCTGCACGATAACTCTGCAAGACCCTGGTGCTCCACAGCGCACATGGTTGGCCGATAAAGGCTCAAATGTTCCGACCTGACCTCAGCCAAGTCCTCGCTTGCCCGCATGCGCGGGGAAACAGGGCAGTCTTTCTGGTCGACCTTATCCAGCGAGGATCGTCAAGCAATGGCCGGCATTGTGCCAGGCTGCTGCCAGCCGTGACGAAACCCTGCGAGCCTGCGCAGACGTCAGCTCCAAGGATCCAAACGGTCGGAATGGCGCTACCAAACAACTCCCACAAAGTCACTGGCATGCCCGCCGCGTGGGGGGACCGCTCCGCTGTCGCATCCAGCTCCAACCTCCTCCATGCGCCAACCCACACTCGAGCCACAGCATCCGACAGATAGCTCACGCGCTGATAACGTTAACGCCCGGTGTCGTCTCGGGAAGGTGGACACGAGCAAGACATGCTAAGGGTGCCGCTCCGGGACTTAGGTCTTAATCGATCCGTCGCCCGCCCGTTCCAGACCTTTTTGTCCGGTCAGTTCCACCCTCGGTGATCCATCGGCCTCGTCGTCGTTGTCGTTGTCGGCCTCGTTGGTAATGTGAGTTCGGGGGGATTCTGCGGCTCTCAGCTCACGGACTCGGCCCGCTTGACGGTCTGTCTTGTCACCCGCAAACGCCACCGCGCTGTTCCCCTTCGTCCTCCACGTGTGACGTGCGTCATCTTGCATGCAGCAGCGTCGCGCGCACGCGCCTGCGGATGAGGGAAACAAATAAATAAAGACCTACTGCTTGGGTTTATAAGTCCTTCGTCTGCGCCGGACGCACTGTGAGCAGCTGGCCTCTTCTCAAGCGACATTCGAGCTTCCTGGTCCCCAACACCAACCGCAACAACGACGATGTCTGACAAACCCACCATCGCGCGCCGCTTGGCCAACAAGCTCGCCGTCGAGGCTGAGCCGGGCCTCACGAATGCCCAATTAATGGTATGGGAGCATTCTTCTTTAACCTCAACCAATTTCCATTCGAACCTGCCCGCTAACCTCACCCGCCCTGTCCAGTTGACGAACTACGACCTCAAGCCTGTCGAACCCGAGCGCCGGCAGTGGGGGCCCTGGAACTTTGTCGGCTTCTGGATCGCCGACTCGTTCAACATTAACACCTGGATGATCTCGTCGTCCATGATCGTCGCCGGCCTGTCGTGGTGGCAGTCGTGGCTCTGCGTCTGGATCGGCTACGCCATCGCCGCCTGCTTCATCTGCCTGACCGGCCGCATCGGCGCTACCTACCACATCGGCTTCCCCGTCGTTAGCCGCTCGTCGTTCGGCATCTGGGGCAGCCTGTGGCCTGTGTTCAATCGCGCCGCCATGGGTACGCAGACCCACACCTATTTTTGAGCCGTGATGGGCCGTAACTAACGACGGACAGCATGCGTCTGGTACGGCGTCCAGTCCTACATCGGAGGGCACTGCGTGTACCTGATGCTCCGCGCCATCTGGACGAACTGGGTAAGCACCCCCTCACCAGCCAATCCCCCGATCGCCGCTCTCTAACCCGTCACACGCAGGACCGCACCAAAATCCCCAACACCTTCTCCCCGACCTCGGGCACCACCACCGCCGACTACGCCTCCTTCTTCCTTTTCTGGCTCTGCTCCCTCCCGGCGATCTGGTTCCCCGTGCACAAGATCCGCCACCTGTTCACCGTCAAGGCCTACTTTGTGCCCGCGGCCGGCATCGCCTTCCTCATCTGGGCGGTCGTGCGCGCCGGCGGCGTCGGCCCCATCGTGCGCCAGCCCGCCACCGTGCACGGCAGCGAGCTCGCCTGGCAGTTCGTCAAGGGCGTCATGAGCTCCATCGCCAACTTCGCGACGCTCATCGTCAACGACCCGGACTTCTCGCGCTTTGCGACCAAGCCGCGTGATGCGTTGTGGTCGCAGCTGTTTACCATTCCGTTGGGGTTTGCGGTCACGTCGTTTATTGGGATTATTGTCTCGTCGAGTTCGACGGTGATTTATGGCGGGAGCCCGATCTGGGATCCGTTGGATCTGCTGGAGCGGTTTGTCGCGGATGGCGGGTCGGCGCAGAGGTTTGGCGTGTTTGTTATTGCCCTGGCGTTCTCGCTCGCGCAGCTGGGGACGAACATCGCCGCCAACTCGGTTTCCGCGGGCACGGATATGACGGCCTTACTCCCGCGCTACCTGACGATTCGCCGCGGGGGGTATGTCTGCGCCGTCGTGGGGCTCGCCATGTGCCCCTACACCCTGCTCACGTCCAGCAACCAGTTCACCACCTACCTGTCGGCTTACAGCGTGTTCTTGTCGTCGATTGCGGGGGTTATTGTGGCGGATTATTACGCCGTCCGGCGCGGGTATCTCGAGGTCAAGGAGCTGTATGATGCGCGCCGGACCGGGCCGTATTTCTTCACTTTTGGCGTGCACTGGCGCGCGTACGCAGCGTACATCAGCGGGATCCTGATCAATGTGGTGGGGTTTGCGGGTGCGGTAGGGACGGACGTGCCGATCGGGGCGACGTATATCTACAACCTCAATTTTTTCTGCGGATTCATTGTTTCGGGGGGCATGTATTGGGGGCTGTGCAAGATCTTTCCCGTTCCGGCGACGAGCGATCGGTGGATGGAGGTGGGCGATGAGATTGAGGATATGCGGCTTGCGTATGATGACCGGAGCGTCAGCGTGGAGGAGGCTGATGCTGGAAGTGTGAGGGGATCGAAGGATGCTGGGAAGATAGTATGAACGGGGAATCCGGTTGAGTTTTTGTATCTAGATACCCGGGTGCACCGTGCTAGGCCACCGGCTGCCACTTGGATGCATCCACACTTGATAGTAACCGCCAACTGGCTGGTCTTGAACTCTATTGCTGCCATTGAACTGCCTCGTGGCTTAGAATCTTAAAGTTATTCCGGCATATCTACCTCGCGGTGGGGTGAAAGGACTTGAATTCAGAGGAAGTGCTACCTCTTCAGACAGCAAGACCCCGACGAAGCTGCTGGACAGATCATCGCGGACTTGACCAGGCAGACGGGTACCACGTGGATGTTCGGACCGCCAGAACTTCCGTTCGACGAAACGCCTTGGAAAGCTCTGGGGAGGCTAGGCTCTTTCAGTGTTCTTGGTAGAGTCGTGTCTGGATCATCCAAGAGTCAACTGTAGCCGACGTTTCCACATATCTCAAGTGCGGCAAGCACACGATAACGACAAAAAGGCTTTACTTTGCCTGCGCGGCGATCTTGATTCTCCACCAAGTTCCATTCTACAAGCGGCTCCATGGTCATGATATCGGCCTTTGTCAGAACCAGAACCAGCCTGGAACACTCAAGATCGGCCGGTTTGGCGCAGGACGATACATGCACACACTGAATACTCTCAGCGAACTCCGCCCGTTTCAAGCAACTGATCCCAGAGACAAGGTTCATGCTGTTGCTCCCTTGGCGACTGGTGCTGGACAGAGCGAGCATCTTCGACCCGATTACAAGAAGTGAGTTCAAAAAGGTTACAGGGAAGCTGTGCGCTGCGTGGTCGAGAGCTCGGATTACGTTCACACGCTGATATCCTAGAGCACGCCGGGAAGACGTGCACTGCCGCGGGCCTCGGTGAACTCACGCCGCAGTGGCCGAATTGGCTTTCGGACTGGTCTTACCGTGGCTTCATGCCAAACCGTTCGCCAAGCAACTCATCGAAGAGGAAGGGCCTCTGGGTGAGAACTCAAGGATCCTATCTCCTACTGTTTATGTTGCGAGCGGCTCTGAGGCACAACTGAACGACCTGGTCAACCGAAATCACTCTCTTCTGATGGATTGGCTGGCCGAGGACGCCAGTCCAGTGGTCGTCGGGACGGTCGAACTCAAAGTCAAGGGCTTTTCGCTCGGCGTTCTCTCTAACATCAAGGCACCGGAGGGGAAGTACGCCGATGCTGAGAACCCCATTTGGTCTTTATTTGAATCATTCGTGGATCTTGATGACATTGGGACGCTGAAAAGGAGGCGTACAACCATGTCATAGTGGCCGATGTCTTTTCTGTCCGCCGGCGATGCCACTCGTCGGGGTTATTCCCTGTCGTCCGCTGCCATTGGTAGAGATGTTTAACTCTATTGACGAGATGACCGCACAGACGGAGGCCCAGTCTTCACTTGATGCTGCTATTCATGGTAGGCGAGTGGCCCGGCTGAACGGAGCTTTGAGCATGGCAGCCAACGCCGCGAGGAAAGGCGATCAGGTTTTTGTGCTCTTTGGAGGGCAGGTTTTGTATGTCTTAAGGCCGGTTGAGGGACATTATCAGTTCATTGGGGAATGCTATGTGCACGGGTTGATGGACGGCGAGGGGTTGCAGAATCTCGAGACAGGGCTTACGCGCATTCAGACCGTCAGGATACGATGAAAACAAGATCTTGAGGAAGGTCTACGTTACACTTCCGGGGTTTGAGCCAAGGGAGCAGACTTCTTCACCAAGCCGACACTTGCGCAGCGCCCTCTTCCCACCATCGCTTTCAAGTTTTCATCAGAACCCCCAGAAACGACCAGACTAGACCTTCCGCGATGTATGAGCTCCGACCACCAGCCTTGACGTCAAAATCCGAGTCCCAGCCTCCTCCATATCCTTCACATTACACGTCCTCTACTTCGCCAAGACACTCCGATCAATCCAGCCCGTAGTGGAAAACACATCCACCGGTCTCCGATACGACTTCACCTCCTCATCACTCAATACCTTAGTCACATTACTCGCCCTCTCCGCAGCTTCATCATACCCCGGGCCGTACGCCTCCCACGTCGCCATCAGCGTACTCCCATTCACCCTCGTATCGCTCCCCTGCCAAATGACATACCCCTCCGACTTCACACTCGCATCCAAATACGTGCGCATGAACACACTGCGGTGAAGGGCATTCCACGGCCGACCCAACGCGCACTTCCCCTCAATAGACGCTGCGATGGAGGCGTTGGCGGCAATGGCCTGCGAGTCGGCGATGTAGACGCCGTATTTGTTGACGAACGGAGACGGGTTGGTGGCCGGGTCGGTCGTGTTGGTGCCCTTCCAGGCGGTGATGCCGCCGCCGCAGGAGCGGAGCAGGAGGGTCGCGTGCGAGAGGTAGGCAGTGCCGAAGCCGTAGAGGAAGTCGGTCTGGCCGGCGATGATGGTGTCGTGGAAGTAGGCGTTGGCCAGCTTGCCGACGTAGAGCTGGGCGGGGTTGTTAGGAAGCTGGTGTTCAAAAAGGGGGATGTGGTGTGGACTTACTGTATCCTGCCAACTGTACAGCCCGCACGAGTAGAAGCCGGCGTTGGCGCGGCTGACGCCGACTGCGTGGGCTGGACCGTCCGAGTAGGGGGCGAACTCGTTGCGGAAGTCGATGTTGTAGGCCCGGAAGTCGGTGCAACCGAAGGGCGTGTTGGCCGGCACCGGGAACCCCGTCGGCCCGGAGCCGGTCAGGGTGGCGTTCAGGGTTGGGCCGACCGTCAGCACGCCAGTGAAGACGTTGTCGCGATACCGTGAGTTGGTGTTGGCTGCGTTCCACCAGATCTGCACGTCGTTCTGGCGGCTGGCGGCTGTCTGGGTGTCCACGTCGGCATAAGACTCCCCGCGCATCGGCCGCCGTGACATTCCCAGCAGCGTCAGGGGCGCCTGGCGTGTCACGTTGAGCTGCTCAGTGTAGTTGCCGGGGCCAATCAGGATGTAAGCAGGGGCGGTACCGTTGCCGACCGAGTCAATGGCGGCCTGGACACTTGTGAAGTTCGCCCGCCGGTCGGTGGTCGACACATAGAGCGTTCCGGCAGGGCATCCTGCTGTTGGCGGGCAAGTGTTGCGCTGGCAGAGCGCGTATGTCTTGGCTGGCGGCTCGGGGGTGAAGCAGAGACCTCCAGCAGACAGGAGGCTTGCTGTGAGCAAGAGCACCGAGGGAGATAACATGGTGGCTGTATGTGGGCGTACTCCGAGCTGCCTTCCTCTGATACCGTACACTCATCGCCACGACGGATGTCTACCTTGGTAAGACTTATGAAGGCACAGAGCTTCGGGCAAGGGGCGCATCATGAAGCTCCGTTGCATCGCGCACGCTAGGCTCGAGCCGAGCTATTTTTCCACCAAAGAAGCCGGCGATATACCCTTGTCGATCTGTTAGCCCGCATTTCCCCAACATTTAGCACAAACACAAGCTTTTGGGGAAGCTTTATTAGTCCCTGGTCCCTGCACCATACCCCGTGAGGACGGATAATCCCGAACACCACTCCTCGGGTTTGTCATGGAGCTCGACTAACCTAGATTGTTGAGGTACAGCTCTGAGTCTCTTGGTTAGGAAGATGCCAGAATGTCTCTGTAACCTGTCTAACATGTCTATTTACCTCGAGGCTTTCTCGTGCTCTTGGCGGTGCCAGAACGATGGATTGCACTCGTAACAACGGCCAGTACGTTGCCAGTCCAGTCTTAGAGCTCGTAGACCAGACCCTGCTCAGGGCCATACTCCCCTCTGACCAGAACATCCCAGCCCTCGCTGAACTGGTCCAACCCAGTCCCCCACTTGATCTGCAGCCCCTGGATGCCCCCATCAGCCTTGAATTTCTCCCATGCCTCCTCCTGGTCGGCATAGTACTTGGCTGCACCGATCGCCTCCACCACCCGGTCCTTGATCAAGCCCATATGCGCCTGGAAGACCCCGCTGCCAGGAAGCTGGGTGCGCTTCACCAGCTCATTCATCTCCGTCGCCAGCGGAGCCGTCCCCACCACAACAGCCTGCAGCCGCTCCGACTTGCCCTCCAGGAACTCCGCCCAGCGATCCGCCACACCCGACCGCGCGCCAAAGTCCAGCAGCACCATCTTGCGCGACCTGCCGGGACCGAGCTTGGCGGCCTTCTTGAAAACCTCATCATCCAGATCCTCATACGTCAGCACCTCATCAAACAGCTCCGTGCCGCGCGTGAAAGCCCGCGAGCGCGCCGACCCGACACCAATCACCCGCGCGGGCTGCGCCAGGTCCGGCCGGGCGAAGCGCAGCTCGTGCGCAAAGCTCAGCGCCGTCTTGCCCGACGCCGCCAGCAGCACCACCACGGTGCCGGCTAGATCCGCGTCGGCCGCCGTCCAAGCCGCCGGGACGGGATTTCCAAGCGGATGCACCGCCGCTGGCAGACCGACCAGCCCTCCTTCCCCTTCCACTTGTTGCCACGCGAACATGGCCCGGTTCAGGAGGTACCCCGTCTGCCACAGCAGCGCCATCAGGGCGTCCCACCCGCGGCTGCTGTCGCCGCCATCTCCCGGTCCATGCCCACGCGGAACGGCGTGGTACAGGTTGTACACACCAACGAGATGCGCCCGGCGCGGACTGACCTCCTGCCAGTGGCCCGGCACGCCGTCATCATGGGGTTGCAGCTGCAGCGTCTCGGGCGCGGTGCCGATGGGCAGGTAGCCGAACAAGTCGGCAATCCCGGCTTCGAGACCGGGCACAGTGCTCGCAAGAATCTCGGCGTAGCCCCAGGCAGAGATGCGCATGTACTCGTCGGCGAGGTCCTTGGTGTTGTTGTTTTGGTCGCGGAAGGGGGACGCCGCGAGGGAGGAGGCAGCCGGGAGCGGGTACACGTTCCACCAGCCCAGGGCGGGGATGCCGCCCAGCCGGGCGTAGGTCAGGTTGTTGGTGGTGAGGGAGATGGTGCGGGTGCGGATGAGGACGGTGTTGGGGGTTGTGAGTGGGGTGTGCGGGGAGGGGAGGTGGAGGGGCACGATGTGCTGCTTGGTGAAGTCGGTTTTTTCGAGGAGCTGGACGGCGGTGGGGGGTTGTTGGGCCATTCTGAGAGATTGTCCGAGAGGTTGGAGTCAGATTTCTTGAGGTGGTTGGACGTGTTGTGAGAGGTGGGAGGTTGAGTTGAGATGGGGGATGGGAACTTTTGATACATATGCTCTCGAGGATGCTAGTATGCTGGGGTTCGACTCCTCTGAGGTATCCGTAACAACCTCGGCATGGGCATGAGCCAACCTGGAAGCATGATGCACAGAGCCAACGGTGATCATGTTACGCCATATGGAGGGGTCTGCTGCAAGGACGTTATGAGCCGAGACTCGGATTTCTGTTTGATCTGTCGGGTAAGCCGTGCCACAAAACCACCGATGGCTAAGGTGCCTTGCATCATGAATGGTCCCGAGTCCGAGTCATCCGTTGAAAAAATGCGAGGAAGCGACCTTGCTGCAGCGAGTCGGAGGCGTTGTGGATAGCGGATGGAGCAGCCGTTGCTACCTTACCTTAAGAAGCAGGCAACCGTGTATTATCTACCTCGCACAGTCGGTGCTTGCAGCATCAGGAGTTGAGGGACAGGGACATTGTTAAGAGATCAAAGTGTTCAAAGTCTGGGGTTGCTTGGGGGGAAGGGTTCGAAACACCTACCAGAAGAAACTTGCAGTGAGAGGGACTGCCAAGCACACCCCCTGCTAGTGCTTTTGACCCCACTATCCCTGCTCTGGTGGGGCTGGAAGTGGCAGAATTCCTCTCCGCCAAAATTTTCCAGGCCAGGCGCAACCTATTGCAGTGTAGTCGTACTCGTGCAGACCACGCAAGAAGCAGACGGTTCGGGAGCCCTCAACCCAAAAGCTCCTTGTACAAGAACCTCAACCCTGTTGCTGCAGACAACATGGCAGCCGGCGGTGCGAAAGCCGGCCTCGCGCATCGCAGCAAATCGACGCCCAAGAAGACAGAGTCGAAGACACTCAAGAGGAAACGCGACCAGGAAGACTTGGGTAAGCTGCGACAAGCTGTCGAGGAATTGGTGAGTGCCTTGCGTTGGTCTCTTCATCTTTTGTCACATGTTCTAATCAGCGAGATTCTGCAATAGGACCCCAAGTCCGCCGACATCCAGAAGTTCTCCGACCTACCCCTCTGCGAAGCCACCGCCTCCGGCCTGCGCGCCTCCCACTTCGAAGTCCTGACCGATGTGCAACGGGCTGCGATTCCCCTGGCCATCAAAGGAAAAGACATCCTCGGCGCTGCAAAGACGGGCAGCGGCAAGACCCTCGCTTTCCTCGTCCCAGTTCTCGAGAAGCTCTTCCACGCACGATGGACCGAATACGACGGGCTCGGCGCCCTGATTATCAGCCCAACCCGTGAGCTTGCGGTGCAGATATTTGAGGTGTTGCGCAAGATTGGGAGGAACCACTTTTTCTCGGCCGGACTGGTCATTGGCGGCAAGAGTTTGAAAGAAGAGGCTGAGCGCTTGGGGCGCATGAACATCCTGGTGTGCACGCCCGGCCGCATGCTGCAGCACCTGGACCAGACCGCTGGCTTCGACGTGAATAACCTTCAGATTCTAGTCCTGGACGAGGCCGATCGGATCATGGACATGGGCTTTCAGTCAGCCGTCGACGCCCTGGTTGACCACCTTCCAAGGACGCGACAGACGCTGCTCTTCTCCGCCACCCAGAGCAAGAGAGTGTCCGACCTGGCACGCCTGAGTTTGAAGGATCCGGAATACGTGTCGGTGCATGAAGCGGCAGCGAGCGCGACCCCGGCGACCCTGCAGCAGTCGTACATTGTGACGCCTCTGGCAGAGAAGCTCGACACGCTCTGGGGCTTTCTCCGGACGAACCTCAAAAGCAAAATTATGGTCTTCCTCTCATCCGGCAAGCAGGTGCGCTTTGTCTTTGAGAGTTTTAAGCGGATGCAGCCTGGTATCCCTCTACTGCACCTCCACGGTCGACAGAAGCAGGTGGCGCGCATGGAGATCACATCGCGCTTTGCCTCGGCCAAATATGCCTGCCTCTTCGCTACCGACGTGGTGGCCAGAGGTGTGGACTTTCCCGCGGTCGACTGGGTCATTCAGGCCGACTGCCCAGAAGACGCCGATACTTACATCCACCGTGTCGGACGGACAGCCCGATACGAGAGCAAAGGCCGCGCCGTGCTTTTTCTTGAGCCCAGCGAGGAGGAGGGCTTCCTAAAACGCCTCGAACACAAGAAAGTCCCAATACAAAAAGTCAACGTACGCGAAAAGAAGAAGAAGAGCATCAAGAACGAGCTGCAGAGCCACTGCTTCCAATCACCAGACCTGAAGTACCTCGGACAAAAGGCCTTCATCTCCTACACCCGCTCCGTCTACCTCCAAAAAGACAAGGACGTCTTCAAGTTCAAGGAACTCGACCTCGATGGCTTCGCCGAGTCCCTCGGTCTCCCCGGCACGCCCCAGATCAAATTCCAAAAGGGCGAAGACATCAAGCGCCTGAAGAACGCCTCGCGCGCCGCCATGTCCAGCGGGTCCGACACCGACTCCGACGGCGAGGGCGGCAAACGCAAGAAGGACCAGGTGCGCACCAAGTACCAGAAGATGGCCGAGCGCCAGAACCAGGACGTGCTTTCCTCCCACTACCGCAAGCTCCTCGGCGAGGACGAAGCCGGCTCCGCCGACGACGAGGAAGCCGACTTCCTCTCGGTCAAGCGCGTTCTGGCCGACGACGCGCAACTCGACGCTGCCGCGGGTGGCGACAAACCCTCCTCATCAACAACACTCTCCACCATCACGACGGAACCCAAAACCGTCCAACTCGGCTCCTCCACGACCCTCGTCATCGACTCCCACCGCCGCGAGAAACTACTCCGCTCCAAGAAGAAGCTGGCCAAGTACATGGACCGCGGCAGCAAGCTGGTGTTTGACGACGACGGCGTCGCCCGTCCCGTCTACGAGCTGCAGGGCGAAGAGGACTTTGCGCAGGAGGGCCCCGCCGAGCAGCTGCGGCGGGAGTTTGTGCAGGCCGAGATGGCGCGCGTCCAGGAGGCCGATGTGGAGGACAAGCAGGCGGCGAAGGAGAGGAGGCGGGAGAAGAGGGAACGGCAGAAGGCGCGGGAGCGGGGGGAGCTGGTGGATGGGGATGGCGGGGAAGGGGGTTTGCCCAGGTTGGAGGGTGGGGAGGAGGAAGATCCGCTTGCGTTGTTGCGGTCGTTGCCTACTGCTGGTGGTGGTGGTGAAGACGATGAGAGTGAGCAGGAAGAGAGGGAGAGGGAGCCGCCGAGGAAAAAGGCGAGGAAGTGGTTCCAGGATGCGGATAGTGATGAGGAGGAGGCGGACGGCGGGCGGCGTAAAAAGAAGAGCAAGAAGGGAGGGAAGAAGGTCATTGAAATGGCTCATGAGCCTGATAACTTGGAAGATTTGGAGGCGTTGGCGGCCGGGCTGTTGGAGGATTAGTTTGTATGGCGAATGCGTAGGATTGATACCTCATTCTCAAATTTTATGCCTCTGCTGCGTGTTCATGGGTTTCCCCAGAGGCAGTTGTGCAGACACCCATGAGTTCACGGCAGGCAGCTCACAGAAAGCACCACCGTACAGTACAGGTGAAAGTTGGACTTTGCGAAAACTCCGTCAATTGACCGGTTATTCGATACAAACCGAACCAGCTCCGCCTGCCACGATGAAAACAAACACCGGACGGTGAAAGGTATATCTGAACGCATATTGCTGAACGTTATGGTATCGTTCGTATCCGCCGCTCCCCGAAAAATGACAAAACAACGCCGCCGTAGCACCACAACCCCAAACCAACTGACCGGCCCTTCCTCCGCTCACCACTTCTTACTCTTCCTCTCCGCCTCCAAGTCCACCACCTCCCCATACATCCTAACCCTATAAAAACACGTATGATCCTCCGCGCCATGATTCGTCACCGCCCTCACCACCACCAAATCCGTCGCCGCGCCCAGCTGCTCCACCAACTCGTCCGCCAACTTATGCACCACCACCCCACCATCCACCGCGCGGTGCTCATACCGGAACTGCCCGATCTTGACCAACCCCTGCGCCAGCAGCGGATGCTGCTGCCCCTTTCCCTTCCTATCGCTACTACTATCTCCTGGGAACTGCACCGCCATCCAGTCCAGCATCCTCTCGCGGCGCCCGTGCTCGTCAAACACAGCCCAGACCTCCACGTCGCGCGGCATGGCGCCGGCATCAGCCGTCGCGCCCGGGTCGATGTGCTCCAGCACAACATACTGCGGCACGACAAACGCGGGCAGCCGCACGGCCAGCGTCGCCGGGTGCGTGCGGTTCAGCTTGCGGTCGCCCAGCGTGCCGGCGCACCAGCACTGGCCCGGGTCAGACCACGATGTGAGCGCGTGCAAGGGGTCGGGGAAGAATTGCGGCTGCCGCGGGAGGGTCTTGAGCCAGTCCTTGGAGCCGATGCGTGGGGAGGGGAGTTTGTAGGCGGGGGAGGAGAGGGAGACGTCGGCTTGGGCGCCGTTGCCCGGGCTGAAGTGGTTGATGCGGCTGCGCAGGGCGGCGTCGATGGTGCTGGAGCCGGATTGGGAGGCGTGGCCGAGGTAGCGGCGGGAGATTTCCTTGTCGACGATCTCTTTGATGAGGGTGTTGATGTCGGCTTTGGTCATGCCGCCGGCGAGGGCGGTGGTTTTAACCTCGTGCACGAGGCCGAAGAGTTCTTGCCGGAGGCTTTCCATTGTGGTAGTGAGCTCCTTTTTGTTCTTGGCGAGCTGGTCGGTGAGTTCGCGGATGAACTCGTTGCGCGAGACGACGGTCTCGTCGGTTCCTTTGCTTCCTTTGGAAGCGTCTTTGCCGAGGGTGCGGCCGAGCAGCTCGGCGACTTTCCGCTCGTTCCGCTGGAGCCACTTCTCCCATGACCGGGGCGCCGCCTCGTCGACAATGTGCGTCACGTCATCGGCTGTGAGCGGTTTGACGAGCAGTCCGGCATCCTTCAGCCGCTGCTGTATCGCCTTCCAGTGCTTCTCAGACACCTGCGACTTGCCGTCTAGGGTGAGAATGTGGCTGTCTTTCTCGATCCGGTCTTTCAAGGCGTTCCAGAACTCGTCTGCAACGAGGATGCGCCCCTTCTTGTCCTTCCTCACCGAAACGACTTTGGGGATGATGGATTTGAGATTGTTGACAACCGCCTCGGTTGTCGTTGTTCGCTGTTGGAGGTATGCTTTGAGGTCGTCGTACTGATCGTTTGTGAGGACACCGAGCGGGTGGAGCAACGGTGACGGGAAGAATTGCCCAATGTTGCTGGACCAGTCCTTCCACCCGTGCCAGTTGAGCGTCAAGACGGGCGTCTCGAACAGGTCGGGGCGGGCCAGGGAGTAGGCGAGCCGTATGGCATGCAGCATGACAAAGGTTGCCGTGATAATCTTGAGCATAGACCACGGGTTGAATGTTTGCTTGACCCTGTGCCAACGCTGGCGGGTCGCATTCACCCCAGCTGCCGGTGGCCTATCGTCCAGCTTCTCTTCGCTGTCCGCTTGACCAGTTCGAGGACGGAAACGGTGGCGGAGGCGGCTCACAAAGCTCGACGCGGCGCCCGGGGAGGAAGGACTGCTTTGCTGTCGCTGATTCCCGTCAGACAAGCCCGGTGATTCCGTGACCGCCGGTGGCCGTCGGCTGGTAGCTCCCCGGTGATCGGGACTTGATGAGAGGTCTGCCCGAGGGCCAGGGGTCAAGCCACCAGGGCGTCTTGGCGGCCGCTTCAACACACTTGGCGGAGAGGCCGGTTGGGGTGGGGAGGCGACGGAGGGTTTCGTTTTTGCTGCGTCGACCGGAGCAGTGCGGGAAGGCGCGGCAGAGGCGGGTGGTTTGGGCCCGCGTAAGCCGTTCAGGGCCGGGCGGCTTGGGGTGCTGATGTCGGCGTCGACAAAAAGGTTACCTTCCTCGATGAAACTGCGCGCCGACGGTGGCCGCTGGGTGCTCAAATCCGCCGGTTCGAAGTGGGTGGCCGGGGTCATGATGATCTCCGGGGGGTGTAGGGGCGCTGCTCTTGGTGGCGGAGGCGGCATCGCTGCCCTCGCCGCGGCGTCTCGCGCCCGTTGCTCCTGCTGCGCTTTCACACGTGCGGCAGTCTGCGCATCAGCCAATTTCTGCGTATCAGCCAGTTTCTGATCCCTAAGTTTCCGGGCTTCTGCCGAGCGTTCGCGTCTCAGCCGAACATCTCTCGCTTTCCGGTCCTCCTCAGCCCGGGCTTCAGCCTCTGTATCGTCGTGGGCCCTCTTTCGTGCGGGTTGCGGCAGCGGTTTCCGGGGAGTGGCTCGCCTGGGCCGCACATCGTCTTCGTACTCACTCTCCTCAGCACTACTGGTTAGTTCCTCGCTTTCGGCGTCTGACATCTCCTCTGGCTCGTCGTCCATTTCGATGGTGGGCCGTATGGTGGGTGGCACCGGAGAAGGAGAAGCTTCCCTGGGGCCAGCCTTCGCCGCCTTCGTCGCCCTCGCCTGGTCTTTGTCTCGACGGCGCACTTCCGCAGCCAAGTTGTCCTTCTTGACTTTGCTGAAGATCTCGGCCGCCGCTTTTGTGATGTTTCCACCGCCGCCGACGGTCTTACGGTCGGGCAACTGAGTGATGGGCGAGCCATACGCAGTGCTGTACTTGGCCGGAACGTCCGCGCGGACTGCACCTCCGCGCGCGGGCGTTGTAAGCCGCCCGGTGACAGGGTCTCGTGCAGGAGTACCTGCCCTCGCATTTGGTGCAGGCGAAGGACTGGCGGTGGCCCGAACCCGGCGATTGGGAGGCATGGCGTTAGTTGTGCCCCGCAGATCGAGCGGCAAATCTGATGCGTGCGCAGAGATAAACAGCGAGCTGTTCGGAATGTCAGCCATGGCTTCAAGTTGCTGGTGCTCAACACTCCCATGGAGTGAGATGCAGTAGACGTGAGATGCGGGGCGCTGTGAGTTGGCGGAAGTGAAGAAGAAACAACAGAAACGGAAAGCTCGAAACGTGACAGATTCACAACGATTGAGAGAGGTTGAATGATGAGAACGAATGAAGATGGGATGTTCGGGGAAATGTTTAGAAACCAGAAGTTGTACTCACGTTCAACTGTGCGCAATTGCCAGCCGTGGTAGGAATCGGTTGCGCAGGTGGTTTCCACTCGATGACAACAGGCGAACCACAACAACACTGAACACACCACAAGCGGGCGCCTCAGAGGCTCTGGATAAAACAACGCAATTGGGCACGATGCGGCTGCTTAGTTTATCGGCCAGTCCGGCTTCGCAATAATGTTCTCGATTCTTGTTGTCGTTGATCGAACTCTGCGGCGTTGCTGTCGCTGCTCATGGTGAGGGGACTAGCCAGAATAGAGGGAGACGCAGGTCGCGGGGGACCCTGGGGCGCGCAGCGTCTAAAATGACGACGCGCCGACTCGCAGGATGGCTTTGCCTTCAAAGCATGCATCGCAAGCGGAACATAAAGGTCTTGTTTGGTGTCTGAAAACGGCGTCTCCTTTGAGCTGGCAACGGTGGCGGCCCGTTCATGGCTGTGTGCTTCTTTGTCTCGTGCTGGCGCTGGCATGCGCTGAGAGCTCGGCGCGTCTTCTTTTTCGAGCCACCTTCTCTCACGACTGGACGCGCGACTGACAAGCTTTGGGACCCGTGCTTCTGCCCCGCTCTTTGTGCTTGGCGCTTGCACCGCTGGCTGCCATCCGGGCTGATGACTCAGCGGTAGCCTATGCGTTTATCGAGGCATTACTGAATTGCTCCTGTGGAGCAGGGCAGTTGCTCTGTTGCAGATCGACCGCCTCGAATATCTCCCTTTGCAACATCCCGCGCTTCCAGGTCCTGCGTGTCAATGGACTTGCCAACAACAACTCTGAGCAGGCCCGCCGCGGCGGCTGAGCCCAGGTCATGAGACGGCCAGTTCGCGGGTGCAACACAGACACATCTCATGAACACGTTCCGTTTCCGGCGCACACCGCATCTCGTACTTCCCGGTCCTCCTCGTTGCCTGCTGCGCCGATCTTCCCACTGTACTTCTGGCTTGTGCGGTGATCAATCGTTCATTGGTGTTCTGACAGATACGGAGTAATCGCAAGACATTGGACCAGTGATTCGTCTTTTCCACATGATCCTTCTGTCTGTCTCATTCTCAGTATCACCTCGTTTTCTGGCTTTTTTGCGTTCTATATAATGTATCCCTTGAATTATGCCTTGATCGTTCCTTTGTCGTGTCCCTCGGTTCTCAGAACAAAGATCCAATTTTAACTGCCTCGGCAGTTTCGTTATCTCATGTACTGGTATTTCGTGTTGTTACTTCCCTTCTCGGCCAGAGGGTGTGCTGGTGACTGAATCGCCACAACGGTCTGCGCACCTTCGTCACCCGCACCCGTGGGCCGTGGGCCATCATCGCCATCCCATGGTTTCACCGCAATGCGATTTTCCCCAGGCACAGGCACAGAGGCACAGCAGGGATGCATGGGATGGACCCAGCAGGCCTTGTCAGAGCCACAGATAAGCGACGGGAGCCCCACGTTCCAGACGGCAAACTGGGGCTCAAGAGCCCACTTTCTCCTCTCCTCGTATTGTTCAATTTACTGGCGATCATCAAGTCGTACCTTCTTCCTCTTAGCGAGTCGCCTGCACTTTTGACCGCCCCTTCTTTGCACAAGCACTCGCCGAATCCCACTTCTCTCCATCTCCGCCGCATCACCCTCACGCAGCACAACAAGCGCGCAAATATGGCCGTGGGAACTGTGCTGGTCACCGGGTAAGTTTCCTCCCTGACCCCGCCATTGACCCCAGAAGCGATACCCCGCCATTTTGGTGGTCATCAAGGTGTCGAAGTGTTTTGGCCAGAGCGAGCCCGCGCAAAGCTGCCATGAAGCCGCGCAAGCTGACCGTCTACCCCTTCACCCAGTGGCACTGGCTACATCGGCTCCTTCACAACGCTCGCCCTGCTCGAGAACGGTTACGATGTCGTGATTGTCGACAGCCTCTACAACTCGTCCAAGGTCGCCGTCGACCGCATCGAGCTCATCAGCGGCAAGCGCCCCTCCTTCCACGAGGTCGACATCACAGACGAGCCCGCCCTCGACGCAGTGTTCGCCAAGCACCCCGAGATCGACAGCGTCATCCACTTTGCAGCGCTCAAGGCCGTCGGCGAGTCGGGCGAGATTCCGCTCGAGTACTACCGCGTCAATGTTGGCGGCAGCATCTCGCTTCTGCGATGCATGGAGAAGCACAACGTTACCAACATCGTCTTCTCGTCGTCCGCCACCGTCTACGGCGATGCCACGCGCGTACCGAACATGATTCCCATCCCTGAGCACTGCCCAATCGGCCCAACAAACACATACGGCCGCACCAAGGTGATGATTGAGACTGTCATTACCGACCACGTCGAAGCGCAGCGGCGCAACAACCAGAAGGCGGGCAAGCCGCACGACCAGTGGAACGGTGCCTTGCTCCGCTACTTCAACCCCTGCGGCGCACACCCCAGCGGCTTAATGGGCGAGGATCCGCAGGGGATCCCATTCAACCTTCTCCCCCTTTTAGGCAAGGTTGCCACCGGAGAGCGCGAGAAGCTGTTGGTGTTTGGTGATGGTGAGTGTGGCATTCCAAGGTTGCGGGGGCGCAGAAGCAAAGGCTGACCATGTCACTTAGATTACTCCTCGAAGGACGGCACCGCCATCCGCGACTACATCCACGTGCTCGACCTGGCGAGCGGGCACCTGGCTGCCCTCAAATACCTGCGCGAACACAAGCCCGGCGTCAAGGCGTGGAACCTTGGCTCTGGCCGCGGCAGCACCGTCTTCGAGATGATTAAGGCGTTCAGCAAGGTGGTCGGCCGCGACCTGCCGTACCAGGTTGTCGAGCGGAGACTTGGAGACGTGCTCGACCTCACAGCTAACCCGGCCCTGGCCAACAAGGAGCTGCAGTGGAAGACGCAGCTGACGCTGGAGGATGCCTGCGCCGACCTCTGGCGTTGGGTGGAGAACAACCCCAGGGGGTACCGGCAGGAGCCGCCTGCCGAGTTTCTCGAGGCTCTGAAGGCCAAGAAGGCTTAGAGCTGTGTGATTATTCTACGCTAGGAAGAGGGTAGCGCCCTTTTCAACGTTAAGCCCTTTTTGGGGATACTAATTCATGGACTAAGGAGGGGGGTTCACATTGATGGTGTTCAACTGGGACATCAGTCTACCGGCTGCCTACTTAGCCCCCGTCACTGATTGATCGGTAGAGAAACGAATAGACCACGCTGCGGCCCTCAGACCTTGAGGAGCAGCTTCCCAGTCGTCTTCCTCCCCTCCAGATCCTCGTGCGCCCGCGTCGCGTCCTTTAGCGGATACACCTCGTGCACATCAATCTTGACCTTGCCAGACTGAATCAGCTCGAACAGCTCCTTGATATGCGCATCCCGCTCCTCCTTCTCACCCATGTACCCAATCATCCTCGGGCTCACCAGCTTGAGGTTCTTCTCGCCCAACCGGTGCAGCACAAACGGCGGCACCGGACCCGACTGTCACACCCACATTGTCAGCAAACATTCCTCACACACCCCCCTTCCATCCTCCATCCACAACCCAACCCATCACCACCCCGCGCCCTCCAAAGAAAGAAAGTAAATCAAGACACCCACTCACTGCAGTCCCAAAAACGACCACCGTCCCCCCGCGTGCCGCCATCTGCAGATCTCCCTCGAACGTCGCCGCCCCGACCCCGTCAAACACCACGTCCGCCCCGTGCCCGCCCGTGATCTCGGCCACGCGCGCCACAACGTCCTCGGTGCTCCGGTCCACAATCCACTGCGCCCCGTTCCGCTTCGCCACTGCAACCTTCCCCGCTGCTGCTCCCCCTCCCACAACGCCGATCACGCGCGCCCCGTGCGCGGCGAGCATTTGGACCAGCATACCGCCGCTGCCGCCCGCGGCGGCGTGCACGACTGCCCAGGGCTGGTTGTCATTTGGGGTGGTGGTAGGGGTGGGGGAAGGAGGAGAGAGGCCGGCGGCGCGACGCACGAAGGTTAGGGCTGTCAGACCCTGCATGAGGGACGCGGCGGCGGTGTGGGTGGTAATGAAGGTGGGGAGAGGGTAGGCGAGGGTGGAGGGCACGGCGGAGTACTCCGCGTAGGAGGGTACGTTGCCTGTGTAGCCGACGCGGTCGCCTACTTTGAGAGAGGGGGTGGAGGGGTGGGTGGCGACGATGGTGCCGGCGCCTTCTTTGCCTGGTGTGAAGGGGAGGGGGGGGGGGGGGTAGGGCGCCGGTGCGGGCGTTCCTTGGTGAGGGGGGGTGTGTTAGTGGAACAGAAAACGGGGGAGGGGGAGAGGCGGGCTTACACGTCGATGTAGTTGACGCCGATGAACTCGTTGTGCACGAGTACCTCGCCTTCCTTGAGCTCTGGGACGGGGAGGTCAGTCCTGTACTGCAGCGCCTCGACGCCTCCGGTTTTCGCGATGAGAATGCCGGACATGGCCTCGGGGAGGGGCCCCATTTTGACGTGTTACTGGGACGGTGGTAACCGGTTTCGGGCTGCTTTTGTGTAACTTAGTGTTGGTGGTAAGAGGTAGTGGGAAGGTCGGGTGCTTGGTGGGGACAAGACCTGATATACAAGTAAGTTGACAAGGAACTCAGCCGGCAACGGCCTGCATTGCGGTCACCATGACACCGATATCATTTCCAGTTTTGTCAGCGGCGGGAAGAGGCATACGGGTATATGGATTAACAAAAAGTCAAGGTCAAGTTCCTCCGAGCGGGTAAGATGCGGCTGCGTCTTGCGTCAACCGCCGACCGTCGTTGCCGTGGGTTGCTACGCGAGACAACTTGGGGGCCGAATCCATGATTCCTTGGACAGTCGTCCGTCCGCCTTCGCCATCTGGAGTCTCGAGACTTCCCAGTCCCAGTTCAGACTCACATCCCCAAGCGAGCAAACTCATGATTTACCTTTAGACGGTATGTCAGGGAGGCCGCACTTGGCAGGGTAAAGTGGCATCGTGACTGGATCGGCAGCTCCAGGATTTGGGCAACATGTGTTCGCTTGGCGATGCGAGATTGAGGCACAGGGTCCGGGGCGCAGGAGAACTGTACTACTTGCCTCATCAAGCGACCAACTACCAACCCACCATTCACGGTGGCTGCTGGCCAACCTCACAGGACGCGAGGTGGAATCTGACCTTCCGGGCGGCCCTCTGGAGTTTTGGCCGTCCGCCCACGCATAATTTCGTCCTCCATCAGTGTCAGACTCGGGGTGTCCGGTTTTCCCCCGTCGTTCAGCCTCACTTGCGGTACGCCCGCAGCGCTGCCGTAACGATGCCCGCAATTGCTAGGATCTTCTCTTCCTCGAACTTCCGCGCCACCAGCTGCACGCCAACGGGGGCGGCGTGGTAGATCTCTGGGTCATCTGCGCCGCTTGTTAGGGTTACGTTTCTGGATGGAGGCTTGGGTACGGGGGAGAGTGAAGATGTCGGCAACATACAGGCGTCCCAGGTAAGCTTGTCAACATTGTTCAGGGGCAGGTAGGAGGCGTCGGCGACGTCGATCGCTTTGTCCGCCTTGGTGACCGGGATGACGGCAGCGCTGTAGTTGAGCAAGTTGATTGCTTCTGTGTATGCTACATGGACACAAAACTTAGTCAGTACAGCGCTGGAGTGGTGAGTAACAACTGCACTTACCGACGTGGTAATACTTCCCGGGGACAACAGCCGCATGGGGTGCCACGGGCATGATCACGGCATCCACAACTTGGCCATCTTCCGCGGCAGTGGAGTTCCAGTAGTCCGAGTAAGCTGCCTCATACTCAAGACCTTCAAGTGTCAGGTCTTGGTAGTCGGAGACGTACAACGGCGGTTGCAGATGGAAGTCTGCCTCAATATCGGGAATCAGGGGTTCGCCCGAGAGGTTGATGTGGCCGTGGACATCGTGCGCGCCGTCCGCTCGGAGAAACGCGCTCTGCACGATTTGGCCTTGTCAGTCGAGGCTCGACTGGGTTGCCACCTATCCGGATGGGCAACGCGCGGTAAACTTACGTGAATCTTTACGGCGGTTGCGTGCGATGGCGGTTCCCAATCAACAACCTTAATCAGGAGCATTTAGCGCAGAAAGTTGTTCTGGGGAGGAGCGGGTGTCTTTACCTTGTGACCAGCCTTCCTCAACGTATCAACAACTTCACGCAAGCCTCTCAGAATTGGAGGATGCGGGCCCACAACGTTGTCAGTCCTGTCAATATGGCGTCAGCAGCTACCTGCCCCTCAAGCAAACAAGAAGTGAACTAACCAGAAAACACCCAGTTTCAGGGGCCGCCCAGCGACAGTTGCGGCACCATCACCGCCGGCACGGCTTCTGTACTCATCAAACACGTCCTGGCGAAAAGGAACCGGCACCACAGCTGGGTCCCTTTCCCACGGTCGCGTAGACAGCACCGAGCGCAGCGCCAGCTCCAGCCCGCCCAGCGAGGTGCTCATGAACCCCACAGTCGAGCGGTACGTGTTCTGGCCCGGGTTGGTATTCGCCACATCACGGTACGACACGCGCTCCGGCGTCGGTTTAAGCGAGAAGATGCCGTTGAAGGCGGCCGGGATGCGCACGGAGCCGCCGATGTCCGTTCCCACACCCAGCGTGCTACCGCGGAGGGCTAAGAGGGCGCCCTCGCCGCCAGAGGAGCCGCCGCATGACAGGTTCTGGTTCTGTGGGTTGAGCGTCTGGCCGATGATGTTGTTCTTCGTCTCACCGAGAAATAGGGTCTGGGGGAGGCTAGTCTTGCAGAAGAGCACGGCGCCGAGGGAGAGCAGTTCGGTGGTGATTTGGCTCTCGACTTGGTGGGTTTGGCTGGGGTCTTTGATGCCTAGGTTGCTGCCGATCCAGCCGACGTAACCCATGGTTGTGTCCACGCCTTTGACGTGGAATTGGTCCTTCAGACTGACGGGAAGGCCGTGGAGGGGACCCATGGTTTGTCCCTTGGCTGCATAGCAGGCGTCCAACGCCTTCGCCCGCGCCAGGGCCTGGTCAAAGAAGATCTCATGCAGACAGTTGTTCTACGTTCAGGTCAGTGTGTCATGTCATCTTATCAGCACCGCAAGGAACTAGACTGCGTCCGATATACATGGGAGACGAACGATCTGGTGCGCAACTGCAGCGGTCCTGCAGAAAGCAGCCGTCACTTGATAGGCGCTCAGCTTCCCGCCCTTGATGTCGTTGACGATGTCGACACTGTCCTTCGTGATGATGCTGATGTCATCAGCGCCGAGGAACTGCTGTATAAACGGTCCCGTCAGATCGCGCTGGATCTTGGCTTGGGCCAGCTGTTCCGCTGTCAGCCGCCATTCTTGTGGTATCTTGTCGAGCGTGTGAGCGCGCTTCGCAGCCGCGCGGACTTCCCACGGCGTCATGGTGCTTTGTGGTGTCTGGGTTGTCCGGGTTGAAGGAGAAGAGTTCAAAACGCTCGAGTAGGAAGTTGCTCGGGCTCATAAAACGGGCACTACCAAGTCAACTGGGACTGCGGAGTTCCGATGTCCCCGCTTTTCGCAAAAACACTTCCGTGGTTTGATGATTGTCACCTGAGACCCTCTTCACTGTAGCACAACCCCATATCTCCAGATGGTTTCGAAGCTGAGCAGTGTGGCTTAAGGAGGTACCCTGGTGCACGTGTGCCCATGTACGGATAGGTACCTGTGGATTCCGGCAGTCTGGTTGTCTTGGGATTTCTGGAGTGAAGTTGGTATACATGTACGCAGTCCAGTCGCCTTTCTGAAAGCATTTCAATTACTAAACCGCGTTCTGGTTCTACATTTGGATAGAGGGTAAGGAAGTTGAGACGGTTTCTATGACAACGACCAGTACAACCCCTTGGTGAAGCAATGTAACCTCGGAGCCTCCTAAAACTGGGGCTGGACGGCCAAGGAGTAAGATCCTTCCTGTACATACAATTTCAAAGTTCCTATCCTCGCCTCTGCAAGTATGTTAAGGAAGTATATATCGGCTTGACAGACCTCTTAGTTCCACAGACACAACATGTGGAGTGGGGTTATACTGCGGTGTTGGACGGGCAGGTGGCCTCGACGGGTTTCTGGGAAGGTCGACGATTTTCGGAACGTGGAGCGGTAAGGACGGAGATGTCTTGCTTCCGAAATGAACGTTTGGGGCAAGCTCTTGTGTCCCGCCTAGTCGCTGTATATGGCACAAGTCGTAGGCCATCGAGCCTCGCGTCGCAATTCACTGCTCCAGATGGCCACACACCTTGACCTCTTGGCACTGCATGTGTAAATTGCCCGTTGTACCCAACCCCACTTCCTTATCGACACAAAAGTTATCAGCTACCACTGACCAGTTCCAGTGGACATTGGACCTGGACTTAATATCTCCGTACCGGGGATCCGGACATTCGCTGTTTATACTGTGTAGTATCTGATGTGGTCAGCTTACACAGCCTTACACATGCGGTATACTAATCCGTTAACGATTTAGCACACGGATGAGCCGGGAAAGCGGTGTCCTGTACTCGCCCGTGCCTCTCGGCCTCAGCCATGTTTGTCCCCAACATATATATGTACATGTACACAGTACTAGTTTCATCTGTTGCTGCCTGACGCAATGCCACTCCTTCCGCAACTACCGAGAACCAACCATAATTGTAACAAGGACAAGCCTGAGTCGCTGAGAAGCTCCACATAAAGGCCGGGGGCCCGTGGATTTCCTTGGCTTGCAATGCAATTGGAAGGGAGACGGGCTGGGGGATTCCCGCCGGCCCAACTGTCAGCCGAAACCCGCTGCGAAGGATTCCATCAAATCGCTTGATCCGTGCACTGCTCGGATCCTTTTGTTGGACCTTGCAGCTAGCGCTGACGTGTCGGAGCTATCCAGGCTAACACCGCGGGTACGTGTCTTGGACGCACATCCGCATAAATACCCTAGTTTGAGCCCAGCTCCCGCACGTCTGCAATATGAAGTTTCATCTGACCGCAAGACTATTCCCGTCAATTCCTCTCAACACGTCCAACCTTCACCATGACTGATAAGCCCTTCCCTCAGCAGCCCCAGCTGCACACCACGGCCGAGTATCGCGCCGCGGTGTTGACGTACCCTGCCAATCTCCGGACTGCTCTCCGTCATGCCACGGAGGATCCCAAGAAGACGTTGCTGGGCGTCGCCCAGGGCATCCCCAGCGTCTTTGTCACAAAGGTTAGCTTCCGTTTTCCCTAGCTTGGAAGGCGGCCATAAGCTTAGACTTACGAATGCAGGTCATGGCCTCGGCGAAACCCGACTTCATCTGGATGGATGTTGAGCACGGCATCTTCGACCGCTCGACCCTTTACGAGTAAGTTGGTAATCGTCTTAGGCATGCAAGGTGAACTTGGAAGTTTCTGACTCCCCTAGCTGCATCCATGCTGCGCAGCACCACTCTGAAGGCAAGACGATGGTCGTCTGCCGCGTCCCCAAGCACGACGAGGTCAGCTTGACGACTGCTCTCGATGCCGGCGCCGCCGGTATCGTCATCCCCCACACCGAGAGTGTGGAGGACATCAAGGAGAAGGTCAAGGAAATGTTTTACCGTGAGAGCACACATCCCCTTTGCAGATAGTTTGCGCGGTGTTGGTAACAGCCCCCCGCAGCGCCCAAAGGCCAGCGGTCCTTCAGCCCCTGGACCTTCACGCCCGGCATCTCAAACCAGTCCATCTACGCCAACGACGAGTGGAACATGAAGAATTCCAACAACCACATCTGCCTGATCGCGCAGATCGAGAGCGTCGAGGGCATGCGGAACATCGAGGAGATCGCGGCCATGCCCGAGGTCGACGCGCTCATGTTCGGCCCGGGTGACTTCAGCGCCGACGCCGGCATCAACTTCAGCATGAGCGCGCCGCCGCCGCAGGAGTTCATGGACGCCATGACCAGGTTCGTCCAGGTCGCGCACAAGTACAACAAGCCGCTGTTCGGGTGAGTTCCATTGCGTCCATGCCGTCCGTGATGCAACGCGTGTGCCTGTGTAACGCCTGCTGACTGTTTGCAATGAAAAAAAAAAAGTGGCGCGCAAAATGCGGCCATGATCCCGATGATGCTGCAGCAGGGCTACATGGCCCTGGCCATCACCTTTGATGTTTGGGGCTTGGCGAATATGGTCAACAATGGCGTCAAGGAGGCGCGGGCCGTCGTCCTCAAGGATGCTGAGGAGGCTGCTGCGAAGGAGAACGGAACTGCGGATGGCAGTGCTGATGGTGCCGCTGAGGTGGTGGTTGGAAAGGCTCCTCCGTCGTGAGTGTAACATGAAAGTGATGACATTAGACGATAGACTGTGACGAATATAGAGCCTCTACTCTGAAAGGGAGTTCTCAAAGTGCTTATTTGACGACAGAAATGTCTGGAGTTTTATAACCAGTGCGAATGTCATGCAGGTTTCATTGTAGGTAGGTACAGCCCCCTTAGTTACCTAGTACTCTGCAAAGACAACACTAGCTCCGTCTATAACTACACCCTTTCCCCCCCCCTCGGCCTCGGCTTCCCCACCACAGAACGCATCTAAATACCCTATCCCCCCATCCCCAACAACCCGAGCAACCTCCTTCCCATTAAAAACAAATCCATACCTATAAAACAGCCCCACCATCCTCACCACTTCAATACTCTCCATCACCTCCTCTCCGACCCCAGCCTGCTCCCGAAACACCCGCCAAAAGCTTTCCCGCAGCGCCGGCTCCTGCTCAAAGTAATGCCAGCCCTCCCCATCCATGTATCCAAGCACGTTCTCGAGGCCGTACAGTGCGAGTCCGAACGGAAGGACCCTCGCCTCGGCCCAGTCGACTACGCCTGTCAGCCGGCCTGTGGCGGGTTCGATCAGGAGGTTCATCTCGCAGAGGTCGCCGTGTGTGAGGACAAGGGGGAGGAAGGAGAAGACGGCGGGGAGGCGGTGAAGGAGGGCGGTGAGGCGGGGAGCGAATCGCGTGGGGAGAGAGGTGGAGAGGGTAGTGAGGGCTTGGGTGAACTCGACTATGAGGTTTGGGGTGGTCGGGCTTGAGGAGGGGGGTTGGGCGTTGTTCCAGGATTGGGCAAAGAATCTAATGGGGTGTGGGTTAGCATGGGTGAAATAACCACAGCGTCCCGGGGGGCTTACATGGCAAGGTCATGGACTGTTCTCTGCTGGCAAGCGACCGAGTCTGGGTCCCGGGCCAGAATGTATGACGTTCCGGAGAGCTTATCCATTTCGTAGATGGACAGAGGCTGGGACCCTCCAACGGTTCCGTGGTACTTGTACCGAGGGGCGAATTCTCCGTGGGTTGTCGCCACGAGGTTCAAGAGGTCCGCATTGATGCTGGAACTGGAGATTCGAAATTGGAAAATTTTATCCGTTCCCACGAGGACGGTGTAGCTGAACGTTCCTTGGATCTGGACTGGCGTCACTGGCCTGCCGTGGGCAAGGGCGAAATCATCGCATTGCCGCCGCGTAGCAGTGGTCGGGTTTGACTCAAAGAATGAATCAATGGCGGCATCGAGGCTGTAGGGGGCGGCCATGGTTACGAAGGGATATGTTAAAAGTCGAATCGGAGGATGTAAGGAGCAGGAAAAGAACAGGAAACCGGGGGAAGGTGATGGCCAGGAGACAGATGAAGAGGCGGCAACAGGAACGTTCTGAAGGACAAAGCTTGCATGGGGAAACGTCCCTGGAAACCAACAGCCACGTAGCCACGGTATCACAGGGTATCAGAGCGTTGAACAGAGGGGTTGCAGTGCGGCTAGATGACGGGGGATCTCCCAGGGCCCCAAAATTCCGTAGGCTTGGCCTGCTTCCATCACGTGCCTGGTCACCTATAAGCCTAGCAAACCAACCGGGAGTCCAACAGCAAGTTCGCCGCAAACTGAGATGCAAGTCTGGGCAGGACTGACCACTCTCATTTTCCAGTCGGCACCTCGCGCAATGGGGCCGGCCTGGTTTATCAGCCTGTAAACTGCGCGAGTTGGCATGAGCTTCACGTTACCTTGGAGGGTGGATCACCGGTCTGCAATGCCCTAGGCCTACGTGCTATGTGGCCCAACACTTGACCGGGTTGTTGCCGCTTTGTAGCCTTGTTTTGAATACCCCTCTCGGGTTGCTGTATGTCACATGCGGGCCTCAACGAGCCAACAACAAAGCTACCATGCTCCACTTTCGAGAACATTGGAATGCTGATTAGCAAGGCAGTGGCTGAAGAATCCATCCTCGGGCGGTTGTATTGGTGTTGGTGGGGCGATGCGTGTTTGGGTGATTCATAACGGAACAGGCATGTCCGTTCTGTTGGTTCTCATGACCTCGATGTCAATTGGCAATGGTTTCTCCTCACATCGAACTGGCGGCGCCAACCAATAACCAATGTCTCATGACCATACAGGCGGTGGCCGCTTGCCATTCGGCCAGTACCAACAGTAGGTCTGAGCTGGAATCTTCCTGGATGATGACTCTTTCATGTGAGCGCAAACTCGGTGAGAACCGGTTGATCTCGCCGGAGCCTGTTCGAGGCAGACAAGCTGCCTGTATTAGGGAGGGCGAGTAAGGTATAAGTTGGGACTGGCGTGAGGAGGATAAAAGAGCCTTACTCCCGCCTCTCTCCTGCCCTTCTCCCTCATCACTACACCATCCTACTCCAGTTACAACTTGAACATTCTTCACTCACTCGCACCTTGAATTTCCCTTTGGCGCTCAAGCACCGCCAATCCCCACATCTCACCACGGTCTTTGGGCCCATTCCCTTCATCCCGTGTCCACCTCGACCAAACCCCAGTTGCCCCCGTTTCACATCTCGCCCCTTCCCTCACCATGGCCGTCGCAATCCAAGTCCCCATTGTCGTCCCTGGTCTGCATATCCCACCGACCATCGAGAACCTGGAGGCATCGACCTTGGCGCGAGCAATTCTACATCCCACGATCAGTGGGGAACCGATGCTGACGACTATAACAGATACAACCGCCTCCCCGACGATTGTGACCAGCCCCAGGTGGAACAATGCCATCTCAAGGCTCTGGCTGACCTCCTGCAGCTGTATCACGTCCAAGACAAGTTTGGAATCCATCTTATTCACGGACACATGAAGCTGGAGGAAGGCACCGTCATGCTGGGCAAGGCCCTGACCGCGGTCAATGGATGCTGGACCAAGCCGGCAAAGATTGCCAGCATCCAGGTCTCCGACATCCACGGCCACATTTTCACCTTGGCCGGCAACGGCAAGCTACAGGCCTACGAATACCGAGAAGGTCCAATCACCAATCTGGATGGTGTCGACCCTGCCTTCTTCCGGGATTTCATCGACTACCTTCAAGTCAACCAGCTGACGACGCTACTTGGACTGCAGATCCTCGCCAAGGAGGTCCCCGACATGATGTGTGAGTTTGTCATCGAGGAGAACGGAACGGTCATGCTAGACGCAAAGGACGTGAAGGCCTGGATCCCGTACCGTACGACTGGGTACACCGCCAGCGTCCCGGGCATCACGGAGCTTAAAGGCCAGGAAACCCATGCCAAGACAGTCAGAGAAACCCACCAGGTGTTTGTCGGCGGCGCCATTGGGAAGGAGGATGCCCTGATGGATGTTCTTCGGGCTGAGGACATCATTCACTGATGTTTCCAACCTGCCCACTCGGTGCTTGGGTTAGTACATTACGAGTCATGTTTGCGTTGCTGGCTTTGGATTGAGTTTGAAGGAATATTAGGTATCTCTGGACTGTCGTTACCGCTTCTCATTTCTAGCTTTCTCATTCTTTCTTGGCTAGTATCTCCGCTTGGGTATAGGCTAGCTGTGTGACAAGTAGAAGATTGAACCTAGTTTGTTTTCTGATGTCACACTGTCCCTCCCTCAGTAGCATTAGATAGTCCCTCATAGAATACAAAATCATTTAGGCATTGAGGTTAAGCTAGTTGTGTGAGAGACGAGCAACACGGGGCGAGGCGCAAGGGGCACTGCTGATGCTACTCTATTCTCGAAAATCACAAGATGGAGAGAAAAAGAAGAGAAGCTGGAGGAGCTCTCGCGACGAGGGTTAAGTGTCAGAGATAAGGGGAAACCTTGCATGGGCCCCGCACGTGCAGCGGACCCGCACCACAACAGTGCCGCATTCCTCACAAGTTGCAACTGATGTCTTTGTCTTGTTCCGAGTGGAAAGCGGCTGAACCCAAATGTCTCCAATTTCTTTGTGTTTCAAATTTGTCAAATACATCACTTGTCCGGAACAGAAGGCGGCCCATGGAGGAAACCCCCCGCCGTCTGCGGTCCAACCGGGTCCAGGCGATAGGATAGCAAAAAGCCACCTTACCAGCTTGGGGGAGATTAATGCGCCAAGGTCCAGAAGAATCCCGCAGTGTTGAGAGTACATTGGCTTCCTCCATTGCAGCTCCAGGAGCCGGACGGACAGAATGTAAGACCAGCACATGGTTAAGATCGACAGGCCTCGCTGAGCACTCAGAAGTTCGTGACCGGGAAGCGGACGATGGGAGTAGACATGGCATTCAACTGGTTTCAGACGGGAGACGTGGAAGTAGACCCGGCGGCCGAGCAGGTACTGGAGATCAAGGCCCTGAACCGCCGTGTCACCCTCGTGTTCGGGATCCGGAACATGCCACAGCGGCAGCCCGGCAATGTGGCCATAGCGCGGCAGATGAGCCAGGAGGGCGGGGACATCCTTCAGCATGATGGGGGGATCCCCAATGCTGGCCGGAAAGGCGTGCGCGGGGAGCGAGTTGGCGCGCCTGAGTAACGCGGCCCATTTTGCCCGACCATCCCGAAAGACATGATCGATGGCCGCCGTAAAGGGTATCAAAGGGTCGTCGTCGCCGGCGTCCACGCCGATCAATCGGTCCGAGATGGGCGACGAGCTGCTACTAGTGCTGCTAGTGCTGCTGCTTGAACTTGTGGGCGGGGGCGGTGACGCATCCGGAACCGGCCGAGTTGCGCGGTTGTGTCACGGACCAACCATATACTGCGGCCCGGTGGGGACACGCTAAGCAACAACCAACCAATCAGGGATAGGGACGAACCATATTATGGAAATGGACGCCCGGGGACGATGGCGGTCCCCAGCGGTCTACAGTAAAGGACGCCCGTGGACGACGGCGGTCCACGGCAACGTTGTACCTGAGGGTTGAGGGCAACCCTAGGTTGAGCGGCTCCCTTGCTTCCAGTTTCTTGTGAAGTCCCTAGCCCCCGCATCAAGCAAGAGTTGCTCAATCTTGCTGGGATTGTCGGCGCGTTCCTTGGATGTTCCTGCACCTCCTTGCGGCGTGGAGGCAGGGATCTTTGCCCTCACAATGCGAAGAGGGCTGTCGTGCACCATCTCGTCATCTAGCCCCTAGCTAGCCAACATGTATTCCTCTGCCGAGCCGACGGCGTTGGGATCTGCGCCATGCCTGAGGAGCTGTCGGGTGCGTCAATGTCCAGCAGTAGACGGCAAGGACATCCATTGACGTCTGTCCCCTGTTCAATGATCCACTCCATGCGTCCTGGGATACTCCAGCTGGAACTGTTCTCAACCGTGGCGGCGAGCAGGAGGCACCAACACCCTCTATTGAGGGTAACAAGTCATTGAATTTCTAGGTTTTTTGCTTCCCAGCCCACTACAGAGGCGAGCAACGTGACCATCTTTCCGTCATCAATCCAAATTCCTCTCGTCAAGGCGGAAAGACGTGAAGGCAAAAACACCAGAGAACACTTATTCTGCTTTGCCTTGAACCACTCCGAACCGTCTGATATGGTCCTTGCGACCTAAATGTAAGTTTCGGTGATTTCTGGGGCGCAAAATGTCTGTACTGCGACGTCTGCGAGGTGCCACAAGCCGGCAATACAACACTCCGCGAATACCTCTAGGAGGGGCCTGCTTGGAGCGGTATACCAATCGAGCGAATAGGCAGGAGACTGGCGGTTAATCGACAACGCGAGCGAGTGTTGAGCTGCAGTCGGATTCACAAAGTCCAAACAGGCGTTGGCCAGGTGTTTGTCGTTCGCCAGCATCTCCTCCCAACCGCCGATGATGTCGCGCCAAATCACGGCGCAAAAAGCCTTGAGCGAGTCTTCATCGACCGAGCCCCGCACCTGATCACATAGCGCCGTGGTAAGAACCAGACTGGCCCACCGGTGAATAGTTAACTGACATCTCCTGAAATGCAAAACGCGCAACTGCGCGGTCCGCACGGCGAACAGAAACTCCTTGACCGTGTAGTGCGCGAAATCGACCAATGCATCGTCATGTTGTGAGCAACCCTCGACTTGGGTTTGCTCCTATGGGAAAATAGTACGGGCGATCGGCCCGAATGTGGCAAGACAGCGACAAGTTTCGCGAATATCGAGGACACTGTAGAAAGTGTCACCAAAATGGCCCAGGGAGCGGACAACCGCATCCAGTAGCAACCTTGCCGTCAATCTTGCAGGCGCTGCGACGTCGCTTTGGCCGGCGAGGATTGCCAATGTCTCCCGAGCAAAGGCGCAGTGTTCGTGCGGAATGTCGAGTAGGATTCTTTCGTAAGTCTCATCAAGTGTCTCGGGTAGCTCAGTCAACGCCTTTCGGACAGCCTCTTGGGATTTGAGTCTCTCCAACACGTCGATTTGACACACCGCCCATCGAAACTTGCAGAAAGGCGGCTGTCAGTGACATGGCTCACGCTAAAGAATATATATACAGCCGGTGACTGACATCCCCTTCGCCTCCTTTACCAGTGCATCTTCAACCTCCTGAAGTAGCGATGCCGGCCAGGAACGGGGTTTTGGATTTCCTCGTAACATTGAGGCGACGAATATGCGGAGATCGGCCGCCACGAGGTCGTTTGCCATGGAGACTGAAACTGCCCAAGGCTTCATGCACTCTTCAATATCGAGATACTGCCGAATGGTCATCAACATGCGTACATTGTCAAATCGCGTATGCGTCTTGATGTGCTTAAGCGTCATGAGAAGACCGGTATACGGCATGCTCTCGTCGAGAGCGTCAATGATGACGAAGGCGGCATCAAATCGCTCCAGAACCGCGGCAAGCCAGGCTAGCAGTTGATCGACGTTAGCTTCGTGCCGGCTTTGGTACGTCGCCACAAGATCCGGAGGTATGTATGAGGCTTGATGACAGAGCTGTGCAGTAACCCACCTCAGCATTGGTCCCCTCTCATCCTGGTTGCGGCCGAAGTAGCAATAGTAGTAAGCCCAACCAGTCCGCGGGTCCTGGCGCGTCCGAAGTTGCTCGATGAGATTCGAACACAGAATCGTCTTCCCAGCGCCAGGGATGCCATGGATCCACAAGGAGCGCCGACGACCGCTGAGAAAATCCGCCTATTCGGGGCTTCGGGACACCCATTCGCCTGTCAGCGGCTCATAGAGACACCGAGAGCGGTTGTGAATCTCCGACGGGTTTGTGTGCTCTAACCACTTCAGAATGACGTGTCGTTGTGTTTCTGAGATACCATGTTAGTTCAAACCAGTCCCATTATCGTAGGTATGATTATGATGAATGGGCGGAATCCTGGTGACAGATAACCTGGAATTGACCAGTAACTGACCAGTCAGCTTGTCCTCGACCCTTTGCACACCAGCCTTCACGTCTTTGACCTCTTTCCTATGGTTTTATCAGTCACAACATCCATCAAAAGAGTACATTTGGTCGAGTGGTACTCACGAGATGTCCGCCAGAACAGCGAGCGACAATGTCGCCTTCTGCGTGATCATGTCGGCGGCCAGTTTCTTGATTCGCTCCTGCCCGCCAGCAGCCCAAGCCAGAGACCGCTGAATCTGCTGCCGCTTGGACGGGGCCGTTTGTGTATGATTGGGGGTGAGGGAGAGCTTGGACAGTTCGGCTTCCAGTTGCTGCGCCGACGTTTGACAATTCTTGATAGGCTTCTCCGTGGTGGTTCGGATTGCCGCAGACTTGAGAGCATCGGGGCCATCGTGGAGATTCTTGAGCTCGTTGAGAACATCCCGCATGGTGGATGCCTCGGAGTGCAGCATCCTCAGAAATGGCGGTGCATCTTTGGTTGCGTCGACGATGACTTTGGAAAGCTCCGTCACCCGGTCTGCCAGCTGGACCAACGACACAATGCTGGCGACAAACGCAACAGGTTCCGCCATGATGTATCACGTTGAAGTCGAGCCAAGGAAGGAATGGAACCCAGTGTGTCGGGTGAAGTTGCTGAGCGTGAGGAGCTTGTGCGTCCAAATATGCCCTGCTGCGCGAGGAAAGCCTCGGACACAACCTGTCGCGGCCTGATGAGGGGTAGACGATGCACAGCCTCGGTGGTTACACAAACCAGTCCCCAGAGACATGACGATGCTTTCGCTTCAGCTCGGCGCTCAACTTTGCGGCGTTTCCAGGTTGACACGAGAGAAATCGACTTTAGGCAAGCTCTATATCGTCGAACAAGACCTCGTCAGTGACAGCCTCGCCATCCATCAACCCTTGGGCATATGACGGGCCTAGCACGCGATATTGTTGCTGAGTTGCACTGGTGCGCTGACGGAGAATGAATGGCACATGGCCTCCTGCAAACACGGCGATATGATCACCGACGGCGGTATCCTTCGGCGCCAGCCCCGGCCGGCCAGCGTCATCCAGAAAGGCTCGCCGTTCGTAAACTTTCCAAACACGTCGGAAAGGCCACGACTCAGATGAAATCCAGTTTTGTTTTGCCTCGTCGCTACCCAGCTCCGGTGGAGGTGGTGTCATGCCTGTCAAGACGTCAAATCCATGTTTGAACTTGCTGGCGCCTTCAACATCGGCCCGGCTCCCAAGACCAAAATCAGCCATGGGGACGCGCCAAACCTCGTCAATCACGCCGTCTCCAACGGCAGGTCCTTGCGCCACCATGTCCCGCAGTTCCAGCAGCCAAGCGCGACAATCGTTGAGGTAACTCGGTGAACCGGGCACGGCCCTGAAGTCGCCTCCGACCTTGTGAATGCGCCCGACTACAACACCTGGCAGAGAAACCACGGGATCCTCGAACCCAACAATTTCGACCCGGCTCTTGGGAACCCAGTCACTCCAGCGGGCTCCATTACTGGCGTCACCTCGCTTCGAGGTTTGTCCATCGGTACCGAAGAAGATACCGCCAATGGCCTGCATCCGCGGCGCTGTCCAGTCCGGCACCCACGACGGGAGTGTGTCGTTGAGGTGAAGAGACTCTGCGGACCGCTGACAGAAACTGATGATGTCCGGTCCATGTTGCTGCAGCAGCGCCTTGCCAACCGCAAAGAGAACCTTGTTGAGTGACATGCCGGTGGAGTAATCGATCGGGATCTTCTGGCGGTCTTTATCCCGCACAAGCCCCAGCAGCCCGTAGATTCTGTCTCGTGGATCGGTCGCCAAGATGCCTCCGGCAGGACTGGTCTCAACCGAGGTGTAAATGATGGTGTCCAGCAGAGGCAGACCAGTCTCGCTGTCGTTCGACTTTCCTCGCTCTGCTATATTTTCCCTGTACCCATCCGCCGCCAACGCGAGATGGGACACCCTGGAGTTGACCTCGGCCGCGATCGTGTACAGCCGACGATGTTCGGGTGCTGTGCTCGGGTACAGGATCATCCACTCAAACAGCCGAATCGCCTCCCTCACATCGCCCCACGAAACCGACGACCCGCGTGCCTCGGGGTCCGCACCGCACAGCATCACCGCCTGCCGCGCGAGCACAACCTCCTGGATAATCCACACACGCCGCCACCACGGCCTCCCCAAAAACAGCTGCGCAATCGCCTCAAAATTGAACCCAGCCAGCGGCTTCTGCCCTCCATCACCCCCTCCCACCACTCGACTCCCCACCCCCTCCGCAGTCACACTATACTCCAAAACAGTCTTGACAAACCCCTCCACAACCCCCCCATCCACACTCCCATCCCCCTTCCTCACCATCTGCCCAAACAACGCCCCCAGCTCCCCCACTGCATGCAACCCGCCACCGACATCCGGCTCCGGCCCCAACCACACCAACACCTGCTCCGCGAGCCGGTAGATGCGGCCCATCAGCGCGACCTGGGCGCTCTTCTCGGCGTCATCGGCCTGATTGATGCACAGCGCGTCGATCCAGATCCGGCCCTGCCAGCGCTGGCGCTGGAGGCGGGCCAGGGCGGAGTGAAGGTTGGGGCCGATGTGGATGGTGTGGTTGTTGTTGTTGATGAGCAGCGGATGGGAGGGGTTGGGGGCGCCCCAGACGTAGGAGAGGGCTGTGAAGGAGGTGGAGGGGAGGAGGGGGTGGTGGGTGAGTGTAAGGGTGTATTCTGGGATGGGGGTTGTGTTGTCGCCAAGTTCGTTGTAAGAGAGTGTGAGAAGGCGGATTTCAGGGGAGCCTGGGTCAGGGTTGAGTGGCTGATAGGGGTATGGCGGGGGTGTTGGGGAGGTCATTGTCGGGACGCGGCGCCTGCATCGAAGATGATGATGAAGAGCAAGTTTTCAGCAGAATAGAAGCCGCTAGCGGGCTAGAGTCAGGTTTCCTAATACCCTGGGAAACAAAGTTACTTTAGATCTCGAGTCTTGGTGATAGAAGGAAGGCGCGGAGACGAAGACACAGCAAGGTCAAGTTGCTGCCTGTTAAATGTGGGGCTAAATGATGAGAGGTCTTCGAAGTCTGGCGCGCTTTCCACCCTCGAACTGCTTACCTGGTATTTAAGAAACGCTTCTCGCCGTCATGAACGCAGGCGCCAGCCAACCAGATATTTTACGGCTCCCACCAGAATGACTCGACCGTCCGAAATCGCTTGCGACAACAAAATCCAGAATGCTGTGACCAGGCAGGGTGCATGTTCGTCTCTTCGCGGAGACCTTCCACGCCCACCGAACGTTGCGACTTCTTGTACGGATCGTACACCTTGTGTAACACGCTAACGTGATCGTGGTGACCGACAGTTCAGAAGGCATCCTTCCCCGTCGTACTGTGTAGGTACTTACCGAGGGCGCCCCGCCCGGGAACGTCACCCGAATGGAAGCCGGGCCGTGCCGTTGGCGGGGCACACCAAGCGTTTCCATCCTGCATTCAATCTCCGAAGCCTCGCAGTGTTCCACCCGCTGCAGTGGCGTGGCTCGCAAGGCACTTTGGCCCGAAACGTCCAGCAAAGTCAGCCTTCCCCCTCATCAACCAGACCTGCCCCGTCATGCGGCTCAATCTTCCGTGGGTCTCCGCGCTGAAAGCGACGCTGGTGATTGAATGACGCGCTGGGGCTGTGCCCACGCCCGGGCCTTGATCGAGCTCAGTGTTGCGCCACCAAGATGCCGCATCAAAGAAACGGCAGCTCTAATGAATTCTGAGGCTGAGCAGCTCATTTTCTGGTCTGACTCCAAGAGCTTGTTCGTTCTCCATCATATTTCCCATTCATTGTCATTGACAATTCGACAAGTCCTGCCTCGTTCCTCCTCCAACCTCAGTGTCATTCGCCGCTTTCGGAACGTTAAGCTCTCAGGACAGGCCTGAAAGATCGCCAACACTGCGCCCCACCCCACCACGTAACGCCGCTGCAGCACACGCATCCCTTGTCACCCAGCTCTTGGCCCGCGCCATCCGCCATTCTCCAAGGTATTGGCTGCCGCGCGTCGCTCTCGGCCGCCAAAGCAGGGCAGCCCTTCATCGGACCGGTCCAATTCCACGCTTGATCAGACGCACTGTTTTTGTCCCAAGCAGGGCTGCTTCGTGCAGACGCGACCACCTGCATCCCTTCCTGAGGGACGGGAACGCAAGGCAATGGGGCAGACTCGCGGATGAGAGCCGCAAGGTCGCCATCGCATTGAACGAACACCAAACGACAGTTTCCATCCAAGTCATCACGACAATCATGGTCACGGTCCTCGGCGATGCCCGCCGGGCACGGCTCCACGCCCTGGCCGCCGAATGGGGGGTCCACCCGCTGCCGCCCGTGGCCCCGCCGACGCCCGCCCCGCAGCCTCGGACCCCGAACGACGAGTTCCACGCCGAGGAGCTGCTGAAGAGGCGGCGCATGGCAGCAAACCCGGATCGGCAGTCCCAAGGCAGCATCAAGCGCGCCTTCAGTTCCCACAAGAAGACATGGGAGCCCAACGAGGTCTTCGAGGCCCTGAACGCCCACGTGGCCAACGCCGGCGCCCCAGGGGTAGCCGATGCGCTCATTGCAAAGCTGTTGACGGCCGGCGGCAACTTGAACGTGTCCAACGTTAAGAGCAAGCCGAACCTGCTCACCCGACGGCGAAGCATCGAGTCCATGGAGCGAAGCCGCATCCTGCAGAAGGCCATCGAGAACCGTCAGACCGACATGGTGGCTGTTTTGGCACAGCACGCCGATCCCTTCACCCTCGACGCGTCACTTTCCCTGGCATTGCGCTCGGGTGACCCAGCCATGGTCCATCTGCTGCTTGCACGGGGTGCGAATGCCTCGCAGACGCAGGATGCCCAGGACGCCTTCCGTCAGATGTGCATCATGGGCGGCTACGATGGATTGGTCGGGCTGGTCCTCCAGTCTGACGGCAGACCGTCGCCGAACTGGCTCTCCATGTCCATGGTGGACGCCGCCCGGAAGGGTTGCTTACCCACCGTCCTGCGTCTCAGCCGGTCGTCGGCCGATGGCGAGTACAACAAGGCCGAGGCTCTCAAGGCTGCGGTCGCCCAGTGCAGGGTGGACATTGCCCTGGCCATTCTCACGGGAGCGAAGCCGCCCACGCCTGGGGGTCAGGGTGTTTTGGAGAGCTTTTCACAGCTGGTTGCACACACCACCATTGGGCCGAACGAGAAGATAGCGTTCACCGAGGCGCTGCTCTGTGCCGGAGCATCTGGTGACCTGGTCTCAGTTGCGCTGTCCCAAGCCTGCGCCACCGAGTTCTACGACATGGTGAACCTGCTGGTGTCGTACGGCACCTCTGTCGAGTTCCAGAACGCGAGCATCATCAAGCACGCCATCTCCAAGGGACAAAGTAGCCTGGTGCAGCTGTTGCTGTGTGAGCCGTCAACCTTGAGCCCTGTGTACGCCTCGGAGTGCGTCACGAGTATCCCGAAGACGATCTCTCCAGAGGATCGCCACGCCGTGCTCGCCATTTTGTTGCGGAAAGGGGCAGGAGGGATTCCTTTGCACGAGGCCCTGGTTGACGCTGTCCAGGCTGACGATTTACAGTCCGCCGAGCTTCTCATGACACCGCACTTCCCCGGCATTCCGGTCGACAGAGGGCAACCTCGGCGAGGTAGCTTTCCGACACGACACGAGACGGCATCAGTCGACCATAGTAATGGGCTAGCGCTGACCATCGCCGTTAAGTCGGGAAGGCTCGAGATGGTGAAGCAGCTCCTGGCCGGCAGGCCGTCTGCGCAGACGCTAGACCACGTGTTCCCACTCGTTCTCAGCTTGCAGCCGGCCATACGCTACCCCATGGCGGAATGCTTTCTCGCTGCTGGTGTATCCCGGCCCGGTGTCTCCGCCGCTCTGCAGCAAGCCATCGAGGAACAACCGCCACGCAGAGATGAGAATTTGATCAGGATCCTGCTGCGATACAATGCCGATGTCAACTTCAATGACGGCGCTGGTGTTCTATCCGCAATCACAATCCACGACCTGCCGTTGCTGGAGACCTTGCTGAGAAGCAAACCCTCCCCTCAGACCATGGCAGCTGCCGTGGCCAGAGCTATGGCCGTGACCGAGAGGCCGATCCGGTACCAGATGATCAGGCTTCTTCTTACCGCTGGAGCTGGCAGAGAAGGAACCGAGGTGTCTGAGGCATTAGCACAACTGCTGCCGATTAAGCCGACCGATACCCAGCTGGCTGGCCTGCTTCTGGAGCATGGGCGGGCCGACGCCAACTTTGACCAGGGCCTGCCCGTTGCCATCGGTACGTCCATCATTCCACCGCCTTTACCCAGCCATGTTCGCAACTAACAAGTTCCAGCCGTGACTGACCCTGATCCGACACTTCTCGACCTGCTCCTCCAACACGGTCGACCAAACCCGCAAACCCTCTACCGCGGCCTCGACACCCTCTCCGAGCTGCCCACCACCCCCGCCAAACCAACCAAAGTCGACGCCATCCTGCGCCGCACAACCGACAAGTCCATGCTCAGCGCAATCCTCTTCAAAGAGATCCAAACCCTACTCAAATCACCACCACCCACCCGGCCCCTCGCCGTCCTGCACTCCCTCCTCTCCACCGGCGCCGACATCAACGCGCACAAAGCCGCGGCCCTCTGCTGCGCCATCAAAGCCGCCGACGCGCCCATCGTCGACCTGCTCTTCACGGCCTCCAACCCACCTCCCTCCCCGGCCTCCCTCGCCGCCGCCCTCCCGCAATCCCTCAACATCCTCGACGCAATGGACCGGCTGGCGTTTACGAAACGCCTCATCGACGCCGGCGCGCCCGCCGCAGAGGCTAACCGTGCGCTGATCTATGCGATCACGGCGCATCCGAATGATCTGCCGCTTATTGCGCTACTGGCGGGACATGCGGATTGTGCGGATGGTGAGGCGCTGGGTATGGCAGTCAAGCATGAGAATGCGGATGTTGTGGCGCTGTTGCTGGAGCGGTGCAGGGCGGTGCCTGCGCCGGAGGTGTTGGGTGCGGCGTTCCAGGCTGCTGCGCAGGGTGTGAAGGACAGGGAGAAGCGTGTGGCGATTGTTACCGCGCTGTTAAAGAGAGGCGTGAAGGGGCCGGTGGCGTCGGAGGCGCTGCTGGCTGCTGCCGGGGAGGGGGATTTGCGGCTTGTGGGCGTGCTGGTTGACTACGGGGCCAGTTTGGAGTACCGCGAGGGGCAGGCTGTGGTGGAGGCGTGTCGGGCGGGCGCGCCAGAGGTGGTGGCAGTGTTGCTTGGTAGAGGTGGCGGTGGTGACAGGAAAGGGCAACAGGTGGAGGTGAAGATGGCCACGCTGATCAAGGGGTTCCAGGCGGCGACGCAGGTGGGGGACTTGGAAAGGCGAGCGGAGGTGTTTCGCTTTTTGCTGGAAAAGGGGGTCAGTGGGGAGGTGGTGGATGCGCAGCTCGTGTCTGCGGCGCAGTTTGGGGCGGAAGGGGAAGGCCTGGTGCGGCTTCTGCTGGAGTTTGGGGCGAGCGTGGACTATTGCGGCGGCGAAGCAATCTGGAACGCGACGAGGAGCGCGGTTATGGAAAGTCTCAAGCTTATGTTGGGAGTGGAGAAAGTTGGAGAGAAGGAAGGGCAGCCATCAACCGCCACGTTGCTAAGGGCGCTGAAAGCAAGTCGCAAGCTGGGCAGGGATCCGAGGTACCAGGTCATCGACTGGCTGTTTCAAGCCGGACTGTCGCCCTGCGAGGAGATCAACATCGCCTTGAACAGGGCTGTCAAGGACGAGCCGGACCCGAGGTTGGTCACGCTGCTGTTGAAGCACGGAGCATCCCCGCTGGCCAATGGCTGCGAAACCTTGATCGACGCTGCCCAGCTGCTTTTGGTCGACATCTTGAGACTCTTGCTTGAGACGGACGTGTCGGTGAATGACGTCTCCTGGGTCTTCCAACAGGCTTTCACCCCGGCAACGGCTTCGATTTGGCTTTCGCATAATGGACTGGAGGTTTCTGAGATGCTTCTCAGCAAGGGAGCGGAAGGCGAGTGCCTAGCCTTGGCGTTGGGCACCGCCATTGATCACTACGGCTCCGAGAAACACGCGGTTGCCCGCAAGTTTGCCGACATGCTTCTACAAGCCAATGTCGACATCAACCACGAAGAAGGTCTAGTGGTTCAGAGGGCCGCACGTACGGCCGATTCAGAACTTATCCGTCAGGTGCTGCAGCGGAAGCCGAGCTCTTCGGCCATCTCCATGGCATTCCCTTACCTATTTGACGCGGACTTGTCCGAGGACGACGTTCTTCATCTGGTTGACCTTTTCATTGACTATCACGACGCAGGGGACCGACTTGACGTGATGTTCAAGCATCCGGTGCTGGAGACGGTCCTATTTCGAGCAGTGAACAGGTTCCCCCGGTCGGTCAAGGTTCTGCAAACACTGCTTGATGCCGGATATTATTACGACCAGACAACTGCTTTGCGAGTCATGGGCGATGATGAGGAAGACGAGCAGGTCAGTCTTCTGTTTTGGGCATTGTATCAACCGCAGAAGAAGGTCAGCAGCGCGGTTATCGAGCTGCTCATCGATCGCGGCGCCAAGGTCAACTTCGAGACACGCCTGTCGAAGACAACACCCCTCATGCTCGCCATTCAAAGCCGGCGGATTGATCTAGTCAAGACGCTTATTCTTGCGGGAGCGGAAGTTGACGTGATGGACGCCACCGGCAACACTCCGATGACCATGGCCACCCAAATCGGCGGAGACCTCAGCACCACCATCATGTCCAGCATACTCGCTGCCGACCCATCCATCAATGACGGGTCTCTGCACAATGCTGCTAAGGACATGAATTTACAGGCTATGGAGATCCTCATCGAGTACGGCCACGATGTTGACTTTCCCAGCCCCTTACACGGCGGCCGCAGCGCCCTTGGCGAGCTGTGCCTGAACGCTGCTCATGCCGGCCCGTTAACAGCGGCCCAAGAGAAGCAGATGGAGAAGGCCATGGCATTTCTCATCAACAAAGACACCGACCTGACCATCCAGTCCGATGGCAAGTCTGTCATTCTTCTCGCCCTCCACTCAGCCGACCCGCTCCCCACTACCCGCGCGCTGCTCAAGGTCGGCCTCTGGAAACACATCAACAAACCCTACAACCACTACACGGACGGCACACACACGTATTCCGCCCCACAGTATCTCACCCGCGTCCTGCCCGATACCGACCTCACCCCACAACTCCTTACCCTCCTCCGTGCCAACCGCGCCATAGACGTCTACTACGCCAATACCGGCCCTCAACCCCCGGACGCAGTCAACCTACCACAGGGCCTCCTCCTCGCCGAGCGCGAGCGGCGCGCACGCGAGGAGCGCCTCGCAGCCGAAAACGAAGAACACAGCCGCGCGCTCGCACGCACGCGGGAGATCGCGCACATCCACAACACCATCTTTCAAGCGCGGGCAGAACTGGAAGACGCGCGCGCGCGGCGCAAGCAAGCCGACGAGCTCGCTGCCGTGCGCGAGCGGCAGGCCGCCGAAGAGGCCGCGTTTGCGGCGGCGCTGCGGCAGCGCAAGGCCGAGCGCGAGGCGGCGCTCGCGCACGAGCAGCGGCTTGCTGAGGCGGGGCTGACGCGCGCGAGGTTGGTGGCGGACGCTGAGTTGGAGATGGAAGGGCGGCGGCGGGACAAGGCGATTGAGTGGGAGGGGAAGATGGCGAGGCAGCGGGAGGCGGATGCCAAGGCGCTGAGCACGGTGAGGATTAGGGAGAGGGAGGCGGTGGAGAGGTTGGATGCTGCGGCTGATGCGAGGACGGTGAAGAGGATTGCGGAGCAGAAGAGGTTGGTCGAGGGGCAGACTGCGTTGGCGGCGAGGTTGGCGAATGGGCCTGGGGGATTGGATCGGAGGCAGATTGGGTATGTTACGGGGGAGCTGGACTGAGGGGCTTTTCGCACCTAGGCAATGTCGTTCTTTGGTTCCAACGCTGCAGTGATTCTACCTTGGTAGGCAAGTACTATGAATGAATTATCTTTTCCTGTTTTGAAATCAAGGGTATATGCCAACTTCCTACCGCCGGTTTGCTACTCTGAATTCACGAAAGGGGGGGCAATTTGCTTTCTCGCCTCCCCAGTCAAGTGCGCCGTAGGCCCCATGTGCAATGAGAAGCTTGGCAACAGCCATGTGCCGGTGAAATATTGCGTACCGAAGAGGGGTTCACTCCTCTACAATGCCGAATTTACGATGGACCTACCTCTCCACGACATTCACATCGGCTCGGCCCGTGGCTAGCAATATTTCCACCACAGTCTTGTGCCCCCGCTCGGCAGCATAGCTCAGCGGTGTCCGAGAGTCATTATCTCCCTGCTGTTGACCTGGGCACGCCCCGCAGAAAGCAGAATTTCCACGGCTGTCTGGTGTCCTTCCTCCGCCGCGAGGCTGAGGGAGGTGCGCCCCATTTGATCCCTGGCCGCGACGTCAACTTGACATGTGGCTAGAAGCATATTTACTACAGCGGCGTGCCCCTAGGAGGCGGCATGGCCCAGCGGCGTCGTCTGTGTTCTGTCCGGCACGTCGAGTTGGATCCTTTCTGTGCTCAGCAGCACTTGTACTACCCTTTCATGATTGCCTCTGGCCGCATAGCTTAGAGGTGTCTCGCCTTGGTTGTCCTCTGCGTTAACGTCAATATCCTTTTCATCCAGCAAGAGCTTCACCACCTCCTTATGCCCCTCCTGGGCCGCATAGCTGAGCGGCGTACGGCCATGGCTGTCTCTGGTGCGGCATGGAGTCCCTCTGGTGAGGTGGGCACAAAATTTTGGCGTGCGGGAAACATCTTTGGGGGGGAGATAGCTTCTCTGCGTCTACAACTTGATCATCACATGAACATCGCTTACTTCGCTTTGAAGACCCAGAAGGCCCCACCAGTGCCTCCCTTGTACCCCGTGCCCAGGAACACATACTTCCCCTGCACAGCCAGGCCGCCCTGGAAGCCTCCCTCTAAACCAGTGTAACTCCACACCACCTCCCCAGTGCCCTGCTTAACCGCAATCAACGTCCCCGGCCCCGGCGAAGGGTAGGCAAACGGGCCCGAAGACCCGGTAAGGACCAAGTCCCCAACAATCACCGGCACAACCGTTGAGAGGCCCCCGCCCGGCGCGGGAAACTGCCACAGCGTCGAGCCGTCCTTGATCGAAGACGCGCCAAACACGCTATTATTAGCCGCCGTCGTGTTCTGCGGTTGCAGCACCCACTTCTCCTGCGCGTAGTTGATGCTGGTGTAAAACACGCGCCTATCGTCCGCCGCCACGCCCCACGATAGGCCACCCAGGGCACTCCCCGGGCCGGCCAGCGTTGACCATAGGACATTGCCCGAGTCCGCGGCCAGGGCGTACAACACGCCCGACTTCTGGCCGAGCGTCACAATATCGCGGCCGCCGGGCGTGTAGCTGCTTCCGTGGACAAACGCGGGCGCCATGCCGAAGTCGGCGTCGGTGCCCGGCGTCTGCGGGCAGAGCGTCTCGTTGCGCGGGACTCCCGGGGCGCCGCACACGAGGGTCCAGGCGTCGAGGCTGTCGATGCGGCGGACCCAGTTGGGGTGGCCGGTGTGCAGGTCGAGGGCGAGGACGGATTCTTGCCAGATGTACGACGGGGAGCAGTGCTCGTTGGCAGAGTCGGTGCAGTTGAAGTACTCCTCGGGCGCGGTGTAGATGTTGCCCGTGGCGAAGAAGACCTGCTTGCGGCGGACGTCGATCGATGGCTGGCTGCCCCAGATGGCGGCGCCAGACCACTGGAACTCGCCTTTGGCTGGCGGGAGGTCGGTCGGGATCATGGTGATGTTCCACACGGTGGTGAACGCGCCGGCGGAGGTGCCAGAGCGCTTGAACTTGAAGGCGGCGGCGTTGCCAATGAAGGAGCAGCATTTGTACGTGCCGTTGGTGAAGAATCCTGCGTTTTCCTCGCCGCTGGAAACGCCAACAAAGACCAAGCCGTCGTATAGGGTTGGGCTGGTGGTGACGGTGGCCAGCTCATGTGGATTCACTTGCTTCACGCCAATAACCGCACCGGAGGTCAAATCGGCCGCAACCAGCAGTGCGTGGATTTGAGTGCCAAAGTAGACGACATTGTTGGCCGTATCAAGCTGTGGGGAGGTCCTGGATATGGGGCTGTTTGTCAACAGCTGCAGAGTGGTGATGGGCGCAAAGTCGACGAGAACTTGGGTGACGTTGATCCTCCAAAGCACATTGCACGTGTTGTAGTTGAGGGCGACGAAGGAGCCGTTGTGTGTAGGGTAGTAGGCGATGTCACCGCTGATCGCAGGCGGCGCGCTCTGGCCGGCGGTATCTGGAACTTTGCAATGCAGCGAAAGGGAAGCAACAGTGCTTGAGTCGATGTCGTGGTTACCAGCGACCCAGCGGTTGTTCAGGTACGATCCTCCCCAGCCGGCCCATGTGCTGCTGGCTGCACCGGCAACGGCCAGGGTCGGGATTGAAGCGGCCAAACTGAGAAGCGTTGATGTCTTCATCGTGACTCAGTGAATTGACGGGGCTGTCTTCTGCTCCCTGGAGGAAAGTCGATAGAGGAGGCCATGCGTTCCGACCTCGCGGGGAGCAGTGCCTTTGTAAAGTATAAGCCCTGTCAGCGAATACGACCTTGCTCTCCCTGATTCGGGGGGGCAGCGCGCACGCAGGTTTGGGGGGGCATCATGCAGCAGCTGGATCAATTTCCGGGTCGACAAGTGTTGCCGGTCGGGGTAGTAAGGCGACCGGGTCACCAAAGGGGGCGACGAATGGCGACGAATGGCAGCCGCAGGTCGAGCAAGGGACCGCGCAAGTTCCGGCGTTGCACCCCTACCCGACTGCTGGGGAAAGATCCGAGGATGCGTGTTTTCGTCGGGTTGCTCGGGACGCCACAGCAGCGCATCAGGTTAGGGTCGTGCCATGATGTCCGGCTAGTCAACCTATCAGCCCCGTTGTCAGCCCAGGATTCCCTCGGTTCAATGCAACGAAGTGATGTGTGGTCGGTCAATGGGGAGATTACTAGTGATGCAGCTCGGTGTGGATGGAAGCTGGCTGACCAGCACCAGACGCAGAAAGCGTAGGTCACCTCAGACGGAGTCTCAGGATGCAACCTTGTGCGCTCGTCCCACCTGATGTTGGTATCTTCAAACCTGGCCCTGCGATACCTGTGGGTTCAGATGACTCAAGAGTGCCAGAGCTGCAGAGTGCGAAATTGGCCTGGAAACGGGAGCATCACAGGAACTGCGACCTTCCACAGGCAAGCCAGGCACTGCAGGCAACGCCAGGGAAAGAACTGCACCTTCCCAAGTAATAACGTTATGGAAAGCTCCCGATTGGAGGGCTGCATCCTGGCTCTACACTGTAAAAGGGCTAGGTAAGGTAACCTCCGTCCAGGTTGCCGAGCTTAGTGCGGGGAAGAGCTGTTTAGTTCCTCCCTGCGTCACCCCCCTTCGACATTTTCTGCCTCCTTTTCCACCTCTACCTCCCGCGCCAACAGCCGCTACCCTTTTTACCTCCGCAACTTTCTCTGCATCCAAATCTTTCTCATCCTCTGCTGGGCGTTTCTGACCGTAGCTCGACCACGTCGCGCTCTAGTACAGCCCGCCCGGCTATCACGCTGCAGCTGGTCAGGTGGGAGGGGATCATGCATTAGAGTCTGCCATCGCAGATCTCTATCGTTGAGACCATGTTTCTTGGTGGGGCGTGTTTTTGTTGTTTTCAAAGGACTGGGGGTGCTGGGGATCGAGAGGAAGGCTGAAACCAAGCGGAGGTCGGTGTTGACGAACAGGGACATGCCGCGGGCAGAACTCGGCGGTAATGGGAGGTGTAAGGAGCTCATTCTGGCCGACGCCAACAGAATCGCTTGTGCCAAATCGTGACCAAACAGAAGCCAGTGATTTTCAGCTTGACCATAGGGATATTCTGGTAAGATTCCGTACGATGTTAAATCACTTCTCCTCATTCTAGCACGACGGGATTTCCATAAAGGGACGTTCCTACATACCAACCTTCTACTTTTCTACCGTGCCTTCTAGTTTCTCTCCGCAAACTACCTATTCACTACGAATTCTTCAATCACTTTCTCTCCTACAAGTACTCCCAATTCAAGCTCATTCCACTTCATTTCTAGCACTCCTCATTTCCTGCGAGCCAGTTTTTATCTTTTTCTAACTCAAGCACCGACCCCTGCGTGCTAAGGCGTTTCTTCATCGTTTATTAGCAACGATTACCTCGATTACATTACTCTCCCTGTTTCGTACGGTTCCTTGACTTCTATCCCTCTCCATATTCCGCTACCTACCTACCAGGGCAACAACATCAACCGGTCTCGTACCGCCGCTCTCGCTCTTAGCAGAGAACACTACGGAACAACATGCGAGCAACGTGGGCAACCGATTTCCTTTGAGTGGCCGTTGCTTTCACGCATCGAAAGTTCAATCCAGTTCACCGACTGTCTTCGTACTTCTCAATCGTCAGTGATTTCTCTAACGCGAACTACAACCCTAATCACAATCACTGGATCATTGGTTTTTTTTTTTTTTTTTTCTTCTTTTTGGCAGAACTCCGAACGATGGAGGAGCCAAAACCAAGGGATGATCACCATCCCGAAACCCCGACCTCCACCGAGATGTTATCAGACACACCTATTCATTGCTCTGGAATCATTGAAGGAGGGAATGAGGGAGAGACTCAGATTGGAATCACGGATGGGGGCCCCGTGGGAGGTGGCCGTGATAAGGGGAATGATACAGAGGAAATTGACATTGACAACACAAAGAAGAACAACTCCAACATCGAGAGGAGTGATGGCGACAATCTCACGGAAAACAACGACAACGATCCCGGCTCCCTTTTTGTGCAGCAGTCTGCAGATACGGAGATGGTCAACAACGTGACCGACATGACGAACGAGACTCAAGCCGAATCAGACGCAAGAGCGGTGCGAGTTCAAAACACCAACAACGAAGCACCAGATACCGTGGTCAAGGAGGAGAAAGAAGAAGAGTATTCTGTTGCCTCGGAAGCGGAGAGCGAGTATGTGGACGACAGCGAGGCTGAGGACACGGACGATGAGAGACCCTCGCGGCGTCCCTCCAGAAAGAAGCAAGCAGTCCGGCGGCAAAAGGAAGACTGTCAGGTTGTGCAAACAGCAGAGGACCTTTATGACGGCTGCGAAGATTTCAACGACATCGAAGACAGGGTGAATATGTTATCCACCGAGCAAAAGATACTCGAGAGGCACAGATCGAACAGCACGCTGACCCCCGAACGTGCGAAACGCCTGGAGAAAATCGACGGGGAACTTGAGAAGCTTGTTGAAGCATTGCAAAGGCATCTCGCAGCACGGAGCCAAGCTGATAAGACCCAACAGTCAAATACTGACGCATTTGCGCATAATGGGGAGACGCCCCCAGAAGGTCACCACATAGCTCGAGTAACCCCAACAACATCCACTGGAAGAAAACGGAAGCCTACAACACACACCGTGACGGAAGCAGTTGGGAAAAGGCAGCGTCTTGCCGGCTCAGCACCAAGGCGCAATGCACGCAAGGCGGAGCAGGAAAGTGCGGAGGTGATACTAGCCCTGATTCACAGTGAGAACCTCAGCGCCGAGGGGCAGAAAGTCGCGAGCTTGCCCGCTCTGTCCAGTTTCAAAGCCACAACCGTGGAGGACCAGAAGCGGCAGATTCTCAAGTGGGCTTCTGAGGTCCCCGGGCTGAAGATCAGTGGGGACAACGCAATGCTGGTGAAAGCTAGGGCTGCCTTCGGCCGGGCAAACTACAAGGTCTCTGGCGAGAAGTATCTCGTCACTGGTCTGAAGGCCTCACTCCACGCGTATCAGTTTGCCGCCGCGGGATGGATGATTGCAGAGAGAAGTCCGAGGAGGAACCCTGTGGAGGTATCCTGGCTGATGAAATGGGCTTGGGCAAAACTCTGGAGGCGTTGGCTTGCTTCGCCGGGCATCCACCGTCCGGAGAAGTGGTCATTAACAGGCAGCACATTACGTTGGTGGTTGTGCCTGCCAATGCGGTTGGCCAGTGGATCGATGAGAGATGGAAGCATTGCGATGGTATTGTACCTTCGAACTACAAGGCATCAGATCCTATGAGTCACGAGAATCGCTACAGTTGCTCTATTTGGTAAGCTCTAATGCCTTCTACTCCATATCTGACGCGGCAGTAGAGGTCCTGACACATCGCGTCCGGGGTGACGGGCTTTAAACAGGTTTCAATGCAGTTCCCTTCGGACCTTAAGATTAAAAAGCTTGAGGGAGACTTCGATTTGACGCTAGAGGCTTGCGAGCGGGCCTAGACCCAAGCATCTTGGACCTTTGTCCCGCATGAGGTTCTATCGCGTGGTGCTTGATGAAGCGCATACCATCAAGACGCACGATTCACATAGTAAGATATTAAGTCTCGAATGCTCTCGCTCCCTCCTCATCTCCCATAGCGTACCGAGAATGCTGATTATGGTAAAAGGATCCAGAGCCTGTATCCACCTAGAGGCCAAACATCGGTGGGCACTGTCTGGAACCCCAATTCACAATTGCGTGGCCGGTACGGAAACCAATGACGATTGTATGCCTCAGAGTACTGACCTTCGACTCTAGAGATCTACCCATATATGAGCTATCTCAGGGTTCCTCACTCGCAAACGTTGGGTGAATTCACGGCAAAATACCTCCTAAAAGGCTGGCCGGGAGTAGTTGGAGCACAAGGCTACAGGTTTTGACGCTGTTGATGTGTGATATTTCTGACCGGGATAACAGATTGCCCTCGCAGCGCTTCTTAGACGTGTTATACTGAAGAGGTTAGTTCCAAACGACTCTGACTTTGAAGCTTTGCTACCGGCATCAGAGTCTTATCACTAATGCCTGAGTCTAGGAGTTCCGATACCGCTTTTCTGGGCCGTGCGGTACTATCATTGCCCCCCGTCACATCCTCGAACCAGTCATTGTGAGTCTCTCGAGAGAGGAGACACTCATTTACAGGTATGTTGGCATATCTGCGTACGTCTCAAGCGCCATCACGCTTACGCATTTGGAGAATGGGCAGCCAGACGTAGATAACTGACCTGTTACAGGAGAATTGAGGGAAGACTCCGAGGGGTTGCTACAACATCCTTGCGGTGCCTCAGGGGGCTGGGAATCAACATGATCGACGTCCTCCGACTCCGCCAAGCCGCGTCCCATCCGTTTCTTCTCGAAAGCTTGATGAAGGAAAAGTTTACGCCAGAGGACATTGACTGGCTGAAGGGTGAGTTGTTGAAAGTCCAAACCCGCACGCCTTTCGTCAACCAAGTCGGCTCTTGGTGTGAGCAGCAACTCCAGATCCGGCGCCCCAAACCTGGAAGCGTGGAGCTCAACCACGAAGGACTTGCTACGCTTGACTTAATTCCAAAATTGGCGCGCATACAGAACCAGCACCGCCAGGCAGAAATGAAGGATCTGTGTCGACGATGCGGCTTCGTGGCCGACAACAACTCTTTTCTGCCTGGAGTATTGACTTTTCTCTTCCTTTCCATGATTCCTCCGTATATTGGTAATGACAGCTGACGCAAAAGTCAAACTTCAGTGCGGATATGTGTTTTGCGGTGGCTGCATTGAGTCATACATTGCGGAGGAGTGTCCGGATGGCCGAAAGAGACAAGGTTGCCGAGAGTGCAACAAGTTGCTGTCCAACATCCAAGCATCTCTACCGAAGCCCCCGTCCCCCGGCACCGAGGAGTTTGGTCTGTGGCGTGGACCTTCGACCATCAAATACCGCGGCCGGGGCGACGACGTGAACCGAGTCCAGCCGAAAGCCAGCAAAAAGCCGATGTTCCTTGACGAGAGCGACCGAGAGCCTCCGAACAAGCTCATGCCCAGCGCAAAGCTGACGGGCCTTGTGTCACTGCTCACGGATTGGTGCAAGAGGTATCCCAACGACAAGATCATCGATGAGCCACTACCTGCAGCTCCTTCTTGCACCTGGTGCCATTTGTACGGTATACCCTTTGTATGTACTAAGGCGCCGAATAGTTTTCACGATGTTCGTCATCAGCGGCCGCATTGTCAGCAGGATGCTCCAAGACGCGGGAATTAACCTCCTGTATTACTTTGGAAGCACGTCTCACGCCGAGAAGTACAAAGCCGTTGACAAGTTCAAAACGGAGGAGAATTTTCGCGTCCTGGTAAGCAGTGCCGTTACAGAACTCAGCGATGTTACCCCTCTACTATTAACCGCTGTCGGATCCTTTGCTGACTCCTGACGCAGGTTGCCTCCCTCCAATGCAGCGGGCAAGCGCTCAATCTGGCGTGTGCCAACCGCGTCATCATTCTGGACCTGTGGTGGAACTCTGCGATGGAGTAGCAGGCGCTTGGCCACGTCTACCGCATCGGGCAAGAGAAGGAGACTTACTTTGGACGGGTCATGGTGAAGAACACCGTCGATGCGCGTCTGGCTGAGCTCCAGTTGAAGAAACTGCGCACGATTGCCAAGGCTATCAAGGACCACGACTCATCCAAGATGACGCTGACCGAGGAGGACATCGCTTCGCTCTTGGGGCGAGTGGTACGGGATGAGAAGGGCAAAATTGTTGCCATTGAGCTGGACTATGACGATGAAACCGACGAGGACGGGGGACATGGAGTGTGGCGGGATGAAGTTGAGCTCAACGACGATGACGATTCTAACATCCCGATGGGCGAGGGGCATCAAGCTCAAGGATCAACATGATGAGAGCAACATATAAGGCGTCAAGTCCGAACGCCTGAGAAGAGCGGATAGGTTGAGCTCGGTCACACAAAACGCCGCGTCCTGGCACTTGGGAGTGGGGTTGGGATTCGAGACAAAAGAAATCCCCCATCCAGCGACCATGATATCATTCACATCTCAGCGTTGGTCATACTCAGGGGCCAAGCTTAGGGGCATTTGCTTCCTTTCGCAGTTTGTTCACCGAACAACCTTAGCATCATCACCGAGCTTAATTCTAGGCCGGCAAATCCGGATAATCACTCAAATAGTCTCAAACCAATACATCCATCCATACTGCGATCTTCCCGCATCTAGCATGTGAGAATGCATGCCGGAAGGGCTACTGACCGGCCCTGCTTGCGCACGCTTCCCTGGTTCCAACCCCCTGAATGACCCGCACACACGCAGCCTGTCGGGTTACCGTACTGTGAACTGACCACCGTCAAAGTACTGGTTTCTATCTCTGCGGCCTCAAATGAGAACGTTGAGACCCTCTCGCCCCCAGAAGCAATCCATGCGCAGTTTATCGGTCCGTCACAGTCACAGCATGCCAGTCAAGGCTGCAGAGGGGCGTCGGGCCGCCCTGCCCAGGCGAGTCAGGGACGGCGGGCGCGCCCAGTGCCACGCAACATCACCACTATAACCCGCTTCTTTTCGTTGGATGATGACAATGTCATCACCCAAAGCTAGCGTTGCAAAACTTGTATAGCATACAGAAACTCATGGTCATATTTCGCGTTGTAATAACTCACCTGCATTGTTCCTAGGATGTACCAACGCAGTCAGAGGCTCTTCGGCCGGAGCTGCAAGCGTCCAGTCAGGCGGTGAATCATAGAGCGGGCGAGGGACCGAGGTTAAGTTCACCCCGAAACCGGGGGGCTGACCGGCGCGGGTTTCTCGTCTTGTGAAAATGCCCAAGTGACCTTGCGGTGTGGGGGACAGGGTGGTACTTCTGTGGCACAACGTGACACGAAGCTGGGGGGGACAAAAGCCAGACGGACGACGGGAGACAAAGGGCGGGGTTGCTAACCCGAGGGTGTCACAGAGAATGGAACGACCAGGCTTGCCTAACACAGGGAATGGCCTCAATGACTAGAGATTGTGAGGTAAAATGCAAGAGGGTGGTGAGGAAACTGTCCTGTGTGTCCATGGTCATTGCCTCGTTTTGCCGATTAAATACGAGTAGCTGCTGGTGCTAGTGTAAGTATAACAATTACAGAACTGGCGTCCACGCCATTTCAAGCAGCACTATGTGCTTCAGTATACGTCTATGACCCGGCAACAGACTCCAAGCCCATCCCAAATACCAACCTGCTCAACATGTCGTGCCATCCACAGTCAGTGGACTGGCAGCTGAGTCCGGCGGCGACCCCTCCCTTCCTCGCCAGCACTGGCACTCAGCCAGCTTCTGCTCCGCCTCCCGTACCCTCCTCGCCATCTCTCTGTTCTTCTCCTTCAAGTCCTTGATGAACCCCACCGCCATCTCGACCACGTCGAGCTTGCTGCTCGGCACCCCGGCCCTGACGACAAAGTCGGCTTCTTTTTGTGTTTGATCTGGACTGTCCTCGCTTTCTGAGGGAAGCAACTTTTGAATCTCGCGTATCGCGATGGTCAGTCGATTTCGGCGAGTCTTTTCCGACAGCTTGTGTGCGATGCGCTTTGAGTCGACCTTGGCTGAAGGGGTGTTGTCGCGGAAGGCAACTTCAATCTCGGTCCCAGCGGTTGCAGAGTCGCCGAACGCCGGTTGGGAAGCGAAGACAGCAGACGCATCGCCAGGGTCGGGCCAGTCTTGGTTGTAGTCGAAATCTGGGATATAAGGTCGGTCTGCGCGTGCCATGGTCTGGTGGGTTATGATTGTTGGTGTGGGCGCACTCGTGGGTTTGGCCACTCGATGGCTTCTTTGCCGTTTCGGTTTCTTCGCGGATGGCCACGCTGTCAACGGAGGGCAGAACTCCTCCAGGCTGTCGTTGGTGCTTTGGATGGAATCAGAGTCGTCCTCAATGCTGAGTTCTGCCCCGGGTGGTTGCCAGTAGATGCCGCCAGGTGATGGTTCGCGGAGTGACGGCCATTGGACGTGCAAATGAGGAGTCGTCTGCGGTAAAGGGGTCGTTGGAATGGCATTGCTGCTGAGCACTGGACCTGGAAGAGAAGTCTTGAAACGCGTACATTAGCTGTCGAACCGCTTGCTGTGCGCTGCTTGCATCGTAACGTACGTGGTTCCGGTGGGGAAACTGCTGATTTTGATTTGACCAGCCCTGGGGGCTGAACGGAGAGAAATTCGACTCGAGGGTCTGCTGTCTCGTAACGATCGGTTGAGGGCCACTGGGCTCAATGATATCCGAGAACACAGCTTTGTCGTCGTCGTCGCCTGCCAGGAAATGTCTCTCTGGAAACGAGCTGTCAGCCCCGGAATCGGAGCCGTAGACGAGGCGGCCGGCAGCAGCGGGGTACATGCTGCGGTCCTTATCGCGAGACGTTGCTGGGGTATTCCGGTATTCCTGGAAATAACCTCGTCGTTGCATGCGTGTTACGTTGTTGGCAGTTGACGCAAGAAAGGTGCATCCTTGCGTCCTCCAGATCTCCTGCGACTCGTGCATGGTGGCCATCAAATTGTGGGCGAGCGGGCCATCATAAACGCAGGAGGGGAGCAGCTCGAGCCCAACGATGCAATGAGACCCGGTCTCGGCACATAATGGTGCCGGTTAAGTACCCCCATCTTGGGGCGGCAGAGGCCGATGCAACGACGTGAGTGAGACACACCAAACGCAGCAATAGTGCGCGCTGCTCGACACCAAAGTTGGGGGACAGAGAATCGCCCACGTAAACAGAATGTAGAGTCCGAAGAGAGGGGCTCGCGCGATAGGTCGCCAGAGCTAGGGTCGTCTTGTTGCAAAGGGGCAGAGGATGGTCGACCTGCATTGCGTAAAAAGACGTGATAGCGCCACCAGTACAGGGAGACCGGGTCACGAGCCCAGCAGCCCAGCCTAGGACCACAGTCCCTACCACGACTGGCTGTGTTTCGAGGCTAGCGCCGCTCAGGGTACTGGAGCCGCCGGAGCTTTCCTTTGCTGCCGGCCGTCAGTAACCATCCTTCCAGAGCCTTGATCTTCACAAGTTGCATCCATCCGGCGCCTCGGTGTGGCACGCAGACGACGGCATTACCGAGAAGGCTCAGTGCTGAGTGCTTATTCGGGGCCTCACCGGCCCAGCTCGATCTGGGTTCCACTCTCGATGCATCCTTCCAGCCCTGATGGTGATGCGCAGAGCGATGCAGTTCACTCTGTGTGGCTTCGTTTCCACGATCGTGCCTCGAATGTGCCAAGCCCGGCCAGGCCAGAGAGACCCTCCTCCTGTAGTTCAAGTGACATCAAGGTGTACAGAATGAAGGTTCAACAACTTGATCGGCGACCTGGGGAGTCGCGAAATGTACGCCCCATGGCGCAAACCGTATTGCTTCGGACCGCCCTGCAAGGTGAAGGTGAAGGTGATGTCTCGCAGCATCACTCGCACAAACTTCGACCACTGTAAAAGGCTGGCAGCAATGCATCACCAGCTCGCCACCGCCATCCGATTCTGCCAGCCCGCGCCTCGCATCGAGATCGGGGCTTCCACGAGGCTCGCCATCGCACCGAACTGTCGGGTCAGATCCAAAACTTCTCCCTCTCTTCCATCGTTCCAGAGAACAGCTGAGACGGCGCCCTGCCCCTCGCCTCAACCCTGCAAGCTGAACATTTCAATCCCCCCGGGTTCATGCGGGGGAACCACGTTGCTGGGTCCTCGGGCGAGCCGAGCTGGAAGAGAAGAAAATTGCGGGCAGGCTGTCTCGAGGCTGGGCGTGTCGCGTGCTGTCTGTCTGCAGAGTCGCTTGCTTGTTGGGAACGTAAGCGGAAATGGTTGGGTGTCGAGGCTTCGTGGTTGATCGCGCAAGAGAATCCCTGACATGTCGTCATGCGCAAAAGGCGGGCGCTGTCTCCTTTTTGTCTGTTTCGGGTGGACAGCATGCTGCAGGCCGCCCCCACGCTCTAAGCCAAACCGTGACAAAGACGCCTTCGTTGGGAGATGAGGATGGGCTTTTGGAAAAGCCACTGCGGGTCGATGCGTGTTGAGAAACAATGAAAGCAGGCGGTCTGGGAGCCTGGAAGGCAGCAGGGTGAATGGGCAAAGAAGCACTCAAAATGGTGTCATCGAGCGGCTTACAGCCACCAGCCAATCAGGGCTCAAAAACTCACGACGAGACAGGGCTGAAGAGGGCCGCACTTGCCAGAAGTGGAAGCGACCTCAAGCAGCTCGCAGGCAGCCAGCTCGTCGCTCTTGCCCGAACAGATTTTCTGCTCAGCCAAGACATGCGCAAACTCAATGGAAAACCATGAACGGCAAGAACATCCCAAGCCGTGGCTTGCGCTTGCAACCATTACGCGCTGCTGCAACTTGCGTCTTGAGGACCCAGACTCCCTGCTCCGGACATGGCGCTAAGTCGCACACCCTCGCGGCCTCGAGTCTGACCCATGCTTCCAGGTTTCCCCAGCTCCCCGGCAGATCAGAAACCTATCTGTTGTCCCGCGCCAGCAAGAGCCACCCCGGTGCTGGATGATGATGTCGAAGGCTTGACCGGCAGTCTTTGGGGCGCTTGCGGTGGGCAGGAACGACGGCATTTGCAAGCAACAATGCAGCTTCGCTCCATATCACATCTTCAGCTTCTATCAGACTGGTCGTCTAGTGTTGGTCCTTTATGTCTCAGATGTTGATAACAGGTAAGCTAACACTGGCGTCCGCCGCCTGTAGCCGCCCGAGTCCATCCATCGACCACAGCCGCGGCGTCTGGAGACGAATGCCTGACCTGAGAAGGCCCACAGCGGCCCTAACCTCATGTTTCCAGAAATCCAGGGTGTCCGACCAGTTGGTTAACCTTACACGAACCGGTAGTCTCGCTTCTGGAACGCCCCCATCTCGGTATTGTCTGCCGGTGTCACCCCCTGTCGTCTGTTGATTACACCACAGCACAGAGGCCCGCCCCGGGGATCAGCGACGGCTGCCACCGTCTCTCAACTTGAGGTGTGGAGGGTCTCAACTCTGCACCACCGCGCGCAGGAAGTCCCCCTGCTGGTGCGACCCCGGCCCCGGCCTTTGCCGCTTGCTCGCAGATGCCCGCGTGGAAGCCCGGACGAGGGTGTCCCACACGCTCCTGTGTCATCGCGCCCGTCCGGCTGGGCTGATCGACTGGCTGCGCCCGCCATCCCGCGTTCCGCGACGCCGCCGTCAAACGCGTGCTCTTGAACTATCAGATCCAGAACCCGGTTTTCCACCCCGGATCTCTTGCTCCCCGGCAGCGCGCCCAGTCTGCCGTGCCCTGCCGTGGCGTCTCACCCAAGAGCCCCCAGCTGAGTGCAGGGGCCGCTAGCACCACCACGGGTACACCGCATATGGGGGTCACAACGGTAAACAGCCTGCATATATAAGCCTGCGCTGCGGGTCACCGGTCTCCTTGACTGCAACCTTACGCTCGTCACGACCCACAGACGCACCGACACGGCCTCCGATCATGGCTGCGAACAAGAACGTCGACCGCGTCAAGAGGTTCCTCGGGATCAACCCCGACGAGAACCGTCTGGACGACTCCGCCTTCTACGACGATGGCTCCTACATCGAGGAGGAACCCTCCGTCAAGGACGCGTTGTTCGACCTCGTGCCGACCATCCCTCGCATCCTCAGTTACCTCAGGGAGCTGTTTCCTTTCGTGAACTGGATTCTTCACTACAATCTGACATGGTTGCTGGGTGACTTCATTGCCGGTGCGTTGCCAGCGTTATCCTCCCCACAGGCGGAGTTCTAACAAGTCTCTTAGGCGTCACCGTTGGTTTCGTCGTCGTGCCCCAGGGCATGGCCTACGCCCTGCTCGCCAACCTTCCTCCCGAATATGGCCTCTACACTTCGTTTGTCGGCTTTCTGTTGTACTGGGCGTTTGCTACGTCCAAGGATATCACCATTGGCGTAAGTACTCAACCTCCAGTACCTTGGCCCGCGAATTGGCACTGACAGCCACTGCAGGCTGTCGCAGTTATGTCCACCATCGTTGGCAACATCATCATCGAGACGCAAAAAACTCACCCGGACCTCGCTCCCGAGGTGATTGCCCGGAGCCTGGCGCTCATTTCCGGCGTGGTCCTTCTGTTTTTGGGTCTGATCCGGTTCGGCTTCCTTGTCGAATTCATCCCCCTCGTTGCCATCGGCTCCTTTATGACGGGTTCGGCGCTCAATATCGCCGCTGGCCAAGTTCCCGGTCTCATGGGCATCTCCGGCGTCAACACCCGCGATCCGACCTACCTCGTCATCATCAACACCCTCAAGGCCCTGCCCAAGACCAAGTTGGATGCCGCGATGGGGTTGACCGCCTTGTTCGGTCTCTACTTCATCCGTTGGTTCTGCACCCTTATGGGACGGAAGTTCCCTAAGCACCAAAAGACCTGGTTTTTCATTTCGACTCTGCGCATGGCGTTCATCGTCATTCTCTACATCCTGGTCAGCTGGCTTGTCAACCGAGGTGTCAGCAAGGCTACGGACGCCAAGTTCAAGATCCTCGGCCTTGTCCCCAGTGGTAGGTACCGTCTAAACTCTCAAGTAAGCACCGAGAATGCTAACACGCTTTCAATGCAGGCTTCCAGCACACCGGTGCCCCGCAGATCAACATCGAGATTCTTCAGGTGCTTGGACCGAACATTCCCACCACCATCTTGGTGCTTCTAATTGAGCACATCGCCATCTCCAAGTCCTTCGGTCGCGTCAACAACTACATCATCAACCCCTCGCAGGAGCTTGTGGCTATCGGCTTCACCAACGTCTTTGGGCCCTTCCTCGGCGCATATCCGGCCACGGGTTCATTCTCCCGGACAGCCATCAAGGCGAAGGCCGGCGTCAGGACTCCGCTTGCCGGCATCTTCACGGCTGTCATTGTCCTCCTGGCGCTGTACGCTTTGACATCGGTCTTCTTCTACATTCCGTCTGCCGGTCTCTCCGCTATAATTATCCACGCCGTTGGGGACCTGATCAGCCCGCCGCGGGATGTCTACCAGTACTGGCAAACTTCCCCGCTTGAATTTGTCATCTTCTTTGCAGGTGTTTTTGTCTCTGTCTTCACCTCCATTGAGAACGGCATCTATGTCACTGTCGCCGCGTCAGGCGCTCTTCTGCTCTTCCGCGTCGCCAAGAGCCCGGGCAGGTTCATTGGCAAGGTCAACACCCAGGCAGTAACCCGGGACAATGTCCGCGGTGGTGCCGCGTTCTACTCGGATACCCAGGGCGATGAGAAGTCCCACGCTGCGTTCATTGCTGTCGACCGCAGCGACCTGTCCAACCCCGAGGTCTCCATCAAGTCCCCCTACCCTGGCGTCTTCATCTACCGCTTCGGTGAAGGTCTGAACTACGTCAACTCGGCTCGCCACCTCGACATCCTCACCATCCACATCTTCAAGCACACCCGCCGCACCCAGCTGAACAAGTACGACAAGATCGGCGTAAGTCCCACCTGAGCCCCTCCACTCAACCCCATTCCCAGCACCAACCTCTAACCCCACATCTCCAGGACCGCCCGTGGAACGACCCCGGCCCGCGCCGCGGCAAGGTTGCCAACAGCAACGAGATCGCCGCGCGCCCCACCCTGCGCGCCGTCATCCTCGACTTCACCGCCGTCAACTGCCTCGACGTGACCGCCGCGCAAGCCCTCATCGACCTGCGCAACCAGTTCGACCGCTACGCCGACCCGGACCGCGTCGAGTGGCACTTTGCCGGCGTCGCCAACCGCTGGACCAAGCGCGCGCTTGTCGCATCAGGCTTCGGGTTTGGCCGTCCTGCGGCGTACGCCGCGTCGGATAAGTCGTCCTCGGAGCCGCTGATTGCGGTTGCTGAGACGGACGGCGGATCCCGCGATCCGAAGGCGGAGGCGCGCTCGAAGGCGAGGGAGGTGGATATTGAGGCTGGTGCGGGCGGCGAGGTCACGCCGGTTGCGTCGTCGGCGGTTGGGGGTGGGGGTAGGTTGGTGCCGCTGTATGGTGTTAACCGGCCGTTCTTCCATGTCGATATTGAGACGGCGGTGGCGAGCACGATTCGGAATCTGGAGCGGAGAGGGTCCGATCTGAGTGCTTGAGGAGGTGTTGTTGGGTTTGGGTTATAGATGTGTGTTTTCATCGTCTGGCTTTTCTGTTCTGGATACCTTTGGCCACGCGGTTGCTGTCATCGGCTCGGCAGTTTTGAGTATCATGTTTTATTTGTCTTGCTTGGAATACAGGAGGACGGGTGTGTTGGCACTTGAGTGGGCACATCACTGCCAACATATACTCTTCCACGGTCTCTTCGCATGTGTGCCTGAGTACAGTGACTTGCAGATCATGCAGGCTCTTATCAATACTGAGAAGCCCTCCTGTAGTCAACTCCATGAACTTACACACGTCTTGCTGCACGGGTCGCGGGCGGGGTCTGCTCGCATTGTTAGCCAAACCGAGGTCTTCGCCGCCCACCGCCAGCTGAGGGGGACAAGCGGGAGTGAACAAGTGACGGGGAAACCCGAGTCTTGCTACGACGACACACCAGCGCCATCCTCAATGATGCTGTTCCACACCAGACCCAACAGATGTACGTTACTCATGATGCATGCAAATATCTATCTCTTCACCCTCCGCACTACCTCCAAACCCACAGCCACCCAATGCAACCAAACAACCCCAATACTCCCTCACTCCCACACGACCCCTTCAAAACCCCCTGAGAAACTCCTCCAACGAAATTGGCTTCCTCACCGCGTTATTGATCCCCTCATGATACGTAACCCACACCTTTCCACCACCACCACCACCATCCCCCTTCCCATCCCTCTTCCCCCTCCCAGGCACATTCCCATCCCCCTCCCCCAACGGCGCCCTCCTCTCCGGCACGGTAATCACCCGTCCAAAGAAATCACGTTTCACATTCCCCGCTTCACCGCCCTTCCAGCTGTTTTTCCCCACAGTACCATGGAGCGCAGCGATGCTGTTCTCCTTGTCCTCGTCGGGGGCACCGGTGCTGCTTGATGAAGGGTAGGGCAGCGAGCGCAGCCGGGCCTGGCGCGCGGCGGATTCGCGCTGCGCGAGGGTCTTGTGGAGTTCGGTGTCGAGGACTTGGCGCACGGCGTAGCGGGTTGGTGGGGTGAGGGTGGTGGTGTGGGAGGTTTCGAAGGTTGCGAGGGCGTCGATGTCGCTGGGGGGTTGTTAGCTGGGTTTGTTGGGGGGGGGGGGGGGGGGGGGGGGGATGTTTTGAGGGGATGGGGTAACTTGGCGGGAGTGAGGAAGTTGGTGATGGAGGGTTGCTTAGGGGGGGAGTGTAAGGAGGTGTAAGGTGAAGGGAGGGTTGTGAACAAGTGGAAAGGAGGGAGTGGAAAGGGGAAGAAGATCGACTTACGGCTCCATGCGATAAACCCAATGCGCCCTCCCCCCAACAACCGGCGCACCCCCAGCCCCATCCAGCTGCTCGATCTTCCCCCTCTGCAACGCAATGCCCACCTCAGCCAGCACCGCGGCAGCACGGCGCACCATGGCCTTTTCGCCCTCGCGGCGGACCGACGCAACCGCGCCTTTCTCACTACTCCCGCCCACCACAACAGGCTTGACGTCCGGCGCCACGAGCCGCACCAGATACGGCAGGAAATCCGTCGCGACGTGCTCCGGGCTGCGGAACGCGCGCGTCAGCGTCGGCGACAGGCCCGCGTGCAGGGCCTGCAGCGCGGCCCGGTTGGCCTTCTCAGCTTCGTGGGCGGCGTAGTCGGCGCGCGGGCCGGAGAAGGGCAGGGGCGGCGGGGCGTTGGGGTCGTTGTCGGCGGCGGCGTGGTACGCATTGGCAGCGGCGGGTTGGTGGCGGCGCGGCGAGGCGAAGAGGTGGTGGCAGGCCAGGATCGGCTGGCTGATGTAAGGGGCGAGTTCCCAGTCCTGGCTGGAAAACAGGCGCGAGGAGCACGTGTCGTGGAAGTGCAGCCACTCGTAGGCCAGGTCGGGCTTGGTCAGGAAGGAGTCGTCGTTGAAGTCGCGATTGGGGTACTCGAGGAAGATCTCGGTCATGATGCGGTCGACTTCGCCCGACGTGTCGATCATCTCGCGCAGGCGGGTCATGGCGTATTTCTTTTGCTGCTCTGCGAAGCCGAGTTGCGCCTGGGGCTGCTCGCGGAGTGGGTGCCCATGTTTTGCGGCCGGGGCGGACTGCTTGGGAAAGCCGGCGCCTTCTTGGAAGACGCGCGTGACGATCTCCTTGGTACCGCCGCGTCCGAGGCCTCGGGCGCCTCCGCCGCCGTGGGCAAGCTCGTGCATGACGTGCCGGTCGAGCCATTGTCGGGTGAGGCATGGGCTGCTTGCAGCGTCTCGAGACGCGGCCCTCAACCGGCCGGCAACCCACTCTCCCACGACCATAACACCGCGCAGGTCGCCCTCTGCATTGCTCTCAGCACCTCGCTTGGCGTCGATGCCGCTGGTCATGCCCCACGCCGCTTCGCAGAGCTTGCGAGCAGCGTCCTTCTCGCAGGGGATGCCCTCCTTTTCGAAGATGGTCTTGAGGCGCGTGACGACGGCCTCGACCGTCGGCTTCCCAACGTGGATGACCTCAGCCAAGCCCGACTGGCGCAGCGGCCGCAGGGACGGATGGTAGACATCGTTGCAGATGAGAATCAGCGGCCTCATCTGCCTGAAGTCGTCGCCCTTCTTCTTCCGAGATCCGGCCGTCTGCTGCCCGCCACCTGAGCTGTTCTTCTGGTCCAGCAGTACCAGGTCAATCAGCGCCTTGACGAAGCCACCCTCACCCGAGCCTCCCGAGCCGCCCACCACGCCGTCGACCTCGTCCACCACCACGCACACGGGACGGGCAACCTTCTGCTGCTTCCCCGGCTCCGGCCGCTTGTTCTCCACTGTCTTGACGTTCTCCGTTCCCAAACTCGTCCTGATGCGGCCCTTGACGACATCCTTGCTGCGCTCGTCGCTCGCGTTGATCTCCATAACCTCGTACCCGGCCTGCCGGGCGCAGACGTGGGCGACGGTGGTCTTGCCGAGCCCCGGCGGCCCGTGCAGCATGAGGATCTTGCGATGAGGCTTCTCTTCCTCCTCTTGGTGTTGCTGTTGGCCATGTCTCCTGCCGGCAATTGAGGGCTTGTTTTTGGCGGCGTGCGGGAACACGATGGGGTCCCAGCGCTTGAGCCAACGAAGGACCTGGCGGTTGGTCAGGTCGTCGCCGACCAGGTCCATGAAGGTGCGGGCGCGGTATTTCTCGGTCCAAAGCATGGTGCGTTTGGGTTTCTTGGTGTTGGTATGTCGGCCTTCGACGGAGCGGATGGGCTGGTCGGAGTTGGCTGGCGGGGTGATCGGTGCGGTGGCCGCAGACTCGGACTCGGCCGCTTTTAGGGCCAGGGCAAGTTCCTTGTTGGCGCCGTCGATCAGCTCGTGGATGGCGATGCCGTAGTAGCTCTTGTGTGCGCGGCCTTCCTTGGTCCTGGACCGCGCAGCTACCATCGTCGCATAGGACACAGGAGCGGCCGGCTTGCGTTCGCGGATAGGCACATCGATGCCTGAACATGTCGAGAGCTGGTACCGGGCTGGGCTTGGGTCGCGGCAGCTGGTGAAAGTTTCCCGTATTCGCGGGCCCTGGGTGCCGAAGAGACGCGCGTAACGTTCTGCTTCTTCCTCGCCCTCGCCCACGCCCTCGCCCACGCCCTCGCCCTCGGAAACGTGGTGCGGCTGGCTGTCGGGAGGAGTCGAGATGGCCTCAGGTACTGCGCTCTCTACAACAAGCTTCTGAGAGTCCTGGCTCAACATGCGCCGTTTTGGCGACGGCTGCTCCAGGCTCTCATCGTCATTGTCATCGTCGTCCGAGTCGTCGTCGGCCAGGAATCCGCCGAGGACGCGAGGTTTCGCGGGCTTCGGCGCATCGCTCGATCGTGGTCGCTTGCCGTTGTTCCAAGATGTGGTGAGCATGGTGGCGCAGATTCAAAGAAACCCCGTGGTGAACAGATAAGGGCTGGCTCGTTGGTGCTGAAGATACGCATGTCGCGGCAGAGGCGTGCATCAACAGAAAAGTGGGCATCTGCTGTTGAGCGCGTCTCAATTAAACACACCAAACGCGACGAACGCGTCCTAGCTTGTTGAGCGCGAAGCGGGTTAGGGTCCGGCTATGTATGAGACCTATCAACCAACACGCCCCCCGACGACTGCACCGTGCACGTCAGTAAGGGTTGTCAGTGCAGACAACTGAATCCACGAATAAACGCCCAACTCTACATACCCCGTGCATAGTCACTCAGAAGTTCATCAAAAAATATCCAGCTCTTGATTGCCTGTCCTAGATCATTGAAAGTACCATTGTCGCTACATTCAAGCAGCCTTCAGTTACAAGCTTACAAGCTTGGAACCGAAACTGTCAGTCCGGCAACGGTCCCCAACATAGGTCTCATTGCAACTGTCGAACTGTCCCGAGTCGCTCACCACCTAGTTGACTGCAACCCCTCCTCGAGGTACGGGAAGGCCGGACGGCTTCCGGTGTCCGCATTCCACCGAGGACTCGATTGATTTGTCAGTGTGCTTGGTTGATTTGTCACATGAAGACTGTCTGCCAACACGTGCTGTGCGAAGGGCCAACACCTGAAATAGCACTTACATGTACTGGGCCACCTCCATCCCGTCCGACCACAAGGACCTCACCCTCTATCCTGAGGATGAATCAAGTCCGGTCCATCAATTCCTCCAGAGCCATTCTAACCACCATGGAGACCGTTCTCGTTGTCGGAGCTACCGGAAATATCGGCGTCTCGGCCGTTACAGGAGCGTTGCGCTCAAAGCGCAACGTCTTGGCCATCGTCAGGAACCAAGAATCAGCAGACAAGCTTGTCAACCATATTGGGACTTCGGAGGGAATTACCTTTGCAGTCGCCAACGTACTCACAGACTCGGGGATACGAAGCGTTGTTGACCAAGTCCGCGCGGGAGGGCTGCCGAGCTTCCAGCATGTATACTCCTGCGGTTGGTTACCCATGTTCGGTCCCTTGCTCGCCGCTCCACTCGGGTTAATATTCAGCTGAATTAAGTTGGCGGTGAGTATACGACGACCCCCCTTCAGGAGATCACCACCGACCAGTTGCGCTACAATATCAACGTCTACATCGAGACCAATTTCTGTAAGGCACTAGCGATGCTGTACTACCAGTCGCGTCCCGTCATAGGCCAACACAATGCTGACGGAAGACGCGCAGTCGCCTACCGGGAGGCCATTGGCTACCTGCTTGAACAGAAGCGCCCTGCCACATGGACTCTTTGCACCGGATCGCAGGGCGACGTAGCAACCCACCCAATCCCGGCCATGACGCAGGGCGCTCTGTTCTCCATGGCGACGGCCGCGTGCCGCGAGAACGCCGAGACGAACGTCCGCTTCAACGAGGTCTATCTCATGTTCCGAGTCGAAGTGGACAGAGATGCCGCCCAGCATGGATGCACGAGCGCCTCGGATTTCGCGCACGTTTATGAGGGAATCTTGGCCAATCCTGAAATCCGCAGCTCGCGCGTCCGAGTCGACACGGTTGATGCGATCAAGAAACTGAAGTATGAGAGAAAGTTCTGAGCAGGAAAGGGGGGAGCACGACGGTAGAACAGAGCTAGAACCTAAGGTAGCTGAATTCAATCCATAGCACCTCCCGCTCCTTTTCCTCCGCTGATACAACAGGAGTAGAGACAAGGCCAAAAGGGTACGTCGGCAGCCTCGACCCAATTCGATCCTGACCGAGACATGGCTGAAGGGCCGCACAGCGTCTCTGTGTACAAGTCTCCACGTGAAATTGAAACATCTCATGCCGTGACAATGAATCAGCCAATAGCCCAAGACCAGGTAGAGCCGGGCTGTCTGGGTTGTGTGAGGCTTCGATGAACATGATGACGTGAGAGTGACAGCATGCAGGAACCGTCACAACTACTAGATAGCTCCATGATCTTGCGACCGACATTTGGAGACAGCACTTGAACTCATTCCGGGTCCGGAGACTCGGGACACGGGCGGGACGGGAAGAAAGCCGGTGCATTCGGATCCGACCCAGCGGCTCGGCTCCCGAACGCACCAGCCAGACAGCACAATCGCCAATAACCGGCAAAATCCTTCATGCACGACGTCCCAACTGACCGAGCAACGTGAAGCGGGGTTGACGCTACGTGGTTGAGTTGGTTGTTTTCACATCTATAACTCTGCTCTCGCCATCTCTCGGTAGCTCATCATCTCTCTTTGGGACCGTCCGCTGTTTTGAAAATGTGCTTATAGCCTCGCGCCTAGCAAACCTCCCCAGAACGCACATCTTCCCCCAATTCAGCAATCATGTCTCTCCCCAGTCTCTCAGCACTCACAGCCCTGGTCCAATGGACCGGCATCGCCATGCCAACCCTCTACGCCGGTAAGTACTTACCGAGCCCTCACCCTTCCCGCCTTCACACCTCTTCCTCTCATACTAACACCGCGCGCAGGAATAACCTTCCAATACTCCCTCACGATGACCTTCCTAGCGCGCACCTCCCCCACCCCAAACGCCAAGCTCCTCGCCCGCCAGTGGCTCGCCCTGTACCAGCAGGGCCCGCGCTGGGTGCCGCCCATCGTGCTAAGCGGCTTCCTCGCCAACCTGGCCCTCGCCTTTCTCCCCCGCCACCCCTCCCCGTTCTCGCCAGCATCACCACGGGCAAGCGGGACAACAACCCTCTACCTCGCCGCCGCCATAACCACCATCGCCATCCTCCCGCTCACCTTCCTGTACTACGAACCGGGCGTCAACGGCGCGTGCAAGTGGAAGGTCGAGAGCCTGCTGCGGGAGGAAGAGCGGGCTTCTGGGCTGGCGCCGGCGGAAGAGCGGAGCGGGGCTGCTTTGCCCTCGGTGCTGAGGCATTCGGCTAGCGAGGCGTCGAAGCGGTGGGCGGAGCGGGCGGATATGCGGGAGCTGGTGCTTGCGTGGGCGAGGACGAATCATCCGCGCTGGGTGGTGGGGCTGGGGGCGGGGTTGTTGAGTTTTGGGGCGTTGGTGGTCGGTGGGGGTGATGTATAGAAATGTGAGGAAGAAGGGGATGGTCGAGCGGCTGATTAGGATACCAAGGTTGTATACATGTAGTCAGGGTGGGAAGGGTTGCTGGATTTACCTGAATCATAGAGGGCCCAATCATGTTAGCGCGGTGTGGCATTACGGGTGCTATCTGGTAGGTAGATAGGTAATTAATTAGATAGAGTGCTTACGACCTTCATATTGGATGAGTCAAGAACCAAGAACGGTGAAGGCGGGTTGAGATCATGGATGTGATCTGAATCTCTAGTTGCCGCAGGCTTCTTGACGAGGTGATGATGTTCGACCACAAATAAGTTGAGTCAACTGCGAAAACCACAAAAAAGGCCGAGGACAGCCGGGGAGAAGTCGCGGTACGTGGGCACCTATTCGCAGGTGTAATGGAATCAATTCAAGCCTTCATTAGGTATCTAGCACATGCTGTCGGGGTATCCATAATGGCGTGACCGTAAGAGCCAAGCGGCTAGCAAACTAAGACACCAAGTTGCTCCCCCCCAAGTCCATGAGTCCGGTTGAGCAAACAAACAATCGAGATCTTCTCATTCACTGCCCAGTTTATGCGCCGACAGTAAGACCAAACAAGAACTCCACAAGACCTCCGGAACATATCCATCTGGCCCAAATGACAACTCAGGCAGACACTCATAGCATGCACAAAGAGACATACATAGCCAATTCGTGAAAAGAAGGCTTTCTGCTATCACCGACTCAGGCTCTCGACCGCTTACTGGCTCGGATAGGGCTGCTGGGCGGGATACTGCTGCTGCTGCTGGGGTGGGTACGGCTGCTGGTAGTGCTGCTGCGGCACCTCGCCGGCCTTGACCTGGCCGAGCTCGGCCTGGGAGGTCGAGCCGGCCGAGTCCATGACGCTGGCGCGGATGAAGAAGGTGAGGTGCACGATGGCGAGGATCCTACATGAAGAGACAATGCGTTGTTAGTCACCGTCTTACATCACTTCCAGTCTGCCGAGATCACTTTTCAGCCATCGAAGCGGGTGAGTACTGACCACGCCACGGCACCGATGGCAGCGCAGCCCGCGAGGGCGCCGCCAAACGACTTGAGCGGGTTGCTGCCCTTGTAGATGTAGAGGTCAGACGCCTTGATCCAGGCGGAAGCCGTGTCGGCAGACCACGCCCAGGCAGTCAGCCAGAAGATGACGGCGAGGATCTGGCTGACGAGCGAGCCGACGCGGTAGAAGTGCTGCGGCGCCCAGATTTCCATCGCGGCGCCGCCGCCGTAGACGATCCAGCTGAAGATGGCCTGACGGGAGGGATGGAAGTCAGTGTGTTGGTTCCAAGTCTGAATGGTGTGGGCCACGGGCTGGGAGAGAGGGTGGTGGATTGTGGAGAAGCACGCACAATGAAGATGTCGAAGCCGCCGGCGCCGCCGCCCCCCAGGTAGTAGTCGTTGCTGAAGATAGACAGGGCATACGCGCCGAGGGCGAGCACGATGATGCTCAGCAGGACGATGGCGCCCTTGATGTAGATGAGCCAGAGCGGCTGCGGCGGGACGCCGACGGCGATGAGGCCTTGCGCGCCCATAGTGATGTGTGAGGGGGGTTGTCGTGGGATGTGTGCGACGTGAGCGGATAGGTGGGTTGACTCTCAGATCGGGCGACTCCCGACAATAGCGACCACGCTACGTAGATACTGCCGGCGACAGTGTTGGCGACAGACAACACAGATTCAGATGCGGAGCTTACGGAGAGACGGGACTGGAAGCAAGTCAGCGCTAGACCGGTGAGCGGAGGAGAGGGGGACCAGCAGCCGTCTTTTATTCATGACCCCCCGGCCCAGCTGCATCCCGCATCTCCTCATCTCGCGCTGGTCAGCCCACCTGGGCGCCACGGCGGCCTCAGAACGGACCCTGCGTGCAGACGCTGCCAGGGCCCTAACGACGGGACGGGACTAGTGTCCATGTATGTATCACACAGCCAGTCGGCCAGCGCAGCCGTTGCGTGTGTGGGACTGTCTCTCCGTGCGTGACCTCTGAGCAAACGGAGCTCGGCGCAGAAAAATGCCATGCTGGATGAGCCCATGTCCCATGTCCCATGTGCCCCTCTCCGAAAAGTGGTGAAGCGGCTGAGAAAAGTGCCCACCACGGACCGCGTGAGTTTGCCCAACGCATGCACGAACCCTTGCTTCCTGTGAGACGCCAAGAAATGAAGTCGACTGGCATTGGCGGGCTTTAACGAGCACTGCCTGATTGGCGTTTTTGTAGCCCGGCCATTGGCCCAACCAAGGGTGTGGGAGGACTGCATCCTGGAAGCCGATCCGCGGCCGGCAACCTAAGGGTCTTGGACGGACAGCCACACCGCACCTGCAAAATGGAGGGGACGTGATTTGGTGAGTGCCGACGTTTTCCTTTTCTTTTCGGATGCCGGCAGGCCGAAAGTGAGACTCTTCTCCGTTGTCTGTCTCTTTGTTTGTTCCTCATAGTTTTTTTCCCCTGTGTGGTGTTCAGGAGTGAGCGAGTTGTCGCAGTTGTTGTGATGTTCCTCTGGTCCTGCAATGACGGTACCTGGGTGTCCCGTCTGACGTCTGACGTCTTACGCGCCGATCCGCTCCGCTCCGTCAAGCAGATGATGAACTGCCGCAATGCTGCGACGTTGCAGTTGGAGCTCCAAAAATTCTCTGCAAGCTCCAGATGAGGAAACGGAGCGAGAAGAACCAGCCGTCCAAACCTACGACCGTCACTGCTTGTATGCTGATGGTACCGTTATGGTGGGATCCTGTACAGATTAAGCCACACGAAATAACAAGCAAGCAGAACGTATGTATGGCTGCGGCGCTTGCGGCTGGGGTATTGGCGGCAACTGATACAACTTTCATCATGCCGTAGTTATCTGTACCATCTGCAACGAACAAAAAGTTTTGGATCAGGGCTTGCGTTCGACATTGAGGATTGCGATTTCGTCTTTTGCCCTGTTGACAACCAGGCGCGCATTCAGTGCCGTCATGTGCTACGTTTCTAGCGTTACTCTCTTTCCCCCTCTGTCTCTCATACTCATAACGTTGAATGTCACTGTTTCCTGTGCCTCTATTCTTTTGTCTTTCGTTATCTAGGTAGTTAAATACCTAAACTATCGTGTTTCCATGTGTCCACCCATTTTCAATATAGCAGTCACTTACTAGCTGTAGTCCACAACCACGCCACAGCGCAGGTTTGCCCCTTTTTTCGACATGTGGGCGGCTGTCCTTGAATACCTGTCCGGCACCTATTCAAGCCAAGTGCGGAAAGCCTTGTTGCACAGACATAAGCCTGGAACTGACGCGTCAAATCGGACAAGACATCGAATGGAGCACATCCTGTGCCACATGAGCTGCCCAGGTGCCTGACTTCATGTCTCTGTGCCACGCGAATCAGCGAACACAGAGAGAGCTCTGCCCTTTCAGGTTCCGAAACTGCGGACCAAGGGTGGAAATGTCCAGGAAAGTTTGTTCCAATCCGCGCGCGTGGCGGCCCGATGGGACCTGATGAGGCTGGCGCAACTCGGTCCAGAAATTGATTTCAAGGCTCTCTCAGCACATCCTCACTGGGGAACACACAGCCCTGGGTCTTTTTAAAACAGATCGCGACTGACATCGGCGATTGGCCTCTACTCTCGTTGATCTGCCTACAGACATGATGAACAGTGAGATGCCCGTTCTAGCAGCAACATCTTCCCTTCTGGACCTCTTTGTCCCTGACAACGGCCGACCCAGCCACATGATGTTCACTGGAGGTGAAGTACGAACGGTGAACCAAACGCCGATTTGCGCATCCTAGGCCCCTTAATAATCACTACCTACAAGCCGACCACGGGTACTCTTATAGGCCGCTGCGCAGAATTGGGGAAAGCCGTGGTCAGATGTTGTTCAGGTGCGTATTGAGAAGGGCTGAAATTGACCATATTTCCCGAAACACCCCCTGGCCAAACCACTGCTGTCTATCCGTATATGTGCTTTCTCCCACTGCCTAGGGGTCGAAAGAATGGTCGAAATACCTAGAAAGGCAGCTCACTTCCGCTCGTGCACCAACCGCCCCCTCACCCACACCTTCTTCGTGTTCCGGTCGTCCCCGTTGTACAGCCACTTGGCAATCCGATCCGGCCAACTCTCCCACCCAAACACATCCACATTCCCTCCATCACCACCCTCCTCCTCCTCCTCTTCGCCTCCTTGATCATCCACCATCCCCAACCCGACCAGCTGCGCATCCCACTCCATCCCGACCTCAAATCCGCCCACTTTCTCCTCCAACCCAACCACCTTTGCCCCGCCGCGCGTCGCAAGATACAGCACCTCCTCGACGCTCAACTTCTCCCTCTCTTTGTCCCTCCCTTCCTCCCCCCCATCACCACCACCACCACCACCACCACCATAACCACCCATCGCCACATGCCGACTAACCAACACCGCATGTCTTGCAGCCTCCAACACGCTCGGACTAAACCCCCCGCTCATGTCCGTGCCCAGGCCACACACAACCCCCCTGTCCAGCAACCAGCGCACCCTCGCGGCGCCGCTGGTCAGCGCGCTGTTGCTGCACGGGCAGTGGCTCACTTTCGCGCCGCGCGCCGCCACCAGCGCCGCCTCGCCCTCCGTCAGGTGCACCGCGTGCGCGAGGATCGTGCGCTCCGTCAGCAGCCCCGCCGCGTCGTACACCGCGGCGTAGGACGCGTCGGCTGCCCCCGTGGCGGAGGGCGGGAAGAGCTCCTGCACGAGGGCAATTTCGTTTTTGTTCTCCGAGATGTGCGTTTGTATGGGCAGGGTCGGGTGGGAGGCGGCGAGGTCGCCGAGCTGGCGCATCAGGGGGAAGGAGCAGGCCGGTGCGAAGCGTGGGGTGATGACTGGGCGGATGAGGGAGAGCGTGGGGTCGATGCGGCGGATGTGGGCGATGCAGGCGCGGGTGGAGATGAGGGCTGCCTCTGGGGAGGCGTCGCGGTAGTAGGAGGGCGAGAGCTGGTCCATGCACACGCGGCCGATGAGGGCGCGTTGGCCGGCGGCGAGGCACAGGTCGGCGAGCAGGTTGGTGGAGGCTACGGAGGTGGTTGCGTAGTAGGCGGCGCAGGTGGTGCCGTGGGCGAGGGTTTTGCGGACAACGCGGGTGTAGACGCGGCGAGCTTTGGCGGCGTCGGCGAGGGATGCTTCGAGGGGGAAGGTGTAGGTGTTGAGCCAGTCGAGAAGGGTGGAGGAGCCGAAGATGCCGACGTTGGGGTATTGTGAGGCATGGAGGTGCGTGTCTACGGGTGTGAGTGTGCTGACACGAGTTGAAAGGTGGGAGACGGGGGCGACTGACCGATAAAGCCGGGGAAGAAGAACTGGCCGTCGCGTGCGATGGTGACCTGCAGATCGTCTTCAGGCCATCCCAGCCGCGGAAGCAGCGTGGTTCTCGCCGTGGCCTCATCACAGTCCTTCTCGACCGCAACGATGACTCCCGTTTTGTAGACGCACACGGCGGCGTTGTGCAGGTACTCGAGCTCGTTGAGCGCCTTGCTGTGTACGAACGAGCCGAGGAACAGCTGGTTTTTGGCCACTGTTGCGGCCGTCTGCCTTGCCGGATGGCTATATTCACCCATGGCTAAGTTGGGTGCAATTGGGTGTTGAAACTTGAGTTGAGAGCGATGTGGTGTGGCAAGCCGAGTCGCTGATCAGAGTGGACGTCGAGCAGCGATCCGCCGTGGAAAGCAAATGGAAACTGAAACAGGCAGTGCCGAGTTTGCTCGAGAAGCAAGGTTCAACGCTCGCTCGTTGAGTCCAAGAACCAGAAACGCCGAGAATTTGAAGGAGGTGTTATATACTTGGAAAACGCTGTGGTGATGCGTTAGCCCGGCAGTTCAGACGACTCAGACGAGACGAACCCGAGCACAATGCGGCCCCTTACCAGCACAGAGGTGATGAACCGATGGATCACTGAAATGTCTCACCTGACTCAGTTCTTCAACGCAACCAGACCAACCACTGCAACCCAAATCACAGACGACCAAGCCGACAGAAACACGAATTCAGAAAAAGAAGAAGACCAAGTCATAACACGATCCTTAAGACCACGAGTTGGAACTTGGAGTTATTGAAAGGAGAGGTACAAGTAGCCCCACCCCCCACCTCAAAACCTACCCCACCATCCCCATCATCTCTTATCACCACCCGCCCGCCGCATCCCGGCAATCAGTCGCCCCTCGGCCAGCGCCGGGCCCCGACTCACCAACAACTCGCTTCATCCTCGGCAGCCACCCAAGCCCCCCGGGCCGGCCGCGATCGCCCGCTCTCATCAGCCGCAGCCGCAGCCGCAGCCTTCACTCATGGCTGACAGGACGCAGCAGTTGGGAAGGAGACAAAGCGCAATCGCCGAAAGCTTCGTGGTGCGGAAGCGAGTGTCAAACGGGGAAAAAGGACGACACGTCCAGCAGAGAGCGCTCGTAGCACGGAGTAGCTGTTACAGTCTCTAGACACTTGGTACAAGGGCGTACAAGTACACGTAGGAGGTCGGTTCCAGTTGTTTGGGTTCGAGTGGACGGACAAACATGCGGTTCGCTGGTGCATGCAGTGCAACGCCGTGGCAGCCTTCAACTGCAGTGTTGACCACTGGGAAGCCGGACACGGCTGGCAGGCACGCGAACAAGGCACCGCCACCAAACGACAACAAGACTCTGACCGTCTGCCAAACGAAGAAAAGCGATCAGCAATAATTGCCAAAGTCTATCAATTACTAGTATCGTATCATAGTATAGTATAGGCGTTGCATGAGCGCGCACGAAATCGAAAACCAGAGAATCATGGCGCATCGTGAACACCCGTCGCAACCACACAGAAGCAAGACCACACACCGTCAAGCCATCACTCGTCTAAACCATTCACACCTCTCCCCCTTCTCTTACAGCCAAAAACACACAACTCCTCCCCTCACAGCTGCGCCGTGGCAATCGCCGCCGCGTGGCTCTCCGCATACGAAATCGACACCGAGACGCTCTTGACGCCCGCCTTCTTCGCAGCCTCCAGGGCAGCACCGTGCAGCTGTATCACAATTGTCAGCCTCATCAACCCCTCTTTACCCAACAAACTCAGCAAGACAGAAGGAGGAAGAACATACCGTAACGCTCGGCGCGCCATTCCCATCCGCCAGAATCTCAATCTCCCGCATCGCCGCCCCAGCACCCCGGCTCGACACGCCCAGCGCCTTAAAAACCGCCTCCTTCGCGCTCCAGCGCCCCGCAAACGCCTTCTGCGGCGGCCGGCCCGACACCGCGGCCAGACAGTACTTGGCTTCCGCCTCGGTGAAGTTGCGCTGCACAAAGGCATCATTGTCCGCATTCACCGTCGCGACGTCCTCAATATCGAACCCGACGCGCGTGTGCGCGCCCTCGAGGCGGCGCGCCTCGCGCGCCAACACCGACTCCAGCGTCGCCTTGCCCTGCGCAGGGGTGGTCTGCTTCACCGCCGACTTGGCCATGAAGTCAGCGGGAAAGGTGAGCGCGCCCGTCTTGCGGTCCTCGGCGACGCGCGCGCGCGGGTTGAGCAGCACGGCGCTGAGCTGCTCGTCCGTGTACGGCGACTTGTCCTTGGCGACGAAGAGCGTGTTGTTGATAAGGCCGTTGTGGAAGAAGCGGTAGGCCTTCTTCTGGCGGGCCTCGACCTTGACGCGGTACGCGTCAAAGGTCTGCTCGTCGAGCGTCGCGAACAGGTACTTGGGGTGCACGCCGATGGCCTGGGCGCCCTTCTGGCCGAAGCCGAACGACGTGACCGAGAACGCCTTGACGCCGTCCGTCTGGATGCTGCGGCTCGGGTACACGATGTAGTCAAACTGCTCCATGACCGGGTCGACGTTGTCCGCGTTGCGGTTGCCGGGCACCAGACCCGTGTTGAGCACCTGCAGGCAGCCGTTGAGCATCCACGCGCCGGCCGCACCCTTGGGGTGGCCCGTGAGATACTTCTGGAAGATGCCGAGCACGGCGTTACCCTTCTTGCGCCCGAGGTGCGCCATCTGCTGGCAGATGACCGACGACTCGTTCTTGTCGTTGGCCTTGGTCGACGTGCCGTGGAACGACGCCACGGCAAGGTCATCGATCGTGAGACCCCACGTGGCGAGTGCGCCGCGCAGCGGGGCAATGCTGGGCTCGTTCTTCCAGAAGTTGTTGCCGTAGCTGCGGAGCACCTCGCGCGTCTGCCGCTCGGCCTCCTCGTCGACGTGCCGCGCCCGGTCGGCGATGTACTCCTCGATCTCCGCCTGCGGCCGGCCCTCAGCCTTAAGCGCCTCCGCCTCGTCGGCGAGGAACTGCAGCTCGGCCTCCTTGTCGTCCAGAATCTGCCTGGAGCGCCGCTCAATCTGGCGCCGCCGGTACTTGATGTCCAGCAGCGGCGACGGGAACTTGCCGCGGTGCTCGCGCGCCGTCGTGAGCACGCCCTGGCCTGGGGCGGGCACGGAGCGCCCGATCTTGTCGGAAGCCGTCGTGGTCAGAGCAAGGATGCCGTAAATCGGGACACCCATGTCCAAGGCGAGCTTGGCAGTCATGATGACCTGGACACCGCAGCCCTGGGATTCCATAAACCCGTTCCTGGTCGTAGTCGTCGGCCGCGACATCTCCTTGGGCGTGCGGCCGTGCGCGAACTCGTCCACGGCATTGCTCGTCGCGCCCATGTTGGCGAACTCGTACGAGCCCTCCTCGCCGAAGTCGTCGAACCCGCCGACGAAGCAGATGCGCGCCTTGCCGTCCATGATGGTCTCGTAACCGATGTCCACTGACTCGACAGCCGTGGCGCACGCACCGACGGGCGTCTTGATCGGGCCCGACGACGAGATGAGCAGCATGTTCACCCACGCGGCCATGGTGTTAATGAAGGACTCCTGGAGAATGTCGTTCTGGAGCGGCTTGTCGAGGAAGCGGTCGCGGTGCATGCCGCGGAGCGCCGCCGCGCCACCCATGCCGGAGCCGACGCAGTTGCCGACTTCGGACACGTGGACGTACTTGTAGAATTCGTACGGGTCCGTGATACCGGCCGACAGCAGCGCCTCGACGGTAGACACCAGGACGAACAAGGCGACCGGGTCGACCTGCGAGATGATGTCGTCAGGGATGCCGTAACGCTTGGCATCCCAGCCCGTCGGGATCTGGCCAGCGACGAGGCGGTCGAACCGCAACGCCTTGGGGATCCACAGCGACGCGCCCTTCTTGACCCGGACCGTGTACTCGCCAGACTCGGGAATCTCGAAGATCTCGACCTTGTCGCCGTGCTCGCGCTTGAACTCCTCCGCCGTGTCCTTCGGCGCCTGGAAGGGCTCCAGGTCCTCCTCGATGACCACCTCGTGCAGCAGCTGCTTCTTGTTCGGGTCGTAGCCATCAAAGAGCTCAGGCTCAATAAGCCGAATGCCTGAGTGCTCCAGGATGTACTTCTCGTACTTGGGCTTGACCTCCTTGTCATCCACTGGCTCGCCCGTCTTGGCGTCGACCCAGCCAGAGTACGGCTTGCCCTTGATCGGCCCGTTGTGATTCTTGATGAGGCCCATGATCCAGGCCATCTCGATGCATCCCTCGAGCGAGAACTCGCCGTGGGCCTCCATCTCCCACCTCGTCCTCGAGTTACCCCAAGGGCCGACTTCGGCAAAGCCAGTGACAACAACCACCTTGTCAAGGTCGACCATGCCCTTGAGGTTGTCATTGAGCGGAGCCACCTCAGACTTCCAGTCCGGCAGGGGCGGGAAGTCGAACTTGATGTTGGCACGGGGCTCGATGACCTTCTTCTTATACAGGGCTTCGGAGCCCTCGCCGTTGACCACCTTGTTCTCGGCCGCGGTCTCCTTGGTGACGGCGCGGCGGATCTCGCTGGTGTCGGTGATGGCCTTGCGCTCGGCTGTCATCGTCGCGTTGAGGTTGGGGATGAACTGCAGACCACCATTCAGGTCGGCAAAGACGGGCTTCTCTTGGCAGAGCTCAACAATGTCGGGGCTCATGAGACCGAGCAGGTTGAAGGCCATCTCCTGCTGCGAGAAGGTGCGGACGCCGAAGCGCTCGACCGCTTCGGCGACGATGTTATTGCCCGACATAAGACCCGTACCACGCGTCCAGCCAATGATGGCGCCGCAGATGGTCAGATAGTCACCCCAAGCTTCCGAGTGCCACCGGTTGAAGAGCGTCTCGAGGCCAAGCTTCGACTCGGAGTACAGACCGTCGCTGCCAAACGTGCCGTGATTGGGGGACAGGGGCAGGATGACCTGGGCGGGGCGGGTCTCGTAGCCGCGAGCGGCCTTCTGGGCCTTGACATTGCCGAGCAGGCGGATCAGGTTGGTCAGCATGATGCGGTGCGCCAGCTCTGACTTGGAGTCGATGCCATCGATTTGGCGGCCCTGCTCCGAAATGGCGGCGAAGGGGACGATGTAGTCGAGATCCCAGCCCAGACCGGTCTTAGCGTCGTAGACGTAGTCGACAAGCGCGTTGATGTCCTGGACGCTGCCCTGGTTGAACGGCACCACCACAAGCTGGGAACCGCGCGAACCAAAACGGGCGTACATGGACTGGTAGTACTCGGTGACCTCGCGCGAAAAGCGACTGGTGGTGACGACCACCTTGGCGCCACCGCTAATGAGCCCCTGGAGGACATCGGCGCCGATCGAGCCGGCACCAGCACCGGTCATGAGCACGTACTTGCCGCTGAACGTGACCCCGTCCCGCGCGGCCTCCTCCAGGCACTTCAGGTACTTGTTGGTAAGTCGTCGGTCGTAATCCCACCCCTGATCCGTCTTCTTGCGGAGATGGAGGAATGGGATAGTCTCAGTCTTGCCCTTGGGCTTGGGCTTCTTCGCGAAGCCGTTCGCTTTACCGTTCTCCTTGGCCAGGATCTGGCTCTCGTTCATCCCCAGCGAGCGAATCACGTCGCTGTACAGGCTCTTGATCTCGAGCTGCGAGGCCTTGGGAAGCTTGTGCTGCTGCTTGATGAGCTTGTAGATCTTGCTCAGGTCGTTCTGGACCTTGGTTCGGCTGCCATATTCCGAGATCTTGCCACCATCGGCCATCTGCTGCACGTAGTGCTCGAGCTTCCGGCAGCTGGCCCGCGGGATCTCCTCGTACTTCATGTTGCCACGAGCGTCAATGGTCGTCTTGGGGCCGGTGGGAATGGCAACATCCTTGAACACAGGGTCCACCGTCAGCGCTTCCTTGCAGTTCTCCAGAAGCATGGCACCAAGCTCCTTGGCAAGCTGGTACGTCTCGCCGCGGTCCGTGGGGCAGTTGTCGATGTGGTACTGCATGAACTCGAGAAGCGTCGGGTTGGATCGGTTCATGATCCGGATGCACTGGCTAACAATCTCGCGATCCACGGCCTTCAACCTCCCAAAGATGATGTCGTAGAACATGCTGAGAGCGTCTTGGCGGGCCCAGTTCCACGAGGAGTCATAGACACGGGCCTTCAGCGGGCTGAAGACCGGCTCGATGCCGGCGGCGTAGAAGTCACCGTGCTCGGCCATCCACAGATCCAGCTGGGATTGCAAGACCTTGGTCGACTCCTGCGAAGCCTGGAAAGCCCTGTCACCGGCCCGGATATCCACCTTCAGATACCTCGCAATAAGCTCCAGCTGTTGCTTAAACAACGCCTTCTGGTCGCTTGTGAGCGCCTCAATCGCGGCGGGGTCCATCATCATGCCACCACCCGCGCCGGCAGCAGGGCCAGCAGAAGCAGCGGTAGAGAGGCTGATGCCAGCATTCGCGGCGTACTTCTGGGAGACATCATCCAAGAAAGCCTTCGCGTCGGGATCTGAGCCCAGACGAGCGGGCGGCTCCATTGTGATGGCAAGCAGAAGCACACCGTCCTGCCGGCCGGTACCCAAGCCCCAGCGGGTCTCCAGGTATTTCCGTGCCGTTGTGATGTTGAAGCCGCCGGGCATCTTTGACGATATGAGACGGGCGATGAGACCCTGTGTCGTCTTGCCGAGGTTGCCGTCAAAAGTTGCCTGCATGGAGGCTCCGAGCTCGTCGAGGGGCGTGTCTTCGGGCTTCTCGGGTGTCGAGCCGAATTCTTTGCCCAAGTCGCCCAGGATTTCGTTTTGTAGCGTTGATTTGCCTGTCAGAGAACGGACACTATTAGCAACACATCCTCAAGAGACACAGCCGCGGGCCGGAGCGCTTACCGCCAACGAGATCCTTGATCGCTTTGCTGAGAGGGATGTCCTGAAGCGGCTTCTTGAGCTTCTGCGCCACCAGAGCCCGCACAATGTCCACGGCGGGAACCGGCACGTCGGGAACCTGGGCAGCAGGCCCATCACTTGGTGGTGGCGCCGCGGCGGCAGCAGCTGGGGCGGCAGCTGCCGATGCCGCTGGTGAAGCGCTCGACGAGCTTGCCTGAGGCGCGGGGGCCTCGGGCTCCTCCTCGACGGGGTCGACATCGTAGTAGATCTCCTTGGCGTCCTTGTTGTAGCAGAGGATCTGGCGCTGCGCCGACTTGGCGGCGTCGTAGGCTTCGTATTTGGAGGCGAGCGTGCGCTTGGCCATCACGCCGAGCGTGTCTGCGGGCCCGATCTCGACAATCCGCTCCGCCATCTGCTCCGCCAGGAAGACATCTTGGGTCTCAATCCACCTCACGGGCGAGGCGAACTGGTATGCGAGGAGCTCCACGAGGAGCGTGTGGGCAAGGTCCTGCTCGGTTTCGGGACGCATCTTGGTGACCTGGCTGCTGGATCCAGGGGAAGGCTTAGGCAAGTGATTAGGCGGAGTTTGAAAGTGTTCAGCAGTTGTATGGTGGGGGGGTATCTTTCGGGTCGTCTTCACAGACTGTCAAGTCACAGAACTCCAAACCCGAGCTTGCGAATTCGGGTATCTGGACAAAATGAAGGAGAGAACGTGGAAGGCGCGAGCAAGGGAGAGGGGCACCTGCAAGACACGCCAGTGGCTGCTGCTGTTTCCACTTAAAGAAACAAGGGGGGTTTGGTGTTCTGGTATCCAGAAGGGAGGCTTGAGGACGGGAAGGTGGGAAAAAGGCTGGAATGGCAGCAGCGTGAGTGAGGTCTGGGTCTGGGCTTGCCACGCCTGGCTCGGGGCAACGGGCAAAAAATCGGCAGGCACCGCGTCGTCAGGGTGCAACTGTTGAATGAAATTTGGGTTGTACATCCCTGCCGCGTCCCACCGTCCCATGCGGGCCTGCAAGAGCGTCTCAACCAAACTTGCAAGCTAGGCCAGGACCGGCTTAGTGTCCCGCCCGCACGTTACCCCAGGGGCTTTGGGGCGCATGGGTCCACCTGTCTCGATACTTCCTGGCTCTCGAAACTGCATCTCGAATCGAGAAGCTCGAGATCCCTCCGTCCTGCCGCTCCCGCCTGCGGCTTGCGCCATTGCATTTTCCGCTCTCAACGGTGTCGGGTGACGTTGACCTGCGCCCAAGACACGGCTTGATTACATATTCCCACGTCCATATCTCGGTCTCCCTCGATCTCCGCTGACGCTGGCCGCCTCGTAGGGCTTATCGCCGCGTGCCGTGCCGAGCGAGATGTATTTTGCATCACTGCCACGCAAAGCTGGCGGGCCTAGATGTATGACCGACAAAGAGCTCCCTGGCCATCTGGTATGTACATGCATGGTGCACAGCTCGGTCATAGCACGAGCAGTATCAAGGACGATATCCGTGTGCAACATCATCAACAACTTCGCCGATGTCATGCAAGACACACACACACGACCACTTGCGACTTCTTCATCCTAGAACTTGGGATCGAATTGCCTGCTACGCAACGTTACGGGTTATCAACATGCGTGTGAGTTACGGATAGATGATGGCTAGCCCAGGCTGGCGGCGCTTGTGCAGAATGTAGCTGTGTCGCGAGGTTGAATACTGCGAACCTGGTGGAATGTCTCTATGCGCCTCGCGCACGGCATGTCTCAGAATCTGTTCGCTAGTGACACAGTCTTCGGATAAGTCGGACGATACTCTCCCATAACCTTCGCCTAGGACAATCACGGCTCCCGTATGCCCGATAATCTGGAGAACATGATCCGTGCCTGTCGGTCTGGACACGGCTGCGGCAGGCGCTGACTGGGGCCAGGTATCGATACTTTGCGCCCTCGAGTGGATGCGTCCCTTGACAGGTGGGGCTCCCGTTGCTCTCCGGTTGGTCCCTGGCTCGGTAGGGATCCGCGACCTTTGCGCGGTGCCGGCTCTGCGTCGAACCTTCCCCAACAAGATCCAAAAATTTTGGCGAGCAATTGAGGGAAGTCGCCATCCACGAGAGGGTCGTCTGAAGAGTGTGGATTTTGTGTTGAGTTCGAGAGCGCATCCACACGGCACCCTTATCCCCTGGCTCGCCCTCCAAACAGGGGCGTTTTGCTGGCCGTTTCGACCAGCAATTGCACACGCCGTCACCTCAGACCTGCGCCACCTGCGCCCAGCCAACACAACTCCCGGCACAGGGTCCCAGAAAACCACACCTCTCTCCCTCCACAAGCTCTGCGTCTTGCATTCTGCCACACACATTCAGGCCCATTCCTTCCCTCCCTGTCCTGCGGACAATTTTGCCCGGGCAGCTTGACTTCCAAGAATTGCAGTCCTACCCATTGTGTCCTTCCTCCTCGAGACACCCTTGGACATCCCTCCCTCTTCACGTTCTGCTCTGTGAATCTGCTTCGACGTTATTGTCGCCCTCTGTCGTTGGCCGTTTCTGCCTGGTATGTCGAGGTTTTGAACGTAACCTCAGCCCGTGCACGTCGCTAACGGCACAACAAGCAAACGCGCTTTCTCTAGATACCCTTCCCCAATCCTCAATCACAATGTACGGCAACGGCACTGGAACAGGGACGCAGACGGGTGCCGTCACACCCCGCACCTCGGCCTCCCTGCGTCCTCTCACTCTCTCCCACGGCTCGCTCGAGACGTCCTTCTCAATACCGACCAACCTGCATTTCCACGCATCCCGCTTGAAGGAGCAGTTTGTGGCAACTCTGCCAACCCCGACCGACGAACTCGCCCAGGATGACGAGCCATCCTCGGTCCCCGAACTCGTCGCGAGGTACATGGGCTTTATTGCCGACGAGGTGGCCGAGGGCGAGGAACAAGCACAAGGTCCCGCCGGCGAGGTGCTCAAGCTCATTTTCAACGAGTTCGAAAGGTCGTTTCTGCAAGGAAACGACGTCCATGCGGTCGTGGCGACACTTCCTGGCATCGACGCCAAGAAGCTGGTGGTGATCCGCAGCTACTTTGCTGCGCGGGCGGCGTCCAACAGGGCCATCAAACCGCATGAATCCGCTCTGTTGCGGGCGGCCGACGACGAGGACGAGGCGGCCAAGATCTACACCATCTTTGGCGGGCAAGGCAACATTGAGGAATACTTCGAGGAGCTGCGAGAGCTGTACCAGACGTACCCATCGTTCGTCGATGAGCTCATCGTCTCCTCCGCCGAGCTTCTTCAGAACCTGTCGAGCCACCCCAGCGCGGAGAAGCTCTACTCCAAGGGCCTCGACGTCATGAACTGGCTGCATCACCCGGACGCGACTCCGGCCGTCGAGTACATGATCTCCGCCCCCGTCAGCTTCCCGCTGATTGGTCTCGTGCAGCTGGCGCACTACCAGGTCACCTGCAAGGTGCTGGGAATTCATCCTGGCATCCTGCGCGAGAGGATTAGTGGGACGACGGGTCACTCGCAGGGTGTGGTTCTGGCTGCGTGTTTGGCCGCCGCGGACTCGTGGGAGTCGTTTGACGAGATCGCAAGGTCCGCCCTCACCATCCTCTTCTGGATTGGCGCGCGCAGTCAGCAAACCTTCCCCATCACCTCACTCAGCCCGTCGATGCTCCAAGACTCTGTCGACAACGGGGAGGGCTCCCCAACGCCAATGCTGAGCATTCGCGACTTGCCCCAGGCGGACGTGCAACGCCACATTGACCAAACGAACCAGTACCTCCTTCCCGACCAACACATTTCCATCTCCCTGATCAACAGCGCCCGGAATATGGTCGTTGCTGGCCCCCCTCGATCACTGTGCGGTCTTAACGCCCAGCTCCGGAAGGTCAAGGCCGCCACGGGAGTTGATCAGACCAGAGTTCCTTACACTCAGCGGAAGATCCGTTTTGTCAACCGGTTCCTGCCTATCACGGCACCGTTCCACAGCAAATATCTAGCGAACGCGACTGGTCTGATTGCCGAGGACCTCAAGGACGTCCAGATTGATGTCAGCCGTCTGGGCATTCCGGTCTTCAACACTAACACTGGCGAAGACATCCGGGCGGCAGTTACTGGGAACGTTGTGCCTGCTCTGGTTCGCCTCATCACCAGTGACCCGGTGAACTGGGAGAAGGCCACCGTTTTTCCGGGAGCCACGCACATTTTAGACTTCGGACCTGGCGGCATCTCCGGTCTTGGTGTCCTGACGAGCCGGAACAAGGATGGCACCGGTGTCCGCGTCATCCTGGCTGGTACCGTGAGCGGCACCGTCCCCGAGGTTGGCTACAAGTCGGAGCTCTTCGACCGCGATGAGGATGGTGCCGTGAAGTATGCCGTTGACTGGGTCAAGGAATATGGTCCGAGACTCGTCAAGACTACTAGCGGGCGAACCTACGTCGACACGAAGATGAGTCGGCTCCTGGGTCTGCCGCCGCTGCTGGTTGCCGGCATGACTCCCGCCACGGTGCCCTGGGACTTTGTGGCGGCGACCATGAACGCCGGCTACCAGATCGAGCTCGCCGGTGGCGGCTACTACAACGCCAAGACCATGACCGAAGCCATCTCCAGGGTTGAGAAGGCCATTCCTCCCGGCCGAGGCATCAGCGTCAACCTGATTTACGTCAACCCCCGTGCCATGGCTTGGCAGATCCCGCTGCTCGGCAGGCTTAGGTCCGAGGGTGTTCCGATCGAGGGGTTGACCATCGGTGCTGGCGTTCCGTCCATTGAAGTCGCTCAGGAGTACATTGAGACTCTGGGTCTCAAGCACATCTCGTTCAAGCCAGGCTCCAGCGATGCCATTCAAGCCGTCATCAACATCGCCAAGGCCAATCCGACTTTCCCGGTCATCCTTCAGTGGACTGGTGGCAGAGGTGGTGGCCATCATTCGTTTGAAGATTTCCACTCCCCCATTCTTGCCATGTACGGCCGCATCCGTCGCCAGGAGAATATCATCCTCGTTGCCGGCAGCGGTTTCGGCGGCGCGGATGACACGTACCCTTACCTCACCGGTGCCTGGTCAACTGCGTTCGGCTACCCGCCCATGCCGTACGATGGCTGCCTGTTCGGCAGTCGGATGATGGTTGCTAAGGAGGCCCACACGAGCAGGGATGCCAAGCAGGCCATCGTCGACGCGCCCGGCGTTGATGACAGCAAGTGGGAGCAGACCTACAACGGCGCGTCCGGTGGCATCATCACTGTGAGGTCTGAGATGGGCGAGCCGATCCACAAGCTGGCCACGCGGGGCGTTCTCTTCTGGGCCGAAATGGACAAGAAGATTTTCGCCCTGCCGAAGGAGAAGCGCGTTGCTGAGCTCAAGAAGAACCGGGACTACATCATCAAGAAGCTCAACGACGACTTCCAAAAGGTGTGGTTCGGCCAGAACAAGGAGGGCAAGGCCGTTGACCTTGAGGACATGACGTATGGCGAGGTCGTCCGCCGCATGGTTGCCCTCCTGTATGTCAAGGATGAGGCTCGCTGGATCGACCCCTCTTTCGCGAAGCTCACCGGTGATTTCATCCACCGCGTGGAGGAGCGCTTCACGACCTCGTCAGGCCAGCCGTCGCATCTCCAGAGCTATGCCGATCTTGACGAACCCTACTCTGCTGTGGAGCGTATCCTGTCGCACTACCCGGATGCCGAGACGCAGCTCATCAATGCCCAGGACGTGCAGCACTTCCTAATGCTGTGCCAGCGTCGCGGGCAGAAGCCCGTCACCTTCGTTCCGGCGCTTGACGAGAACTTCGAGTTTTTTTTCAAGAAGGATTCCCTCTGGCAGTCGGAGGATCTTGGTGCTGTCATCGGCAAGGACGTCGGCAGGACCTGCATTTTGCAGGGACCCATGGCCGCTGCGCACTCGACCAAGGTCGACGAACCGATCAAGGACATCCTCGATGGCATCCACAACGGCCACATTGCGGGCCTCACTCGCGACCTGTACGGCAACGATGACTCCAAGGTTCCCACGGTCGAGTATTTCGGCGGCGCCTGCATCAACGCCGAGGACCCCTCCGTTGACGGGCTCGCGACCTCTACTACCGATGCCAGGAACACGTATCGGCTGTCGCTGTCGGCTTCGGCCCAGCTCCCATCACTCGAGTCGTGGATTTCGCTCTTGGCCGGCCCCGAGCGGAACTGGCGCTATGCCCTGTTCCAGTCCGACGTTATCGTTCAGGGTCAGAAGTACATGACGAACCCGATGAAGAAGATCTTTGCGCCAACTCGTGGCTTGTTCGTGGAGATCCTTAACCCCAACGACCCGGCCAAGACCGTCATTGTGGTCAAGGAGCAGCCTCGCCACGACCGCTATGTGGACGTAATTGAGGTCAAGCTCGTCGGTCAGAACGAGATTGTTGTCAACATGATCAAGGATACGAGTGCCCTTGGCAAGCCCGTGGCCCTGCCCTTGCGGTTCACGTACCGGCCTGAGGCTGGTTACGCGCCGATCCACGAGATTATGGACGGTCGCAATGACCGGATCAAAGAGTTCTACTGGCGCGCCTGGTTCGGCGAGGAGCCGCTCGATCTCGACGCGTCCCTCTCCAGCAAGTTCGACGGCGGCAAGGCCACCATCACCAGCGAGGCCATCAACGAGTTCGTCCACGCCGTTGGCAACACCGGCGAGGCCTTCGTGGACCGGCCGGAGAAGACCATGTACGCGCCCATGGACTTTGCGATTGTGGTTGGCTGGAAGGCCATTACGAAGCCGATCTTCCCACGTCTCATTGACGGCGACCTTCTGAAGCTTGTGCACTTGTCCAACCAGTTCCGCATGTTGCCCGGCGCCGAGCCCCTGCAGAAGGGTGACGAGGTGCACACGACGGCGCAGATCAACGCCGTCATCAACCAGGATTCCGGCAAGATGGTGGAAGTCTGTGGCACGATTACCCGCGAAGGCGAGCCTGTCATGGAGGTGACGTCGCAGTTCCTGTACCGCGGTGTCTACACCGACTTTGAGAACACCTTCCAGCGCAAGGTGGAGACGCCCATGCAGGTGCACCTCGCCACGACCAAGGACGTCGCCGTGCTCCGCTCCAAGCAGTGGATTGTTTTCGACGAGCGCGTTCTTGGCGAGCTCGCGAGGATGAAGGAGAAGGTTGAGCTCCAGGGTCAGACCCTGACCTTCCGTCTGCAAAGTCTGGTCCGCTTCAAGAACAAAACGATCTTCAGCCACGTCGAGACCCGCGGCCAGGTTCTTCTGGAGCTGCCGTCGAAAGAGATCAAGCAGGTTGCTACTGTTGCGTACGAGGCTGGCGAGTCGCACGGCAACCCGGTCATCGACTATCTCCAGCGCCACGGATCGTCCATTGAGCAGCCGGTCAACTTCGAGAACCCCATTCCGCTGGGCGGCAAGACGCCCCTGCAGCTCCGTGCTCCCGCCTCCAACGAGACGTATGCCCGCGTGTCCGGGGACTACAACCCCATTCACGTGTCGCGCGTCTTTGCGGCCTACGCCAACTTGCCCGGCACCATCACACACGGCATGTACTCCAGTGCCGCCGTGCGCAGCTTGGTCGAGACGTGGGCTGCCGAGAACAAGATTGGCCGCGTCCGCAGTTTCCATGCCTCGCTCACGGGCATGGTCCTGCCCAACGACGACCTCAGAGTGAAGCTGCAGCACGTTGGCATGGTGGCTGGTCGCAAGATCATCAAGGTCGAGGCTTCCAACAAGGAGACGGAGGAGAAGGTGCTTCTCGGGGAGGCGGAGATTGAGCAGCCCGTCACCGCCTACGTCTTCACCGGCCAGGGCTCTCAGGAGCAGGGCATGGGTATGGACCTCTATGGCAGCAGCCCGGTCGCCAAGGAGGTTTGGGACCGTGCCGACAAGTACCTGATGGACACCTACGGTAGGCTTTCATCTTCCTCTTGCCCTTTCAGGTCTGACTTCATGTGCTAACCGTGACCCAGGCTTCGCCATCACGAACATCGTGAAGAACAACCCGAAGGAGCTGACCATTCACTTCGGGGGCAAGCGCGGCAATGAGATCCGTAAGAACTACATGGGCATGACCTTCGAGACGGTGGCGGCGGATGGCTCAATCAAGTCGGAGCGCATCTTCAAGGAGATCAACGAGAAGACGACGTCGTACACCTATCGCTCGCCTACCGGCCTGCTCTCGGCGACGCAGTTCACTCAGCCCGCCCTGACCCTGATGGAGAAGGCCAGCTTTGAGGACATGAAGGCCAAGGGGCTCGTCCCCCGCGACAGCACCTTTGCTGGACACTCCCTGGGCGAATACTCGGCGCTTGCTGCTCTCGCCGACGTCATGCCGATCGAGTCGCTCGTGTCGGTCGTCTTCTACCGCGGTCTCACCATGCAGGTTGCGGTGGAGCGCGACGCGTCGGGCCGGTCCAATTACAGCATGTGCGCGGTCAACCCCAGCCGCATCAGCAAGACGTTCGACGAGGAGGCGCTGCGGTTCGTCGTTAACAACGTGGCCGAGACGACAGGCTGGCTGCTCGAGATCGTCAACTTCAACATCGCCAACATGCAGTACGTCTGCGCCGGCGACCTCCGCGCGCTCGACACCCTGACGGGCGTCACCAACTACCTCAAGATGATGAAGATCGACATCGAGCAGCTGCTGCAGCAGGTCGGCCCGGACACGGTCAAGGAGCAGCTCGTGCAGATCATCCGCGAGTGCGCGGCCAAGACGGAGGCGAAGCCCACGCCACTCGAACTCGAGCGCGGCTTTGCCACCATCCCGCTGCGCGGCATCGACGTGCCCTTCCACTCGACCTTCCTGCGCTCAGGTGTCAAGCCCTTCCGCAGCTTCCTTCTTAAGAAGATCAACAAGACCACCATCGACCCGGCCAAGCTGATTGGCAAGTACATCCCCAACGTGACGGCCAAGCCGTTCGCCCTCACCAAGGAGTACTTTGAGGACGTCTACCGCCTCACCAACTCGCCCAAGATCGGCAACATCCTGGCCAACTGGGATAAGTACCAGGATGACAGCGGTGCGGCTGCTGCGGAGTTGAATGGGGTGGATGAGGTGAGGGAGGTCAATGGTATCCATTAGACACTGCGGGTAGAGGCATGGGGCGATTGATGAGTGTGGTGGTGTGTTGTTGTATGGGGCTTAGGCATGGAATGAAGAGGACTTGTGTCTGGCTGGCTGTACGTGCTCCGTGCGCGGTGCAGACATTTGATTGGGGTCTGGTTTTGTCTTAGACTAATATTAATGTGACTGGCTTGACTGGGCCGTGGTGTTTTGGGCGCTCTGAATGGGATTTATGGTTATCCAGATATCAAATAGATTTGTTTGGCGAATCACTGCTGGATGTTGCTTACATGGTAAAGGTCGCATAAGAAGTCCTACAACCGTTATGGTCGGCTCTGTAGTCTGGACCACTCCTCCCTTCCGGCTCCGGCCCCCAAGTCTGTCGGCGTCGCTAAGTTCTGAAGCGCCGCATCGGACGCTGACCTGGAGCTGTGCCGTGTGGTGACAGGCTGGCTTGGGAAGACGGCTTTGATCCCAAACTCTTCCGGATGACTCAACAGCATCATGTCATTATCGAGAAGATTCGAAGGTTGCACAACTTGCACGACAGGACAAAAAAAATGGGCCGGAAGCGGGAAAGGACAGAAATATATAGCACACGAGACGTCTCTATCGTCACCGACTTCATATTCAATATGAGTACTATTCCCCACTCCTCAGCCGTCACCAGCTCAATTGGGTATCATTCCGGCAATTGTCAGTGCATTCATGAGTGAGCAGAGGGGGAGCACGCGGGGGAACAGGATACCACAGACAAGCAGTTCATCAGCCTCCTTAGGCTCCACTACATCTGTGTGCAGTTGTGATACCGGTCGACGCAGGCGGTTGATGTTCCCTGAACCAGCTACCTTACTCTGGATACCTATCCAGGGCAGCCCCAACAGATTCCGTTCCCGTCACCGCTCCCGTAGGTTGGTCATTTCCGGCGGTTTCCGCGGCTCCTCTACCCTCCCTGACACGACGGTGCCGCCGGCGCCGATAGCAGCAGAACCCAATACATGCCGCTATCAGTGCCAGAGCAATGATAGGCAGACCAACAACCAAGAACCAGATCACCCTCATGGTACTATCGCTCCAGTGCGATTCGCCATCGTTGCTATCACACATAGCTCCGGGTAATAGATTTGGGTCGACCGTAGCGCCAGGTACCCAGGATCTGATGACGACTAAGGTGTCGCAGGCGGAGAACAGTGGCGGAGCTGGGCTAAGAGTCGAGATATCCGTGGATTCCCACGAGATGTGCCATGCGTTGTGAACGCGCCAACCGTTCACAGGTGATGATGTGGTGGCGGCTTTCGTATCGATCATTTATTGGAAGCATGCTGTGGTCGAAATCCCTTCGATCAGAAAGTCCGAGCCCATAGTTATACAAGTGACTAAACCCGCTGGTTCTGTAACATACAACCTGGTCAGTAATTATGATTATCATTGCATCATGGGCTTCGCTCAGTAACTACCTAGAGCAGCAGTAGGCTGTAGAGAGAGTCTCCGCGCGAGTGACTGGCACTCCAACACCGGATACGGTTCCGCCCAAGTCATAGGCCGTCCACCCGCTAGGACAGACCGCCGGGCTGAACTGGAAACTGCTCTTGCCCGCGTTCCATCCTGAAGGTTGGCAGGCTGCAAACCGGGAATCGGCCGGACCAGACGCGAGGACGGTAACAGTAGGGGAGCTAGATATATAACTGGTCGTGATGAACTGATCTGCACTGCTCCGCGGTGGAACAAATGGTGTTGGGGGCGCCTAGCGCGCTGCTGCTGTTGAGGACATTGTTGTATGAAAGGGTTGTCAGACCGGAGCTAAAAGAGGGAAAAGCCGTCAGAGAAAACACGGAGACGAGGCGAGCACACCTATACAGGAAGGTTAGGGTATCACAATGTAATATGCTTTCTACAGCATCACATCTTACTTAGCCTGAAAGAAGGAGGGTACTTGATTTTGACATTGGATGGGAAAAACTGGCCGCTCAAGCCTTGATGAAGCGTTATCTCGCTGGATCCCCTAGTTATGCAGTTGGCTGTTGTAAATTACAGTGCAGTGCTGAGTGAACCAATGTGTGCAGGGTTCAATGCCAGCAAGAGCTTGAGCATCGTGGCACTGGTCTTTGGGCTTGTGCTATCAGTTCCTATTACCATCAAACGGTAGCCAACTCCGAGACCTTCCGCAACATGTCGCAATATCGGTTTCTTGACTCCGAATCGTGCTAAGACCAATCACTCAATTGACCAACTGAGGTATTGGATGGGTAACGTATCTTATATGCGAGTGACCCATATAAGCGAGTGACCCACGTCAAAACCCATACATAACCCTGAAAACAAAGCTTGTCAAGAGTCACCAAACTTAGATAAAATGTTCTATAACTTTTAGGTTAGCTTTTTAACTTCTTGTAGATAGAGTTACTGCTTTGTTTATGATGCTTAAGGGTGTAGGCTAAGGTGAAGGTCTAGTATATGTGAACTCTTACTATAGGAGCCTAAGCAAACTATTCTCTGACGGAACACAGATCAGATGGCAAATACCGATGCTCCATTTCAATATCGAGTAACATGAGAAATGCAACCTTCAAATTTAGGAAGAGTTTTATCATTGTTTGGTGACTCTTGACAAGCTTCTGTCATGCGCATGCGGAAGATGCCATCCTGCTCCATCCAGCTCTATTGGACCTGGCTCTCCAGGTCATCATCTTGGCTTACTACGATCCCGAGGACGGAAATCTCGACCAGCTGCATGTGCCTACGGGCGTCGCCAGTCTGAGCATTGACATGTCGCAGTGCAGACGAGATCTCGCCCCGGGCGTGGAGCTTGCAGCTGAGTCTTTCTTGACGGAGAATTCCCTGGTGAGCAGGATCATCGTCGGAGACGTGGACGTCTACGCGCAGGACGGACTCACACCGATGGTCCGGGTGGAAGGTGTGCGGCTGCCGCCCTTGGCCGAACGCACCAGCCGCGCGGACCGGCATCTCTTCCGGGAGCAGGCTTGGGGCGTGAGCGTGCCGGACTGTCTGCTGGCGGCAAACAACCGTGCCACTCCGCAGGACAATGAACTCGCCGAGGACCTGGAGAGACTCTCCATCTACTACATCAAGAAGATTACTCACGAGATCCCACCGAGTGAGCGACAGAACTTGGAGTGGCATTTCGAGGCGACGTTTGACTACTTCCAGTTCACCTTGGACCGGACTGCCGCCGGACTACACCCGTCCGTCAAGAAGGAGTGGTTCAGCGACACCTGGGATGACATCCAACGGATTATCGACAAATACCCCGGCCGAATTGAGATCAAGCTCAACTACACGGTTGGTGAGAACCTGGCGGCGGCAATCCGGGGGCAGACGCAGCTGCTGCAGCACGTCTTCAAGGACGACCTTCTCAACAACTTCTACGTCGAGTCCATGGGCATTCGCGAGACCACACAATTCCTGGCTCGCGCCGTGGCCCAGATCGTCCACCGTTATCCGCATATGGCCATCCTGGAGGTTGGCGCCGGCACCGGCGGTGCAACCAAGGCCATTTTCAACGAGTTTGGGAGCACCTTCTCCACCTACACTTACACGGACATCTCCACCGGCTTCATGGAAAAAGCGCAAGAAACGTTTAGGACCATGGCGGACAAGGTGGTGTTCCGAGCGCTCAACATCGAGAAAGACATCGTGGAACAAGGATACCACGAACACTCGTATGACCTGATCGTCGGCTCCCTCGTGCTTCACGCGACCAAGGACCTCAAGAAGACCATGCAGGAGACCCGACGGCTGCTCAAGCCGGGCGGCTATCTCGTCATCAACGAGATCACGGATACAGACGGCCTCCGCGTCGGCTTCGCCATGAGCGGCCTGCCCGGATGGTGGCTGGGCCGCGAGGACGGCCGGCGCTACACGCCGTGCGTCAACTCCGCCCGATGGCACCAGCTGCTGCTCGACACGGGCTTCTCGGGCATCGACACCATCACCCCGGAGGTCGACACCCTGCCGCGCCCGTTCTCCGTCATTGTGTCCCAGGCCGTGGACCAGCGCGTCTCGGTGATCAGAGAGCCGCTCCTCTTCCCCGACGCGTGCGGCGCCGCTGCCGCTGACGACGGAGACCTGGTCATCATCGGCGGGCAAACCCTCACGACGGTAGTGCTCATTGGCCGCGTCTTGGAGTTGACTAATGTGTCTGGCTTCCGGGTCACGCGCTTCTCGTCGCTCGAAGACATCGACGACCCGGTGGCGATCCCCCCGCGTGCACTCGTTCTGATGCTCGCTGAGCTCGACCACCTCGTCTTTGAACACCTCACTCGCGCAGCTCTGAAGGGCATCCAAGCCGTAGTGGATTACCAGCGCACGATCCTCTGTATTACGCAGGGCTGCCGCGCCGAGCAGCCGTGCATGAACATGAGCGTGGGGCTGGGGCGGACGTTGGCGCTTGAGGTCCCGGCCGTCCGGATGCAGTTCCTCGATCTCGACGTCGCGCGCAAGCCCAACGCGAGACTGGTGGCAGAGACGCTTCTCCGTCTGCGCTTCACTCGGGAAGCGGCGTCCACTGACGGGATGCTTTTCTCGGCGGAGCTCGAGCTGGCCGAGGAAGGCGAACGGGTTCTGATTCCGCGACTGCTGCCGTCCCGACGGCCGAACGAGCGGTATAACTCCACGAAGCGCTGCGTCACCCGGGACCAGGGCGCTCACGAGGGCCCGCTTGTTCTGGCCGTGACCGACTCGGGCTACGCGGTTCACGAGGCGGCAACGGACCACATCGCTCCCGGCGAAGTCCTTGTCCACGTCACAGCATCCACCCTGACACCCATCGCGGAAGACATGTACGGTGTCTTTGGCCGGGACCGCAACACAAACACCTGGGTTCTGGGGCTCTCGCGTACCAACGGTTCTTGCGTCGCTGTCCGACGCGAGCACTTGCTGTGCGTAGGGGGCGGCGGCGGCACGGAAGACGGAGCATGCTCTGACGCCGACCGTGAGCAGCTCCTCGGCCTGCTCGCCATTGAAGCTCAATGTCGCCAAATCCTGCTGGCCACGTCGCATGAAGGCACCTTAGTTGTTCATGAACCTCCAACACCACTTGCGTCAAGACTTCTGGAGCTGGCCGGCGAGGGGACCACGAAGGTGCTCATCACCACGTCGTCGCCGCCCGCGTATCAGGAGCTACATGTCCCCGACCATTGCTCTGTACTGGCGCTAGCACCGTCCGCTCCGAAGCGAGACGTGCGCGTCGCCCTGCCTCCCGACGTCTCCCTTTTTGTGGATTGCTCAACTGAGCCCCGGCATGTAGGGCTTGCTTCCGTCATCGTTTCCTCCCTGCCGCCGTCCGCCTGGTCCACCACCCTCGTTGAGCTCAGGGCACAGCACCGGCTGCGGTCAGACCCGGCAGTGAACCTTTCCGACCTGCTGCAGCAGGCGGTCGTCCGCCGCCAGCGTGGCGTCGAAGCTGCGGGCGGCCTCCAAGCAGCACTGACTCTGAAGACATTGGTCACCAAGCCAGGGACCGAGCTGCCAGTCACGGCGTCGCCTACTCTGGTGAGCTGGGACGACGCGGACAAAGTTCCTGTCACCGTGCGGTCCGTCGATACAATCATCTCATTCCACGCGGACAAGACCTATGTTCTGTTCGGTTTGAGCGGGGACTTGGGACGCTGCCTTGTGGAATGGATGGGCTCCCATGGAGCAAGGAACGTCGTGCTAACGAGCCGGCATCCCGACGTCGATCCACGATGGCTGCAGGAGTGCCGGACTAACAACATGCGGGTCGAGGTCTACGCAAAGTAAGTCCACAGTCGTTGCTGGCTTATTACACATTGCACACGCCCAAAACTAAACAACAAATTTGCTTAGTGACATTACCGACGAGGCTGCTGTGAGGAAGCTTGTTGACGAGCTACGAGCCGCCTTACCGCCCATTGCAGGGGTTATGCATGGCGCCATGGTGTTGGAAGACGCGCCCTTTTCAGAAATGTCTCTGGAAACCATGAACAAGGTCATCGGCCCCAAAGTGCTGGGCACCATTCACCTCGACCGTCTTTTCCGAGACGACAACCTCGACTTCTTCCTCTGCTTCTCCTCCCTCGCCTCGGCCATCGGAAACCGCGGGCAGGCGAACTACAGTGCGTCCAACATGTACATGGTAGCCAGGGCAGCAGAGCGACGACGCAACGGGCTCGCGGCTTCAATCCTGCACTTGGGCACTGTCATTGGCGTGGGCTACGTGACGCGCGAGGCGAAGGGGATCATGTCCAGCGACTTCCTCTATGCGACCGTCCACCGCGCCGGCTTTGATCGAATCGACGTACGGGCCCTCCACCAGTGCATCGCCGAAGCCATTCTTGCCGGACGTCCGGATTCCGGCAGCGACCCAGAACTCATCACGGGTGTGCGGCTCCTCCACGTCGACGAGGAGGAAACAGCCCCGTGGATGGACATCCCGCGTCTCCAGCACTGTATTGCGCGAGGTTCGGGTACAAATACCCAGGACGTTAAGCGAGCTCAGGGAGGAGCAGCAGTAGCTGTCAAGACGAGATTGCTTGAGGCCAGGACAGCAGAGGATGCGCTGAATGTCATTACAGATGGGTTCCTCCAGAAGCTTCAGGTCATGCTGCAGATCCAGATCCAGAGCAGTGATGACCGCGCCAACATTCTTGCTGCCAATGCGGAGGGCACGGGCATCGACTCCCTCGTGGCGGTTGAGATCCGCTCTTGGTTCCAGAAAGAGACGGGCGTCGACGTCCCCGTCCTCAAGATCCTGGGCGGCGCTACCATCACAGAGCTCATCAACTTCGCTCATGAGAAGCTGTCGGCCGACGCCACGCCCAATATTGGCAGGGAGGAGTCCAACGCCACCAGGCCCAGCGAGACGGAAACAGATAGCAATGCACCGGTCACCGCCCCCCCTGACGAGGAGCTCCAGCGCGTCGGCAGGACCGGAGACGACCCGTCCGGCCAGCAGCAACAGCACCTCCGATGATCGCCTGTCAGTCTCCGACAATAACACGACTCCTAACCCAGAGCCAGTGGCAATGACGCTAAAAGCACCCGACGAGGCTGCCTCTCAGCCGTCCCGTCCACAGAAGTTGGACTGGGAGAGGACAGCGCCGATGTCCTTTGGCCAATCCCGCTTCTGGTTTTTGAGGCGCTATATCGAAGACCAGACAACGTTCAACGTCGCCTTCTCCGCCAGGCTGAAGGGTGCCCTGCACGTGGCCAAGTTTGATTCGGCCATCCAAACCCTCGGTCAGCGCCATCAAGCGCTGAGGACTGCCTTCGTCCCACAGCCGGACCAGCAGCTTCCGGTGCAAGCCGTTCTCAAGAACTCACCTCTTCGCCTGGAGAGGAAGCAGATCCGCGAGGCAAGCGACGCATCGCAAACCGTCCAAGCAATGCTCCACCATGTCTTTGACATTGAGCATGGCGAGTCGATGCGCGTGGTGCTACTAACACTGACTCCCACGGACCATTTCCTCGTCATGGGATACCATCACATCAACATGGACGGCGCCAGTCTTGAGGTCTTCTTGGCCGATCTGACAGCACTCTACGAAGGCAAGCGTCTGGTGCCGGAGCCACACCAGTACCCCGACTTCGCGGTGCAGCAGCAGCTCGATTTCGGGCGAGGCAAGATGGACAGCGACATCGCTTACTGGAAGGCCCAGCTTGCCGAGCTCCCCGCCGCCCTCCCGCTGCTACCGTATGCTTCGGTGCAGACACGGACGCCGCTGCACCGCTACGAACATAACCGCGTCGACCGCCGGCTCGACGCTGCCTTCGCTGCCCGGATCCAAACCGTGTGCCGCGAACAGAAGGCCTCGCCGTTCCACTTCTACCTCGCCGTGCTCCAGGCGACGCTGTTCCGCCTGCTCGACGCGCAGGATCTGTGCATCGGCATGGCCGACGCCAACCGGTTCGAGGGCAACCTCGCCTCGAGCGTGGGCATGTACCTGAATCTGCTACCCCTGCGCTTCCGCCTCTCGGGCGACCAGGCGTTCACGGACGTGCTCAAGGCCACGCGCCACACGGCGTACGCGGCCATGGCCCATGCCGGCGCGCCCTTCGACCTGGTGCTGGACCACCTCCGGGTCCCGCGGTCGACGATGCACAGTCCCGTGTTCCAGGCCTTCATCAACTACCGGGCCGGGCTGGCGGAGGAGCGGACGATGGGTGCGTTGAAGGTGGAGGGAGTCAGCGAGGGGTCCGAGTTTGGTCGGACGGCGTACGACATCAACCTGAATGTTCTGGAGAACCCGGGGGGTGACCCTCGGCTGATGTTTGTCGTGCAGAAGCAGCTGTACTCGGAGGAGGAGGCTGGTGTTCTGGCCGACACGTTCATGCACCTGCTGGACTACTTCACCGCGCGGCCGGCTTCGACGCTGAAGACGCCGCCCGCGTTCTCGCCGCGGACCGTGCAGCGCGCCATTGAACTCGGTCGAGGTATGGACTTTTTTTTTGCTCTTTTGTTTGTTAGAACCCAGTAGACCTTGTTTGGTGTTTCTCTTGCCATTGAACACACGGGAAAGCGCTGACTTGATGGGCACCCAGGCCCTCCTCTCGTTTCCGCTTGGCCGGAAACCATTGTACACCGGGTCGAGGACATGGTGCGGCAGCATGCCAGCACTATCGCCGTCAGGGACCCACAGGGTGGGCGCGCGTGGACCTACACGCAGCTGGCCAGCCGAACCAACGCCATCGCGCGGACGCTGCTTGCTCTCGGCGTCTCGCGCGGCGCCCGGGTCGCCGTGTTCCAAGAACCTAGTCTCGACTGGGTCTGTTCCATGCTGGCCATCATGCGTATCGGCGCCGCGTTTGTCCCCCTCGACGTCGGCACGCCGGTCGAAAGGCTGGAAGCCATGGCCGAGGTTGCGAGGCCGACCGTCGCTCTTCTCCACGACGCGACGGCGTCCCAGAACGCAGCCTTGAAGGTTTTCGAACGTGCAGGCGCGCGGAATATCCAGGTTCCCGAGACGTTATCAAGTGAACAAGGTCATGTTCCCATCATGGCCAGATCCCGAGACGTTGCCATGGTGCTCTTCACGAGCGGTTCGACCGGCGTCCCCAAGGGGGTGGTGCTTCCGCACGAGGGCCTGCCAAACTACATGGAGCACACCAACATCCGGGGCCCCGAGGTGGTCCTCCATCATACCGCGCTGGGCTTTGATCTCGCCAGTCTGCAGTGCTTTGCCGCCCTGGCACATGGCGGCACCCTGGACGTGGCCGGCCGAGCCTTACGAGCTGATCCGCTGGGCATCACGACGCTGATGGCCAAGGAGGGCATTACCTGTACGAGCGCCACGTCCTCCGAGTACCTGAGCTGGATCGAGTACGGCTGCTCCCGCCTCACGCAGTGCACGTCATGGCGCATTGCCATGACGGTTGGGGAGCCGTGCACGCCCACCCTAGTGGATGCCTTCCGGAAGCTGCAGCTGCCGGGCCTCTGTCTCTGGAACTGCTATGGGCCGTCCGAGATCACCTGGGTCTCCCACCAAACTGAGGTTCCCCTCACAAAGACCCTTGAGAGGGCGGCGCCGGTCGGACGCACTATGCCCAACCGCTCCGTGTATGTTGTGGACAGCGAGCTCCGTCCGACGTGCGTCGGCATGCCGGGAGAAGTCCTCATTGGCGGCGCTGGCTTGGGCCAAGAATATCTCGACAACGAGGCTCTCAGCAAGGTGAAGTTCCTGCCGGACCGTTGGGCGTCCGAGAGCGAGCGGGCAAAGGGGTGGGGCAGGATGTACCGCACGGGGGATAGGGGCCGCTTGACAGCACAGGGGGAGCTGGAGATTCTGGGGCGCATCGACGGCGACTCGCAGATCAAGCTGCGCGGAATCCGGACTGAACTGCAAGATATCGAACAGGTCATGCTTCGCTGCGCCGATGGCGCCCTGGCGAGCGCTTGTGTCACGGTTCGGGGGAGCCCGCCGACCTTGGTTGCGCACGCCGTCTTTCGAGCCGACTGCACGGTGCCGCAGCAGGAACGCGACGTTTTTCTTCATCGGCTGGCAACCTCGCTTCCGATTCCGCAATACATGCACCCAGCAGCCGTGGTGGCTATTCCCTCGATGCCCCTGACGCTCCACGGCAAGCTGGACAGGCTGGCGGTGCAGCAGATGCTGATCAGCGTCAAACCAGAAGCATCCGATCAGCAACCCCGAGCCGTTCCCGCAGCCCAGCTGTCAACGCAAGTGCTTGAACTCTGCCGGGTGTGGCAGCAGGTCATCCCAGGGGATGTTCTATCTCGACATACAGTCGGTCACGACACCGACTTTTTCCACGTCGGGGGTAATTCCATGCTCCTTATCAAGGTGCAGCATCTCATTCAACAGCGCTTCGCGGCCCAGGTGCCCATCGTGCGCCTGTTTGAGCACAGCACGCTCAGAGCAATGACTGCTGCTGTCCAGGACGTTGTTGTCGCAACCGCGGACGCGGAGATGGAGATAGACTGGGACGATGAAACGGCCGTCCCTAAAGCTTTCATCGATGCCGTTCCGTCTCGCCCGGTCACCAAGCCCATCCCCACCACCGGTATGACTGTCATTCTCACCGGCGCGACGGGCTTCATCGACCGCGAGCTGCTCGCCCAGCTTGACACGTCCCCGAAGATCTCCAAGGTCCATTGCATCGCTGTCCGTACCCCGTCCAAGCTCGCCGCCTTCTCATCCTCCGGGAAGGTCAGCATCCACGCGGGCGACCTGGCCTCCCTCGAGGAGGACGATGATAGCACCCTCGACGCGAACCTCTTCCGGGACGCACACGCTCTCATCCACTGCGGCGCCGACGTATCCTTCCTCAAGACCTACGCCACCCTCCGTCGCCCCAACCTCGCCTCCACCAAAGCCCTCGCCCGCCTCGCCGTCAAACACGGCCTCGCCTTCCACTACATCTCCACCGTCGGCACGGGCCGCCTGCTCCGCCAGACATCATCAGCCCACCACGACGACGCCAACAACAACAACAACAACAATAACAATAACAACCAGCAACCACCCGCCGTCTTCCGCGAGCACTCCCTCGCCGCCCACCCCCCACCGCTGGGCTGGCGCGACGGCTACGTCGCCAGCAAGTGGGCCAGCGAGGCCTTCCTCGAGCGCGCGGCGCGGGCCGGGCCCGGCGGGCGCCTGCGCGTGTGCGTGCACCGCCCGAGCAGCGTCACGGGTGCGGGGGCCCCCGAGACCGACGTCGTGGCGTCGGTGGTGCGCTTCTCGCGCCGCTTGCGCGCGGTGCCTGTTTCCGGCAGGTGGAAGGGGGTGTTGGATTTCGTGGCGGTCGGGACGGTGGCGCGTGGGGTGGTCCGGGCGGTGCTTGGTGAGGGTGAGGGGGGCCAGGGGGCTGGTGAAGGAGCAGGAGGGGGGGTGGTGGTGAGGTTTGTGCATCATTGTGGGGAGGTGGTGGTGCCGTTGGATGGGCTCCAGGAGTATCTGGAGAAGGAGGACGGGGTGGAGTATAGGGCGGTGTCGTTGCGCGAGTGGGTTGAGATCGCGGCGTCTGAGGGGTTGAATGAGTTGGTAGCGGCGTATCTGGTGGCTGTGGACGAGGCAGACCAGGAGGTTGTGTTCCAGTCCTATGTGAAGGGAGGGTGAAGCTTCCTTGTGCGCAGGGAAGGACACAAGATGAGATGGTATGTCCGCATAAGGACTGTGGTACAGTGGCTTTTTCTCTCCTTGTCTCTTCTTTGATCGAGTCTAGGTCTGCATAGCCAACGCCCTTGATTGTTCGGTAAGTACCAGGTAATAACGACCCATGGATCTCAAGACTAGGTGGACATCATGGATTGAGCACGGCGAAGTTGCAGGATGGGCGGGACGAACTCCCACCCTCGCCGGCCATACCGGCGCTTTTCGAACATAACCAGAGATTTAAGTGAATGACGCGTGTTTCCTACTGTGGTGTATGGGACCGATTTCCATGGCTGTCTTTAGGGGGTTTTCCATATACGCCTACCTTACACGGCTCTGTTGCTGGCGCTTGCCTCCCCCTTGATCCTCACTGGTCTTTCGACTGGACGGTTGTCCTGGTGCACCCGTCACTATTTTTGGTTTGTATGATATGACTGGTGAGCATCGCCCAGAGAAGTCGTTTATCTTCCGCCCTTTTTCTCACTTCACTCAAGTAGCTCCGGCTCCAAGCGAGAGTACAAGGGCCCAACACCCGCCCCTGGTGTTGCGGCTCCAAACCAGAGATGTCTAGCAAACAGGGCGGGCGATTGATTGCACCGTCGGTTTCCGAGCAATACACCCTGGACGGAGTACGAGGGTCCCCGTGTTTGCTCCAGTCCCTCTCGCCGAGCCCAACAGACAGCTGGTGAAACACGCAATGCAAGGTGCCGAAGAAGCGGTCATTAGAAATCCTCCGAGACACCGCAAGCCCAAACGCCGGGGAGTTCTCCAGGCTAGATAGCCCGCCATTTTTTAAACAAAGCTGAATACTTGTTGTTGAGGTACGATTAACCAGAGCAGTGAACGGTTGGTTACCCATGCTTACATTCCAAGCTCTCGGGCCTCCGCAAGATTCAAGTCTGTTTCGCGCCATCTCCTCGCGGACCGTCCTTCACCTCACTCTGCTACCACTCACCAGACGCTTAATAATTGACGGCCACAATGACCGCTGATGTTGTAGACGCCCGTTGGGGAGCGAAGGCAAGGCCTGCCACTCAGACTGAGCCCGGGCACATCCACACAGAACAGCCAGCCTCTACACGCCCCGTCGAGCCGCCAGCACCCACGTTCCCACGGGGTCCCCGTTTCTGGGCCAGTCTCGTCTCCATCACATTTACCGCCCTCCTCAGCGCGCTGGAAGTCACCGTGACGTCGACGGCACTGCCCTCCATCATCGCCGACCTGCGCGGCGGCGACACGTACATCTGGGCCGTCAACGGGTTCCTGCTCGCCCAGACCGCCCTGCAGCCGCTGTTTGGGCAGCTGGCCCACCATCGCGGCGACGGCCGCCTTCGTCCTGGGCAGCGGCATCGCCGGCGGCGCCACCAACATGCCCACGCTCATCGCCGGCCGCGTCGTGTAGGCCGCCGGCGCCGGCGGCATCAACGTCCTCTGCGAGATGCTCGTCTGCGACCTCGTGCCGCTCCGCAAGAGGGGCACGTATCTCGGCGGCGTGCTCGCTGTGGCTACCGTCGGCACCGCCCTGGGTCCCTTTTTTGGTGGGCTCATTGTGGACCATACCAGCTGGCGCTGGGTGTTTTACCTCAACCTGCCTATCGGCGGCGCGGCACTGGCTCTCCTTGTTGTGTTCCTGCACGTCAACTACGTCAAGGAGAAGACGCTGGCGACGAGCCTGGCCAAGATTGACTGGTTGGGCAGCGTCGTCTTCGTGGCGTCCATCTCGGCGGTGCTGGTCGCCCTGGCATGGGCCGGTGCGGTCTACCCCTGGTCCTCCTTCCGCGTTCTCGTGCCGCTTTTCCTTGGCCTGGCAGGTCTCGGTGTGTTCTTTGTCTACGAAGGCTCGAGATTCTGCACTTGGCCCACTATGCCGCTACACCTCTTCGCCAACCGTACCTCGGCGACAGTCTTCGCTCTGACCTTCTTGCACAGCCTCGTCACGGTCTGGGTTCTCTACTTCCTCCCGGTCTACTTCCAGGGTGTACTCGGCTCATCCGTGGAACGGTCGGGCGTCCAGTTGCTTCCTACGATTCTCATTCTCCTCCCCTTCGCCGCTGTTGGGGGGGCCATCCTGTCCAAGCTGGGCAGATACCGACCGGTACATCGCGTCGGCTTTGCCCTCATGACGATCGGGCTGGGCCTGCTCTCGCTACTTGACGAGACTTCCAGTACCGGCAGCTGGGTTGGCTTTCAGATTCTCGAGTCCGCGAGGGCAGGGCTCCTCGCTGCCATCTTGCTCCCCGCCGTTTTGGCGCCTCTGGCCGAGTCCGATACGGCACTGGCAACCGCGACATGGGCCTTCGTTCGCAGTTTCGGCCAGGTCTGGGGCACGGCCATTGCCGCTGCCGTTTTCAACCACCGGTTTGCCGAGGTGGCCCGGGTCATTGCCGACCCGGTCGTGAGAGCGCAGGTGAGCAATGGCCAAGCCTACCAGCACGCCACAGCCGCCTATCTGCGCCAGCTGGCCCCTGGAACGAGACAACAGTTTGTGTCGGCGTTGCGGGAGAGCCTGCGACGGAGCTGGGAGGTGGCCATCGCCTTCGCCGGTGTTGGGTTCGTGCTGGTAGGTCTGGAGAAGGAGGTGCCCTTGCGTATCGAGCTGAATACGCAGTATGGGGTCTCCGAGAAGGGATGGGATGGTGATGCCGAGGGGCTTCACGTCGTCGAAAATATTACACAGTAAGACACACACTGTCTTGCATGAAGCTTTCACAGTATTGGGCGCTCATCAAGCTCAGCATGAATAGTACCTATGCGCACTTACTTATGTAGCATCGAGAGCATGGTCGTGTAAGTTGTGTGATGGGCGTCCCACGGATGGTTGCCCAAGGTTGGTAGCACAGCGCGTGAGGCGGCGGTCCCGTGGGCATCTCCCGTCTGTTTTCAGCATCAGACAATCAAGGCAATGAATGGGCAATCATTACGGTCGGTCATTGCACATCGTGTAAGGGCTACCATAAGGGGGCCGATATGCCATACTACCTAAACTACCTATGCCATCCGTGGCTACATGATTCAGTGTACATTGATCCAACAGTGCCATGAGAGGCCATGAGAGGCCATGAATACCCAACGAAATTCAAACCCCGATGCTTCATCCATCCTACTGTGCCCAAAAAAAAGAGAACTCGCCATCACGCCCAGCCGTACACCCGGAAGTCGTTACCCCAAGAAATGCCAATGCCGCTTCCCAACCTTGAGACCCGACGAATGACTGAAGCAATAAAAAGCAACAAACCACAATCAACAGACACCAAACACACTCAAACTCCTTCGTCCACAACCATGCCATGCACCATCAATGCTCCCTTTGCAACCACCCCGCCAAACACCATCCGTGGCAGACTGGTCCTGCCCGCCAATCTGTTTTCTGAGTAACATGCAAGTCGTGAAGTCATCTCTGGGACTCATCACACCATTACAAGAAAATGAAACAACGTAAACAAAAGCGAAAGCTGAATGAAACACTGTAAACAAAGGGAAAAGGGCTTTTTGTAGTAACAGTGGAGCCCAGAGATCCGTCTGTTGATCGTCACAGTAAGGACGGGAAGAGGGAAAGAATTGACAACGAATGTGGATGGATAAGCACGAACGAAACCAGGCCAAAAAGAACTCTCGTTCAACGAGGAATCAATCCTCGCATCGCAAGCACAGAGAAAGGAAGATGTGACATGACACAACCCGGAGGGGGTACCGGACCCCCTGCCATGTGTCGGGTCGGTCGGGCAGCAACACGTGGCGCCGAGCCAGAGGCCCGGTTCAGGGGTAGTTCAATGGTGGGACCACCAGCTACCACCACGACCGGGCCATCATCCGCGCGATGCCTCAGATCCGGCGGGAGCGTTACCAAGCAAGGATCAGGCCGCAATCGGACTCGCAAAGCGCAGTGGGCTGTGCGGTGTCGGGGGCCGCTGGGCGTGGTTGTCATGGGAATGGCGGCGGCCAAAAACGTGCTGCATGATGGCCTTGGGGGTGACAGCCTCGAGGCTGACGGATTTGTGGGTCAGCGGCACGGGGATGCGGTGCGCCTTCTTGGTCTGCCAGCGCTCTTTGATGCAGTCGTCGACGAGGGCCATGAGGCCAGTGGCCATGATGACGCTGGAGGTGAAGTGTCAGTACCTGGACGGCGGATGATGATGATCAACGGGCAATGCAGTTTCACTTACTCGGCGACATCCGTCACGGCATCAACAGCCGACTCGTCCGCAATCCACATAAAACACGGCGGCACCCACCCGCCGGCACTCTCGTCAGCCAGCACCTGGCTGGGCGACCGGGTCTCCGGCACGATGTGCGCGACCGGCGCGGCCGTGTTGCCGTCGCGAACCAGATGGAACGACACCAGGCCGCCCATCTGCTTGTCGACAGAGCGCTTCCAGCTGTACCGGTGGCCCCACCAGGCGAACTCGTAGCGCTTGCTGCCCTTGCCGCCGCGCCGGGTGACGTCGACGCGTGCGTAATTGCTGAACTCGAGCTTGATGGTGTTGGTCGGCTTCGGTCTTGGCGCCTTGCCCCGGCTGGTTGCGTGGCGGCTAGTGGCGAGCGACACGCGCGACAGGTTGGTGGCCCCGTCGTTGTCGGGATACAGCTCGTCGTCGCCGTCGCAGGTGGAGTAGCCCGTGCCCGGGCGGCCGGTGGCAGTTGACAGGCCTGATTTCGCGCGGCGCAGGACGGGCTTTCCGCCGCTGGTGAGAGTCTTGAAGGCGGCCGACATGGAGCTTTTGAGCGTCGGCTTCTGGTCGGCGTCGGTGGTGATCTGGGGGTGCTGCTTCGCGGAGGCCGGCTCGGTGAACTGGCGCTTGGCGCTGCACACCTCGCGGCCCGAGTCGCGCGAGTAGCGGCGTAAGGAGAACTCGCGCCGGGCAAGGTCGTACATGCGCAGGTGGAACAGCTGGATGACGGTTCTCCGCCGGCCGGTCAGCACCGTGTCGATACGCAGGTTCATGTTGCCGTCTGAGGTGAATTCGTCGTGGCGGATTGTCAGGCGGTCGAGCGAAGGGAAGAGCTTGGCGAAGTCCTGGGGTGTTGATGGGCGCACATTCGGCTCGACGAGATCGCGCCGGTAGACGGGCAGGGGAGGAATCGCGGCGCACTCGTACTCCGGAGCCTCATCAAGGTCCATGTGGTCCGCATCTTCGCGTGACGCCGTTGTGGAGGCGTACGAGTCGACCGATGATTGAGGGTAAAGCGAGGTGTCGGGGCTGACGTCGTCCCGGGAGTCGTAGGTGATATGCCTGCGCGTAGGAGCATCCTCATGCGCCCGATTGGCGGCGGGCGGCGGTGTGGTTTTGAGTTCTGAGGGCCGTGGGGATGAATAGAGCGAGGTATGCGCTGTGGTTTGTGATGTGTATGACTCGTTGCTCCTTTGGCTGCGTGAGCCGTGGCTGGAGGAGGATTGACTGGAGCGTTGTCGTCTAGGATGGGGAGGGGCCATCCTGGGCTGTGTATCCGATGTGCTTGCTGTTGAGAGGCAACTGTAGGGGTGCTCGAACGGCGGAGGAGGGAAGAAGGTGTTCCAATCCACCAAGCACGCTGGGGGTCCGGATGATGTTTATAGACGGGTGTTGCAGTCCTGCAAGTCGAAAGTTGATGAGAGGCGAGTGACCTGCAGCAAGGGCCTTTTACAGCCGATTCGCGTGATTTGGTGATTTGCCACAAGGCACGGTCTCTGGAAACCTTGCAGAGAAGTGCAGTCGGATGCAGCTGCGTTGTCGAGGTTGCAGGTGTCAGGATGGAGTTGGGCATTAAACGCGGGCAGCAGCCTGGCGGCTGGCGTTTCGACAAGCACAAGCGAGCGAGCGTTGCCGGAGCGGGTGAACAGGTGGGACGCAGTGGCAGGGTGCGCGTCTACTGCGTACGTCTGGCATATGACAGCTCAGACGAATCGACTGATGAGGGTTTGGTCGGGTAGCATGTGAGTGTACCTTAGCCTGTGACAGGCGCCGGGTGAAGCATCCGCGGATGCGACCATAGACCATAAAGGCTTGTGTCGATGGCCACGACAGACGACAGACGGGAACAACCGATTTCATTAAAGCATTCGGCCACGCGGGATTTCCGTGTCGAAGGGGTGTGGTGTCTCCGTGGGTACGGAGGTACATACAGTAGTACAAGCGCCGTGCATCGAGTGGCTGCTTCCGCCCCCCGCGGGCATCGGCGAGACCCATGCATCGGTGCATCGCCAAACCGTGGGACCGTGGGACTCGAGCGTCAGTGTTGCAGTCGTTCGCTCACTGGCGAGCAAAAAGGGCTTCCGACACCACCCGATGGCAGCCATTGGCTAAAAATTCTTGCCCAGTCAAGGCATTGTGATTGGACGACGCACCGTTGCAGCGACCGATTGGGAAGTCATCAGGCTGATTTGCTCGATGTGCACCCTGCCGATTGGATGCGTGGGGGATGCAGGCAGAGAAAATTCCACGGCGTGGGCGGGAACCAGCCGATGTTACCTGCAGCTTCCAGGATGGAGCTGCAGTGGAGGGTGAGCCCATCAGCGCACCCATCGGCGCATCCAACATCCCACCCCGCGCTCTTTCGCACCTTGCCGCGTCCGCAACCTCCGTCAGCGGCAGGCACTGCCTCTGGGCTCGCCGTTGCCGCGCAGCGATGGCATCCGAGCTGGGGGAAGGCGCGAGACGCTGCCAGACGAAGAATTTTCTGCCTCCTTCACATGCTACCTACTCTTTCGCATGCAGTGCCATCGTAAGCATCTGGATCCGAGTTATTCCACAAGCGGTCACTCTCATCCATCCGTCAAAATTCATCGAAACAGCAGTTATGCATTGGCGCAATTCCCACTCTCACTACGGAGTAAGTCGCAAGCTTCCTCCCAAGCAAGCCCTTACCCTGACCTTCCAACTCGCTACCCTGGCACAGCCCAACGGTGCGAATTGCTAGTCAACGCTACTACTAGGGTAATTTCAGGCCGCGAATTGCGTCCTTGAAGATGCACGCACGTACACTACGTGGCAGTTTGATCCCATCGCTGGCATGCCCGGGGTGCCGAATTGGGAACGCGTTGACGCCTCAGTGCCCAACTGGCCCGCAATGGCGATGCCCTAGCCACATCTCGAAATGCTCGAATCGAGGCTGCACACGCTGCACTGACACCATTGGCTGCAAATAGTCGTGGGGAAGCTGCCGAACACCGAGCTGCCTCATCCATTCAACCAAACCAGCTTGTCTCCAATCGAGGTAACACCAAAATGGGGAAGCAGAGATTCCGCCCCACGCGGTGCACGGCCTTCCCACTCTTCGAGGACGGCCGAGGACGAGAAGGCTCCATTCAACAACCGGCTCAACAAACTACCACAACTCGCCATGTTAGCCTTCGAGCTCAACTTCGGGTCAAAACATCGCCCAGTTTCTTTTCCCATACGGTGCAATTCAAGCCTTTTAGTCTCATCCCGACCGTTCAGAGCTCCTGCACAACTAGGCTGCTCCACTCGCGGGAGACGGACCGTTCGCTACCGTACCCATCAATGCACGACCATGCCCTGGCGACTTGTGTCAAGCGTTCATTCGCCAACAGATAAATTCTGAAGCCCAACCCCAAGCACGCAATCACGTGGCCGACCGTTCTGTGACAACCGTCAGGAACCTCCCATTTTCCGTTTTCGACGCTGTCGCCTCGAGCAAAGCTCGGCTGCGTGACGCCTCGGTTGCGGACTCCAGACACATTCGGGCTCCCGAAACCGGTCAGGACAGAACCTCTGGGCTTTTTTTTCGGCCGCTTCCCCAATCCTCGTCGGTCAACTCTCGGGTGGTCTGTCAAGCTCGGACAAGCATCGGCACTTAGAGCCAATCCAGGTCGCCTGTGGTTTCCACCTGATCAGCGCGGTGCCCCTCAGCAATAGGAGTGCTGTCTCACGGGCTTGCGCCGCCGTTGCTCAGGTGACAGTGACGGAGTCAAATGCTAGCATTTGCCGATCGTCGGCGAGATGGAGGCTGAGGCCTAACAGCTTGGCATCCGGGGCATCTCCTGCAAGTCGGCCTTGGCTGGGGGTTCATGGGAGTTGTGTTTTCGTTGCGGTGTGGGTTTCGATGTTGAGCGCTACTCCTCCAAGAGGGGCAAACCGGGGAGAGGCCCGAGTCATGGATGTTCCCGTCGTCCAGCGACCAACCTATTCTTCGTTCGGCAACCCAAGCGGAAACGACCGGACAGGACGCGTCCTGCTAAACTTGGCAACCAACGTCTTGAACATAAAGCAAGTGCTTACGAGACAAGAGCCCCGGCGCCCCAGAAGTGCAGCCTCCGTATTTGGGATGGAGGACCCCAAAAAGGTCCACTGAAAACGTCCGTGGTTACTTGTACCCGAACCCCTTGTGCGGGTGCCTGTACAGCCAGCGAGGTTTTCACTCTACCTTCTTCCTTTGCCCAGGACGGCCAAAGTGGTTGGTTCTGGTGTCGAGTCATCAGTCAAGCGCGCATGGCAAGGGGAACATGCACCTCGCGCTTACTGAGTTGGGGGTGCTGCATCCTGCCGTCGTGGGAAGTGTTCGCGCAAGGCTGGAGGCGGGTGGCTGTGGTTTGGTTGGCTTGGAGATGCTGCTGCGGCCCAAACAATTGGCAGTTTCTGATTTGCAGGGTTGGTTGACCCTTTTTACCCATCCGTCCCTCTCTCCGCAGTGCTCTTTCTTCCGTATGCTACTCCACAACATGTTGAGGCGAAGGGGGGATATGCAGGTCAAGAAGGGTGCCTCCCACGTCTGCGGCCTCACCACTTGGCTCGTTGACTGGCGGGGATTCTCCATATCGGGTACATCTAACCATGCTCGACCGTTGAGAGCTGCACCAGCGCGGCGTCGTCTGGGGGAACGACGGGGGCGATCTGCTGCATGCATGCGCGACTTCTTCCATTGGACCCTAGAGTTTCATCGAGCGGCGCTGCATCGAGATGATTGGCTTTGTGTGTGGGAGATGTCTCTCGGAGGAGGGCCATTCCTGGCTCTCTGTTGACCCCCATCTTGTATGCGGGCTGCACCAGTCCTACGCATGGGATGTGGAGGAGATCCAATGCCGTCCACTCCCCCACGTTGGGGTCTCCAGACACGCAATTTGACGGGCAATGGATCTGCGAGGCGGAGCGGGGAGGCTTGGCGGAGGACCAAACACGCCTGCGGCGGGAAGTCTGGGGAAGAGGGGTTGCGATGCCGGAGACGAGCCGTCAAGGTACCCCGGCTGTCCCTGGGGGTGGGAGCATGGCTATCATCGTGGGAGGAGCGGCATCTGGGAACGAGAGCATGCGTTGGCTAATCTTTGTAGGGTCCATGATTCAGACGGTTACACCACCCTCGAGGTATCGCGGCCCCCGTGAAAGCGATGGGGGGCACACGACTACACTGAAGGCACACATTGACACCCTCCAGAACCATCGCCGCATTCACTCCCAACCAACGAGCCATCAATCCGTCCATTTGCTGTACACTCTCTGATGCACAACCCCCGTGCTGCCCCTCCAGAAACCCGTGATCTGGCCGGCCGGCCGGTCCTTGGGGTTGCACATACCACCGGAGGAGGAGTCAGGTAACCTCGATGTGCCCTTGAATCGCGTGCTTGGTGGATTGCTCATAACATCTGAGAGCTTAAGCATGCGTCCAGCCTCTGGACTTGGTGGGGACTTGGCCATTGTTCAGTTCCAACCCCTTACTGTCCAGTCGGTTGTTGCCGTTGTTCATTCATCAGCCATTCTACCCTGGCCCCGGGGCTGGAAAGCCCTTGCTTAGGCACAACCAGCAACATCGTCTCTCACATACGACCATACCTGCTGTAAAGCTCGGGATCCCGTCCGCTCTCCCTTAGATAAGCCAGCAAGGGCTGAATTAGTACTCAGGTCGGTGACGACTGGGGAATCCTCGGTGTTGTATGTTTTTTGCCCCTTTTTCTTCTCCACAACCTAGCTTGGCGGTCACCTGGGGACTCTGTGGGTGGGTGAAAAGAGACATGCAACTTGATGATGATAGTTACCAGGAGGTGAGGACCAGCAACCGTCTCCACTGCGTAAGCAACGGACCGATGCCGGCAGGGCTGCCGCGCGGGTGACGATGCATTTGCGCGGGGATTTGAACCATGGGGCATCGATGCCAGCTGGCGGAAACACTGCCGAGCTGGGCTTTGCATGATGGAATGCTGCGCCGCGGGATGGGGACGGGGTGCCATGGCAAACGAGTGTATCAGATGCATGTGCCCTCGGACACGTAATGAACTGCTCAGCCTCGATGTTTCTGTCCCGGGATCTGGATGGCAGACGGGATGAGCATGCCCGTGCTGCGAAATCGCGTCCACCTCAACATTGCCTGTCATAATCAGGATGCTACTGACGACAAGCGATGCCAGCCACGTTCTCGCCTCTAGCTCACAGCGCATGTACCAACGCAAGCCGAGCAGGAGGGTTTAGAAACGGACACCAGAGACACGGGTTCGGGTCTTTGCAGGTGACAGGCGAGTAAGGAGCAAGCATCTGCCTCAAGTCGGCAGCCGAGATTCTCTTAGACAGTACCTTTGCGTTGAGCCAATGCCCTGCGCATGTCTCGGTCCACCCACAGACGTACGCACTTCGATTCTGCACTTCGGGCAGGCAGACATTAGGCTGCAGTGCATGTATGCGCCCAGGGGCATCCTTACGGGCAGCCTAGCACAGTGTGCGAATCCGATTCTTGCCCAAATCGGCAACTTTGCGGTTTCAACTCCTGCTGGCTGCATCTGAAGCAATTTCCTGGATTTGCATGGGACTCGGCTGTTGCTCAAAGTCAGGGTTGACGCTGGCGGAGAGGAGTCGGGAACCAACACGCCCCTATAGAACACCATGCTGCTTGGCCTGTCCAGAAGGAAGAACCAATCCGCTACCGTTTACGAATTTCTGGGGACCGAGTCAGGCTTTTGGGCTCAGGGTCAAGAGGGGTGAGCCGTCAGTCGTCGATTCGATTAGCCCGTGAACACGCCTGCTGACAAGGGAGATGACTCGGGGCGTCAACTTCACCAAGCACTTGGTCATGAAAGAAACTGGAATTTCCGCCAAACCTATCTTTGTAAGTACGACGGCACATGGACGCGGTGAAGTAATAAGAGATGAAGTAGCGTAATGCAACAACTAACTAGCTAAACAAGCAGCGCGGGAGAGTGTGGTGTGATACGAATAGTATGATCATAACTGGCACCCGTGCCTCTCCCTCCCTTGCCCCCGTAGCCTGACACATGCTCTCTCATCAGCCAATTGCTTTGCTTTGTCGACAACAAACAACAACAAAACACAACGCCGGTCTCCGTCTCCACCTCCCAACTTCAATACAGCCAACTGCCGCCACAAACTCACATCCCCGCCACCATCGCCACCCTAACCAACACCCCAACCAGATCTCCCGCTCCCCCGCCTCCCCCAATCCCTCTCAGATCCCTCATCTGCAGCCCCAGCAGGGCCTCCTAGTTCCCCCCGTGCCCGGTACCCGCAACACCACCACTCCCGCCAGCCCCAGTCCCAGACTCCCAACCGATCCAGCTGCGCGGCATAACCCGCCAGATCTTGACCTCGCCCGAGCGGAGGTCATCCAGCTTGAAACTCTCCATCTTGACCTTCTTGCTCTCGCGCCCCTGCTCCCAGGCACGCACCTTCCTCTTCGTGCCATCCCACTCCGCCACAACAGCCACATGATCCGGCTTCCCGACCTCCACGCTATACTTGGCATGCATCGCGCCGTGCTTGCCCTGGAACTTGGCATTGCGGATGCTCAAAATGTCCCCCGGGCGGATCTCGTCGTTCTGCGTCGTGCTCGCGTTGGCCAGGTTGCTGTACACCAAGGCACCATAGGCGCGCGTGCCAACGGGGAGGAGAGCGTCGCGGAAGGGGCGCAGCAGCTCGTAGACGAGGGCCTGCGGGGTGCCGTCGCCGACGACGGTGTCCTTCTTCGCGGCGGCGGCCTCGCCGATGGCGCGGCCGAAGCGCTCGTAGCTCTGCTCGAGCTGGTCCTGGCGCAGGGCGCGCGGGGGCGGTTCGTGGCGCTGCTCGAGCTGCACGTTGGAGGAGTCCGAGGGGTTGAAGCGCGCCGTGATGACAGTTTGGGAGTAGTCCTGGAAGAGCACGTAGATGTCGCGTGTCACGGTGGTCTTGCCGCTGCCGCGGTCGGCGGCGCTCGACTCGTCCGACTCGAAGAAGATGTCCTTGCGGCCGTGGAGTTGGGGAGGGAGGCCGTTGGGCTGCAGCCACCAGCCTGATTGGCTGGCGAGGTCGATGTCGTTTGCAACAAAGCCGGATTCCATTGACGGGCGAGTTACGTCCATGGACCGCCGACCAGCGCTCGGGCGCTGCAGGTCGGTTGACTGCCGCGTAGGCGCCCGGCCAGGTGGTGGCGGAGGAGGCGGGGACCGGGCAAGCTGAGAGCTACCGTATGAGGGACTCTCCTGCGCGAACATGTCTTCCTGGGGCCTTGAGTGCGCAGGGGGTGTCGGCACCGGGTATGAGGGGGCTGCGGGAGCACCCTGTGAAGGCGCCGCGTAGTTGAACGGGTCGTACTCGTCATCATACCGGGACGTCTCCTTGGGTGGCGGCGGAGGTGGCGGGGCTGCCCGGGGCGCGTCGACTGATTGCCGAGCCTCCGGCGGGGGTTGGCTGGGAATCGGGGGTGGCCCAGCTCTCGGCGGCGCTCCAAGGGGCACTGGAGGCACCGCGGTAGTGGGAGAGCGCGGAGAAACGACGTCTTCGAAGCTCGAGTCGCGCTGGTGGGCCTTGAGCGCATCCTTGTGAGGCACAGAAGACGCGATATCAGTGTCGTAATCCCCCTCGTACTCCGTGACTTCCTCCTCTTCGTCACGGTCCTCGCTTCCTCTCTGCGGGACGGGTACAGGAGGCGCCGGTCTAGGATCGCCGGTCGACACCCGACGCAGCGGCGGCGCAGCTGAAGGGGGCGGAGGGGGCGGCCTCGTCTGCGCGGGCGGTGGTGCTGGCGGAGAATTGGGAATCGGCGGCGGTGGCCTGCTGTTGCGCTTGCTCGGGGCTGTCTCCCTTGGTGAGGTGGGAGCAGTCTGTTCGAAAGAAGCGCGGCCGTCCTGGGACGGACGGGGCGAGGAAGGAATTGGTGGGGGCGCCGCGGCCGTGGGCGGAGGCGGAGGCGGAGCTCTGGTGACTTGGCTCTGATCGCCGCGCGGAGCGTCAGAGTCTCCAAGCTCGTCGTCTGATGCCGACCCCTCACTCGGAGACTTGATCGCCGAGGCAGCTGGAGGCGGCGGCGGTGGCGGACGCGCTTCACAACGTCAGCAACATATTCCATACTTAAGACCAGCGGGTGGGCGGATGCTCACAATCGGTAGGCACAGGTGGTGGAGCCGGTCGGCCCCCTGGAATAGGTGGAGGAGCGCCTTGCGACGGGACTGGGATGGTTAGCACTGTCAGCTGTTCGCGGGCGTGCTTATGGTCAACATACTAGGCGGCGCAGACTCTTGGTGTGGAGTCCTCAGCGCAGATTCATCCTCGTCCTCGTCCTCCAGCTCAGGCCGCTTTGGCTCTGGCGGAGGGGGGCGCATCAGCCCGGGAAGGGGCACAGGAGCTGCCCTCGCCGTTGGCGAGACGGGTTCCTCGGCCTCTTCGGAACGCTTCTCCGAGGCGGCCTTCTTTTTCTTGGGCGGCAGCGGGGCCGGGGCGCCGAACAAGGGCATAGCCATGCCGGGCATGCCCATACCGCCAGCCATCCTGGCCATTCTGGCGCGCAGCTCCTCCTTGCGCCGCACCTCAGGATCGACGTCTTCCTCCTCTTCCTCTTCGTCTTCTTCCTCGTTCAGGTCACTGTCGTCCTGCTTCGCCGCAGTTGCCACGTGTTTAGTCTGAGCATCGCTGTCCTCCCTCTCCGTGACATCCTCCTGACCCTCAGTCGTCTCGCCAGCCCCCGACATGTCGGCCTCGTTACCGTCGCGGGGTTCAGCGCCCCTGGAAGACTTGCGCCGAGGCGGGTGGGCCAGACGAGGGGGGTGCCCTTCCTCAATGGAGGTTCTGGTGATCTCCTCAGCTGCGTCTCCAGCCTCACCTTCGACGGTGTCCTGGCTGTCAAGGCGCTTCTTGGGCGGGCGCTTGGGCTTCTCCTTTTTGGCGGCGGCCTCGGCATGGCGCGCAGCAGTTTCCATCTGCTGTTTCTGCAGCAGGGCCAGGCGCTCCTTCAAGCTCATGGGCTTGGGCTGGTCGTCGTCAGCATCGCCCTCGGCCGTCGGCGCGGCAGGAACAAGCCCCGCCTTCCCCGCATTGTCGAGGGCCTCAGCCTCCTGCTCTTTCACCTCCGGGTCCTCGTCTCGACGGTAGACTTTGGCAACGGGCGCTTGAGTCACCGGCGGGACGTAGGCATTCCGGCTGGGTGGAGGAGCAACGAAGGGCTTCTTGATGAAGCCCGAGCCGCCTGAGCTCAGACTACCCGGCTTGAAGGGCGCGATCGGCGGGGCGGCGGCCTTGTTGAAGGCGGCAATACGATCCTTGAACGAGCTGCTTGTCGGCTTCTCAGACACGGGAGGTGGTCCGCTCGGCTTGGGCGCGGAAGGGGCCGGTTTTGGGGCAGGCGGTGAGATCACCGACGGGGCCTCGGCGGGCTGTGGAGCAGGGGGTGCAGGAGCGGAGGCGGATGCAGGCGGCGGCGCCGGCTCGACCGGTTTCGGCGCTGGCGGTGCTGGAGTAGCCGCAGGTACTGGCGGCGCAGCAGAGAATGTGTCGGACGGCGAGGCGACAGCCGTCGGCTCGGGGATGGCCTCGGGCTCCGCAACGGCCCGCCTCGGGGATTCGGGCGGCGCGACAGCAGGAGCAGCAGCAGCCTCGGGGACCGGGGCAGGAGCAGGCTCAGACTCCTTCTTCGGCCGTGCTCTGGCCGGACGGGGCGGGGCGGTGGGCTCGTACTTCTCGACAAAGTTTCGCGGGAAGATGCCCTCGTGTTTCGTGCCCGCCTCGTCAACGTACTCCCCACCGTACCAATCGGCGTCGTCCTCGTCGGTGACGGTGATGATCTGGCCGATGGAGAAGGGGAGGTCGTCCTCGTGCCCGGAGGCGTAATCGTACAGAGCTTTGACCTTGAACGACATGGTGGCGACGCGCGACGCGGTTCGGGGACAGCAGCGGTCGGTTGGTCGTAGCAGGCAGCAGTCGAGGACAAGTGACAAGTGGGAGGCAGGGAACCGAGGCGGGGCTCAAGAGCTCTCAAGCTTCCCTCGGCCAGGTGTTCGCCACAAGACTCGACCGGCTGCCGGGACGCGCGGACGGTTGCAAAACAGCGCAGGAGACTCGAGAAGAGCGAGCTGGTTCGGAGTGGATAGTAAACAAAGGCTCTCGCTTGCGCTGGGCCAGGCAAGAGTCTGGGCGGAGAATGGGAGATGGCCCAAATTCTCAAACAGTTGATGGAGATCGGCTGCTTCCAAGGGCAGTCCCTGGCTGGTCTTGGCTTGGCTGCCCTTCCCCCCGTCACGGCTGGCGGGGCTGCTTTCAGAGTGGTTGGCAGCGGGCAGAGCCGGGCCAAGACGCTGCACTGTGTTCGATCGCCGACGTCAGCGCCACTCACTGATCGCTCTTGTCTCGCACAACACCAAAAGTCTCACACAGCCGTGTGTCTCGTGTTGCAGTGCTGCAGCTTTCGCCAGGCAGCAAGCCATTCACCCGGGCGCCCAGGAGGTGGCTTGGGCGTGCCTTGCCGTTGCAGTGTCTGGTGTGGGGGAGCAGCAGCCCCGCACTCCGAAGGCAGTGTTAAAAGGACAGTGATCATCGTCTGTTGGTTGATAGCGAAACCTAAATGGTAGATGCATAGTAAGAATAGGATTTTCTGTCCAAGTTGAATACTGCGGAATTTCTCGTTTTGTTCTTTTCCACAAATATTTATTAGTGTTTAGTACACAATTTTACCAGTTGTCTTCTTTCTCTATTCGTTAAGCCCTAGTCTTCGTGTTGTCACAGCAAAGGCTAGAGTTCACATCCATCAAATGCTCGCAACGCCCAAGGACAGAAACAAACATAGTCCGGTTATACGACTGCCCCCTCAAATCTGAGTGGTGGGGTCCAGCCAGCATTGACGTACCAAGCTTCCTTGCGCCAATCGAAAATGCGGCACTGGCGATAGAGCAGGGGTCAAACGCACCGAGGCACCACACCCCAAGCCAAGCTATCGAAATCCTGAACTCTCACCTCAACAAGGTACGGAGCCACCTCACATCGCCAAATGATAGCCTCGTCCAAAGCCACGATGGTCTCAGGATCCAATCCACCAAATCCCGCCACGGCGAACCCGCCGCCGTCCAAGCCCAAAGGCATCCTCAAGAAACCCCCCACCACGAGCACCGCACACGCACCACCACCATCACCACCACCATCCGTCGCCTCCACTCTCACCACCGACCCCTCAACCGCAGCACGCATCCGCCTCCTCCAAAACCTCCGCGCAACCGAGCTCAAGCCGCCCGTCCCGCTCTCGCACTTCGAAACGCTCCTCGCCCTCCCGCACTTCGCCCCACCAGCCCACAGCGCCTCCAATCCCCATCCCTCCGACACGTCCCTCTTCCTCTCCCTGCTCCGCGAGTTCACACCCTCCGAATACCTCGACCTGATCGAAGAGCGCAACTGCGACGACAAGTGCGGGTACACGCTCTGCGCGCGCGCGCGCAGGTCCTACGGCGGGGAATACAAGCTGGTGAGCGGGCGGGGCGGGGTGGCGCGGACGGCGGAGCTGAACAAATGGTGTTCTGACGCCTGCGCGGTGCGGGCGCTGCACCTGAAGGTGCAGCTGGACAATCCGAGCTATGAGCGGGGTGGGGATGGGAAGATGGTGGTCAAGCTGGAGTTGAGGGAGGAGAAGGACAGCAGCTCCCAGGGGAAGGCCAAGGAGGGGGATGCTGCTGCTTCTGTCGCAGCGATAAGCAGAGGCACACAAGCCGACCGGGACCAACTCGCGCACGAGTTGGCGCAGCTCGAGCTCGACAAGCAGAAGCAGGTGCGGCGGGACGCGTCGGCGCTGGCGGCGGAACGCGGGGATCCGGCCGGCGGGTGGCTGGCGGGCCAGAGCAGGGTCGAGGTGACGATCCAGGAGAAGGCCACGGTTGAGCCGGCGCAGGCTCCGAGCCAGGACGAAGATTCGCACCTGCTCATCGAGGGTTACAAACCTACATTTGGCACCGGCAGCGCAATGGAGAACGATGGCGGGGGCGCCGAGAGCGATGAAGACGACGAGTTTCCTACGATTCGGTTGTGAGGGGAACAGCATTTACAGGTTGGCGTTTGGCCGGAGAGCTACGCAAAACTTTTTACAGGGCATGTAGAATGGACGATACCCGGTTAGACATCGTGGGGAGGGCAATAATGCGACGCATCTTACCTTGACAATCGCGGACAATCTGGGCTCCGAGTATCACACTCACATCCCGAGCGGCAGCCAGTTCAGGCGAGCCAACTCCACATCATCACGCACTGCCCAAGGGACAGGATATTGGCGATCGAGCGTCATCCCCGGAATTACCCTAGGGAGTCGGCGACACCTTGCGTGGGGCAACAGATCTCTCATTTTTCCTCGAGGATCTATCGCGCTGTTCTCACCCACACCATCACCCACTCCTCCCAGATAGACGCCGTGTAGCCATGTCCGTGAAATGCCATAACCCGCATCAGTGTGCTTTTTGTGCCGTCGTGAGATGGTATCTGTGTGTGCCTTCCGAGAAGGCACTTCGAATGGTCGTAGAGAAGGGACTCGCTTAGTCGCGGCGAGGGGGGCGGTCGCCGAAGCGGCGGCCACCGCGCTCGACGACGGGGTTCTGGGTGACGGGGACAACGTTGACGGGGATGGTGTCGAACTGTGTCAGAAAAACGGGTCAGCCTCACGCAGGCACCACGCAGACAACGAGATGGATATTGGGGGTTGCACTTACGCCAAGGTGCTTGAGCAGGTCCTTGGTCTCGGCGTCGACGTCGAGCTGGCCAGCCTCGGAGAAGTCGAGAGCCGACACCTCGGGGACGTACTGATCCTTGCGCTCACGCTCCTCCTCCTGGAGCTTGAAGGAGATACCGCGCACGGGGCCGCGCTGAATGCGCTTCATCAAGTGCGTGGTGTAGCCGGCAATCTGCAAAGGCGTCGTCCGTCAGCTCGATTACCTTCCAAAAATCGGTGCCGACATTTGAATTGAGCTAGAGAGTCAACGCACCTTGTTGCGCAGCCGCTTCGAGGCGATGATGGCGATCTCATCGCACACCCGCTTGTTGGTCTCGAAGTCGAGGGTCAGCTTGGGGTAGTACCGCTCAATGATGACCTTGGCGGACTTCTTGACGGTCTTGGTGCGAACGCGACCCATTTTGACGGCTGGCTGGTTGCTGGCTGGTGGTTGCTGAACTCGAGTTGCGGACGGGGGTTTCGAAGGGGAAAGAGGGTATCGCGGCTGCTGAAGCGAACTTTTTTGGGTGAGCTACAATTGTGGGGTGGTGCGGTCGTTAGGGCACGCCAAGAATAGCGGATAATTGTGGCGGAAGTAGCCAGACTCCGTACAGATGTGGCTTTCCGTGGCTAGTGCATTGGCAAGCGACAGAGGGAAGTGGGGCATTGCGGCCGTCAGAAAGCGTATTTACATGAAGGGATTAGAAGCCATCCGTGACCAGCAGCAAATGAAGTGCACCTGAAAGGCAGAGAAAGGATTTGTTGCGAGGGTTATGTCTATTCTACATACAGAAGAGATACTGTTACAACAAATCTCAGGGAAGAGCCAACCTGAGGGCCGTCGCTCCTCCACCTGGATAGCATCCCCTTCATGCTCTCTCCTCATGCTCAAGGCTCAACCGCATGCAGTTATCACCTGTAACAACCAAAGCGTCCTCTTCCTCTGCAATGGCCACCCACTTACTGACCCAGCCCATACCCGCGCGCACTTGACGCAACTACAGGCGCGTTCACATCCGGCGCCCTGTATCGCTGGCGGATACTCAGCGCCGACTCGGGCTGCGCCGCGGCCTCGGCACCGCGCGTCGTGCCCAGCACCTCGGCATCGCCCAGAAGCTCCTGGGCTACCAACCTCGCCTCGTAGGGCGCGCCCACGACGTGCAGGCGCACGCGGCCCTGGGAGTCCAGCCGCGCGGAGGAGGACCGCACCCAGATCTTGGCGCCGCCGACGACGTCCGGGTCGAGCCGGTCCAGGGCCTCCGCCTCGGCAGTGCCCTTCTGGTTGACGGCGGTGTCGCCCATCGGGGCGTTGGCGACGAAGCCCGCCAGGCCGAGCCGCGCGGCGCTGCTCGTCACCTGGCGGCGAGGGCGCAGCACGCGCGCCTCCACGGGCGGGTGCTGCTGCTGCGGGCCGTAGAGCGGGTGATTGTCCATGTACATGGTCGTGCGCAGGTAGGAGAGGCCGGCGGAGGGGTGGGTGACGGGCGGGCCGCGCTCGGCGTAGGGGGATTTGGTCTCGCGGAGCTCGATCCGTTTGTGGCTGTGCGTCATGAGGTCGGTCTCCCCGACGGAGGGGGGTTTGAGAGGTGCCAGGTCCAGGAAGTGGCCCACCATGTCGTACAGCGCCTGGTTGTGGTGGCGCAGCTTGCGCAGGTAGTCGGTGAGCTGGTCGTCGGTCACCGAGGTCGGGTCGACGGGCGGCGGTGGGGCTTCGCCGGCCTCGAGAGCCGCGGCGGCGAGGGAGGCGTGCTTCTCGCTGGCGATTTTCTTCCTGAGGTATTCGCGGAAGGCGGTTCGCCGTGGCCGGACTTCCTTAGCCAGCCACCGCTTGAAGACGCCGGGCATCATGCCGGCCAGCCAGGGGCCGTCGAACTTCCAGCGCCGGTCGACGGCATCGGCGCGCTTCTCCGGCGGGATGTCGGTCACGTCAAGCTCGGGGTCGAACACGGACTTTTGCGGTAGCAACATGTTCACGGTGCCGTCCTCGTGGGCCGGGGGTACGGAGAGCGGCAGCCGCAGCTCCTGGAATTTGCGGAGCGTGATGCCGTGGTCGGCGGCCGAGGCGAAGTCGGTGATATGCTCGACGGTGTCGATGGCCTTGATGCGCAGCATCGGGGTGGACGACGCGGTGGTGGACTTGAGAGGCAGCGGACGCTTGAGGCCCCAGTCGCCTTGCTTGCGGGCGGCGGGCAGCGTGGTGATGGCCTGATGGGTCGGGAACGCGATGGTGGATGTGTCCGAGTGGTAACCGCTGACCAGCGAGCTGTCGTTGGGCGGCGCGGGGATCGGCGCCGGCAGCGAGAACATGCGCGAGGCCCGGAGGAGCGCGCCTCCGGGCGACACGCTCCTGGCCGCCATTGTTGTTTGTGGATGGGCCGGTGGCTGTCAAGGTCCGGATGGTCACGCCCGGGAGTCGCTGCGAAAATTAAATCGGAGCCTCACCTTTGGCTGCACAGCATGCATGGGCGCCAAGATTTGATTGACACAACCAGCATCGGACCCTAACCCTGTCTTTTGCACCGACTGGCCTTCGATCTGCCCGCCGCCTTGCCATGCACCAGGTCACGCAGGCGATTATAAGTAGGTACATTTGGCAGAGGGATTTTTTCAAGTTTCTAACAAGTCTATCCCGACGCCCTTCAAGGCATCGACGGCCCACAACGGGTAGCCAGCACGATCGGGGTACAGGTCGGCAAAGAAGCGCTGCACAAACGTCGGGAAGCGGTCCTCGACGATGGCCTCCCTCGCCTGGCGCATCAGGCTCAGCTGGTACCACACATTGTGCAGCGTCAGTAAGTGTGCGGCCACCGTCTCCTTGGCGGCGTTGTGGTGCACGAACGCCCGCGTGATGCCCAAGCTCCCTTCCTCCCCAACGGGGCGACAGCATGGACAGCCGCACCCGTCCTCGATCGGCCCAAAGTCAGCCGCGTACATCTCGCGCTTCAGGTTGAGCACGCCGTGACGGGTGACGGCGTTGCCGAACCGCGCCGTACGCGTCGGCCACACACAGTCGAACATGTCTGCGCCGAGCGCGACGCTGACGACCAGGTCCTCCGGGTAGCCGATGCCCATGACGTAGCGGGGTTTCAGGTCCGGCAGCAGCTCGGTGCAGGCTGCCACGACGCGGCAGAAGTCGGCCTTGGCCTCGCCGCCGCTGAGCCCGCCGATGGCGATCCCCGGCGTGTCGCGCGCCAGCATCGCGCGGCAACACTCGCGGCGCATGTCCAGGTCCAGCCCGCCCTGAATGATGCAGAACAAGTTCTGGCGGTCGGGGTGCGCGTGCGCCGCGATGCACCGGTCCAGCCAGCGCACGCTGCGCTCCATGGCCTCGCGCATGCGGGCGCAGTCGGGCGATGTGGTCACCAGCACGTCGTCCAGCTGCATCATGATGTCGGACCCAATCGAGTTCTGCAGGCTCATCGAGTGCTCGGGCGTCAGCAGCATGGGGCTGCCGTCGTGCGGCGACAGGAAGCGCACGCCCTCCTCGGTGATGTTGGCCAGCTTCAGCAGAGACACCATCTGGAAGCTGGACTGGGCGCGTCAGTCAGTCGGAAACTGTCGCTCAGCAGGGTGGTGCGGCACATACCCGCCGCTATCTGTCAGGATGTTGTGGTTCCAGCCCTGCAGCTTGTGCGCCCCTCCGACCACATCGAGGACCTCCTGGCCCGGCTTGAGGCCGAGGTGGTATGTGTTGTTGAGGCAGAGCCGGCATCCTGTCCCCTCGAGCTGTTCTGGCGTAAGACCTTTGAGGGATGCCTGGGTGGCCACGGGCATGAAGATGGGCAGGTTAACGGTACCGTGGGGCAGCGTAAGGATCGACGCGCGGGCGCGGGTCGTCTGTGCAGCACTCGGGTGTTAGTTCGGTCAAGCGACGGACGATAATGCGCCAGAGCAAAAGCCAAGCCAGACAAAACCTACCGAACACTTCGCCACCAGCTCGAACGTGAGCGCGGGTGATGTAAACGTCCTGTTAGAAGCCATCCTTCTGGTCGCCCACATCGTCCGTGGCGCGCTGCGTGAAACGCCGTGTCGATACGGAGGAGAATCCTCGGAGGTGGATCAAGGGTCGAGAATCTGTCCGCCAAGCCGAGATTCCACGGCTCAAGATCCACTGTGCCTGCCGGAAACCCCTGCACAACAGCGCAGCGCGCGGCCCCACTCACTTACACGAGCACCTGTGAACCTCACCCTCAAGACTGACTTCTAGAGGACGGGATCGAAGGGACGGCGAGAGCCGGCAGAACGGCGCTTCGATGGTCCAAGCTCGCCGCGTTGATGTGTTCTTGAATCATTGAAGGTGACTCTTTTCTTCATCTAAATGGCCCGGGCTCAAATGAGAGAAGTGGCAGGTGCGCAGCCGGGCCCATGGCTCCCGTCGCCAGCTGCTGGAAGGAACGATCAATCCAGGCACCAACGGGAAGGCTGCAGGTTGATATGGGATGAAACTCTTCAACCCCTCCTCGGTTGCCGTGGGGTTATGAGTTTGAATTGTATTCGCAAAAGTTGTGGATGGCGCAGAGGTGGGTGGTTGAGGCGTGCGGTTAACTCTAAGGTGGATGAATGCACATAATCCCTCGCGGGTAGCTTTACTCAAATCAGCCATCTACCTACAGGTACCCTGACAACCCCCTACGTTCGAGTCTGGGCTGCGCTATCCACATTTTACTTCTCTTCTCATTTTGTAGTCTTAGTCTCCAATCAGTCAGTCACCAGAACTAGTCCACGCCCAGAAGACAACCCACCCTTCGGCTCTCCCTCCACAACCAACTCACCAGTCCTTTCCCGCCATAACCAACATTGCGCCATCTCACGACGGCCCGTCAATCCTCTCCACCCTCCCATCTGCCATCCACACAACAACATCACGCCCTGCCTCCCGGTTCGCTACACGCTGGGCACTTCCCAGACGATGCGACACCATTATCACCGTATGGCCTCTTCCAGAAAACTCGCGCTCCACGATCGCCTGCACCGCCTCGTCGGCCGCACGTCCAGCGCCGCCGTGACTTCGTCCAGCAGCACGACGGGCAAGATCCCTCGCGCCCGCAGCGCTTCCGCTTTGAGCATGCCCCGGCAGAGGGCGAAGAGCTGCGCTTGGCCGGCGGAGAGGGTGGGGAGAGTTGAGAGGGTCGCGTCGAGGAAATGATGCTTACGATCGTGACCGTCGGCAATACACTCGACGGTCGCGTTGTGCTGCGGTAATGGCGAGGATTCCTGTGTTTGTCGTTCGTTGGAGTTGGAGCCGCCAGCGATGTACGTCCACAGCTTGACCCGCTGGAGCGCGCTGATCAGAGCGTGGTTGCTGAGGGAGTCGTCGCCCCCGACGAGGTTGAAGCGCAGAGTCTCATGAGGCAGGAGCAGCGCGTCTTGAGATACGGTCACAAAGCATCGCTCACGGAGGACATCATGCGGCATCTGTGCGATGTCGATGTCGTCGAGCGTGATGCTGCCCGCTTGGGGGTCTAACATTCGCACCAGTGCTAAGAGAAGCGAGCTTTTGCCACTGTACGAACTGTGTCAGCGGGCAGCCGAGGCTTACACAAGGAGGGGGCGAGCTAAACTTACCTGCCGGTCCTGCCACAGACTGTTACCTTCTGCCCAGGCTTGGTCGTCAGGGTGAAGTCCCTCAAGGCGACGGCTTCAGAGCTGTTGTGGGGTGTAATTACAGTCAGAACCACACACCGCTTGTTCCCGACGAGGAATAGTATATTTTCTTGGGACCATACTTACTGATATGCAGCAGTAACCCCCTTGAACTCAATCCGCCCTCGGGAAGGCCATCTGTCTGGGACAGTACGACTGTCCGACCTGCTTCCCTCAGACGGTGCCGTTTCTTCCAACGCCCTAAGCCGCGCCACAGCGCCGAGCGAAAGCTCCCAACTCGTCCACGACTCCACCAGCTTCAGCAGCGTTGAGCTGGTTACCAGCACGATGTTGAGCGCGGCGCCGACCCGACCACCACCGCTCGCACTCGGCCCACGCAGAGCAATAGCAGTTGCCACCACACCAACCGCCAGCACTGCCGACAGTGCATCCAGTACAATATTCAGCCGCCGCCGGAGACACAGCAACTCATACTCCGGACGCTGGGACTCCGCCAACCGCGCGGCGTTGGCGGCCGTCGCTTCGGCGATCCAGCCGAACGCACGGATGGTTTCGAGGCCTTCGATCTGTGCGTGCAGCAGGAAGGTCAGCAGAGCTTGTCACCTCAGACGGGAGCAAATTTGAAGGCGTCATTACTGACAGACTCTACAATGTTGGAAAGTAACGCTCCGCGGAGCTCCAGCTCTTGGAAGCGCAGCCGTCGGGAGGTTCGGAGATAGACCTTTTGTGTCGCGTACACCACGATGGCGCCCACCGGGACGGCCAGGAAGAGCCATCCCTGTGCCATGCAGAGCATGATGACTTGAATCAAGAGCTTGAGTGTCTCTTTTTCCACGTAAGAAGCAGGTTCGTAAGGGTTGGCGTGATGCTGGAACTACTCACGGACTTGCAAGTTAAGGAGCGTCGTGGGAAGCTGCTTGTCGACGATACCTATGTCTTGACTGAACCTATGGTCAAAGCCAGCATCAGCGGAATGCTGTGACCAGGCAGACGTGGTAATGGAAATATAGTACCTATTGAGGACCGCACCGACATCATTGCCGGAGAAGAAGGAAAGGGGCGCGCTGAAAAAGTACCATGAATCAGCCTTCGCAGACAGTTCTTAGTCACAGCATGGAAAGGAGCACGAAGACGAACCCTGTCACAACGTCCAAGAGACGCTTATGAAGTAGCAACCCGGACCTCGGCGCGAGGAGGATGAGAGCAACCCTCAATGGCTCTGTCAGTTCTCGTTGAAGCCCAGTACTAGCACATGCCACTTACCACATAGCAGCACTTGTCGTGGCCCAAGACATGAGCGATAGAAACGCAAAGCCGCATGTATAATACGCCATATTGTGGCTGTTGCTATCCGCGGTCCACAACTCCAGCCAGCGCTGTGGGAACGTGATGAAGAAGGAGTACGACAGCGTGAGACCGGTGGCAAGCAGTAAGGTTTTACCGCCCACGGAGCGGAAGTAATACCCTTTTCACGAGATCAGCCCGACTTGACTCCCGGGGTGGCCATCCAATCTTGTTTTGTGACAGGACTCACCATAGAGCCCAAGGTCACCGGCCGTCCTGGCGAGCTCAGCCTGCGCTTCTTGCTTGACCTGCCGTTGACTGCCTTGCTTGCTCGGAGCTGAGCTTCGAGCAGGCTTAGAGTCATCGTCAACATGGCTCGCCTTGAACTTGGTTATTTCGGCGGAAATATGGTCTTTGATCTCCTGCCAGCTGCCCTGGGCTTTAAGGCCGGCATCTCCGAGAATGAGGATATTATCTGCTAATCGAAAGAGTTGCGCTAGAAGTGTCCCGACTGTCAGTGTTCAAATTTCTTTCTTGAGCGAAGCGGACGGCGGAGGAAGGAGAGCTCACTTGAATTGGTGATAAGCACGACTGTAGTCTCCAATTTGCGAAAGAGCCCCTGAGGTTCGAAGAGGTTGTTGAACACCCGACCTTCCGTCTCGCCGTCCAGAGCGCTGAAAACATCATCCAGCAAGACGAGGTCAGGTTTGGCGAATAGCGCGCGTGCAAGGGCCTGGCTGGTCAGCACATTCTTGATCAATTGATTTGTCGAGAATTTGAGTGGTGTGTTTGTGGGACGTACCACTCTCTGCCTCTGTCCGCCAGATAAATTAAGGCCTCCAGTGCCAAGGTGCGTCTCGTCGCCATCGGACAGCATCTCGAGATCGTGGTTCAGACAGCAGGCCTCGACAACCTCTTGGTACCAAGAATCATCGTCATGCCGGGTTGGGCTCATGCCGCGGATGGCTTGCTTGATGCTGCTACTTGGAAGCCATGGCTTTTGAGCACAGTATGCCATCCGGTGTGACGCCGGATTGATGGAACCCTGAGTGGGTGGAATCTCACCAAGCATAGCTCGGAGCAAAGTTGACTTGCCACTGCCGACGGGACCAGAAATCATTACCAGGGAGCCGCGAGATATGCTGATGTTGACGTTTTTGAGGACTGGATTGTCGATTCGCAACGCCAAGTCACAGATGTGCATGGCGATCCCAGACTTTTCCAAGTCGTGTGCACATGATGTACTTTGTAGCTGCAGACCTCGCTGGTCAGTTAGTGAGGGCTTCAGTAAATACGCCTGAATTCTTCCAAATCCGGCCAAGGCAGCCAGTGTACGTGGAACAAAGGTCATGACCATGTTCGCTGGGTGCGTAACCATGCCCAAGACCGCCATGGTGGTGAAGGCAGTGCTTGTGTCCAGGCTACGGCCGCTTCTTTCCGCTGTGATCGTGAACAAGATGAGGGTAATGGCTGGCGTGAATATGCCGAGCGCGTTTGCTTTGATATTCAGTCAGTCTTGTGGTGGGTGGTGGACGAGCAACGAAAACCTGGAGAAACAGAGGACAGTACGAACCGCTGGCGTTGTAGTAAACAGACATCCATCTGAGTCTAGCCGCGATTTGCAGTTCCTGTTTTCGGAGCTGTTGTATTCGCCCAGTGAGGTGTTGCTGTAGCCCAAGCAGCTTTACCGTCTTCATCGAGCTCAGCATGGAGCTTGTTCCTGCCATACGGGTCTGCGCGGCGGCATTCCACGCCTTTTGACGAGGCTGGAGATGCTTAGCCACATGTCGACTCATGCGTAAGCATACTTTTACTTGTCAGCCTGGCAGAGCGGACGGCGGTGTGTGTGTGACCAGAACAAACCGAATACAAGAAGAAGTGGAATGGGCCAAATCCAGCCGACTTCTTTGGCCAACATTACCACTCCTATCATCACTTCGACGATCTGCGCCCAGATCTCGTGCAGCATCTCGGGAACTTGGTCCAACTCGTCCATGTCAGTGCTGATAAGGCTTGCTGCTTCAGCATCATCGTAGGCTGCAGTTGGAGAGTTGAGGGCTTTGTCGTAAATCAACCCAACAAGCGCGTGCCTCGTCATGATTTTGAGCTGGTTAAGCCGGCGCTGGTAGGCTGCCTTTGCGAGCTTTTTCGTTGTGTTAGCCCAAAGTGCCAGTTGAAAACAGCAAGCGGCACGGCCTTACCGTGAGGCCGACGTAAACCACCACGGCCGACAGCAGAAGCCGGCGGCCGGTGACCGACTGAGAAGCAGCTGGCTCGGCGGACATATGTCGGATGGCTTGCTGTATCAAAACCGGTTGAGAGTATCGGAACAGGATCAGTAGGATACGCGGGGCTACGGCAGCGGCGAAGGGGCGCTTGATGCACCGGAGCAGCGCCAAGGGTAGCGCCAATCTCGTCTCGGGTGTAGCTAGTGAGCAGGTCAGCCGTCTGCAACACTGAAGTGCCTAAGCGGAGCCATGGAAGTCACTGGCCAGATGTACCTCGATGCCCCCATGCCTCGAGTATGGCTCCTCTGAGCCCGCTAAGTTGTATATCTGCGTCTTTTCCCACCTCGTAAGCCATGATATGTACCTAGGTAGGTATTTGCAGCTATCTTTTGATCATGCGGTTTGAAAAAAAAAATACAAATGAGCACAGTTAGAGTCAAGTAAGCACAGACAACAAATGCAATAGAAGAGAATGTGTTCGTGATCTTATGGAATCCCATCGGATCACGCCAGGGATCTGAGGATACGGGGCGGGGATGAAGCTTCGGGTCTTCTCCGCGTACCGAGACGGATTTGGCAGGTGGTTCTCGTTGTGCCACTGGCCAACAACAAGCTGTCACCGACAGACGTCGTTCTCAATCGTCATCCTACAAATCAGGAACACATAGGTTAGCATGTCGATTACAGTATTGCTCCTCGAGTTCGTTCTGAGAAGCAAAGGTAAAGCTAGGTACGTTACCTAGGATTGAAACAAAAGGATACATACCTTGGGTAACTACCTAAGGGAAGGCAAATAACCTATCAACCTATGTATGGTACACGGCGGTTCGATGAACTGCAACACAAAAGGAAAACCATAAGAAAAGACATGATGATGATGAATCAGTTGGCTGTATAACAGAAGCTTGATGTAAGTTATTGGTAACTAGCTGGTATATTATGGATTGCCGTAGTGGAGCCAAGTCAGCGGATAGATACCTACCTGTGCGACCCCGTGGGTCGAATTCTCGATGTAGCACGCCGTCCTTTCCCTCATGGTAAGGTAGTCCACGCGCCACCAGCTCCTAGCACATGCACTGTCCCATGTTCCGAACCGCTGTCATAGTGGGTATGAAACTGCCCCCAACCCATTCGACGAGTACGGTAATTACACACCAAAGATGTCCCACGCGCAAGGTCCCTGACGAGATACTAAGAGCACTATCATGCAGGGTCCTGCCTAGCCCCCTGCGCAGTCCCTGCCAGTCTTCTCGTTTGTCGTTCCCACGCTGGCAACGCCCACTTCACCATGTACTCGCACCTGACCAAATCCTCCGCCGTCCACCGCTCCGTCGGCTCCCATGCCAACATACCCCTGAACAGCTCCTCCAGCGCCTTCACCTCTCCGCCTTCAACATCCCATTCGCAACGCTCGGCCTTTTCGCCCCGTCCCATATCCCACATACGCTGGCTTAGAGGCCGCCAGATCGAGTCGTAGATACGATTGATCCCGCCGCTCCTCCACTCCCCGTTCGCTTCGAAGAATTCGCTACGGTTGGCCCAACCGTCCCACCAGCGCTGTGGCGGCAGACCCAGGGTGTTGATCATATCAGCGAGAATGTCATCACGGTCCCACGTGAAGGTCTCGAGGAGCATCCGCTCACCCAGCGCTTCGTAAAGATTGAGGCCCAGCGTCCAGATGTCGGCGGCGAATGTCATTGAGGTGCGCTCGCCGAATAAGGCCTCAGGCGGTTGGAAGAGGGTTGGAGTACAGATCTGGGGCCAGAAATCGTCCTTGTTGCCGTTCGTGACGATCGAGGTACCGTAATCGGAGATTTTGATGATGGGATCCACCACCTCGTCGGCCGGTGTTTCAATGGCCATGGGCCAAACCGCATAGGGCGGGCCATGAGGTTCGGGGGCAGCCCCATCGACGCGTTCCACAGGCGCGGTGTTGAAAGCGTAGCGGCTGTACAGCTCGTCGGGGCCAAGCTGATCAATGTCCAAGCCGTAGATGAAGAAGTTGTGCAGGTGCAAATCTGAAAATGGTATCAGCTTTGAGAAAATGCTCGGTGCAGCAAGATCGGAGTTCTTGGTGAATGGAAAAGGGTACGGGAAAGGGGTTAGAAATCGTGCCCTCACCTCCATGGCAGACCCCGCGAGAGTGCGAGTATGACACTCCCAAGATGAGTTGGGCGGCGATTGACCGGGCCGCTTCAACAGGAAACATGTTATTGGAAGACCACTCCTTGGCGACCCTGATGCTACAGGCGGCAACTTCTTGAACCAGACAGAGGTGGCGACCATTGGGCCCGTTCAGGGTGAAGTCGTCCAGAAGGCGTGGAACGAAGCGTTGTCCCGGGTGATTTGACTCGGGGCTAGAGCTAGACAGGAGTCGATGTATCTTAGCCTCATTGCTTTCCGAGGATTGGCAAGCGACAAGAATTTTCAACGAGACATAGCGCTGCAAGTGTTGGTCTCGAGCTAGCCAGATGGTCGAGTAGCCGCCGAAACCGAGCTTGTGCACGACTTTGTATCGACCTTCGTAGAAGGTGTCGCCAATCACCGTTGGGTGGTACCCCCCGCTCCTGTATTCTTCAAGATTTTCGACGTCGATGTTTGGAACATACACCTTTCCGGGCCGAGAGTCGGTGTTGGCGGCCATGGTGGAAGACGAGCGGTTTAGCAAATGATTGTGCTGAATTGAGATGGCACACATGTGAAGAGGCGAGGATGACGGTTCGGAAAAGCGCAGATCCAGATGGGCATGCGGTTTGATCGAATGACATACAGAACGTGAAATGGGGCGAAAATAGCCCCGAGGCCCAGAAACGGCGAGAGAATGGTGCAGTCTGTAAAACAGCGTCATGATTCTTTGACACGGGGGCTGATTTTCCCTAGAATAACAGACCAGACAGTCAGCAACAAGCAAGCCGGGCAGTCCGAGTCACGTCTGTGTGCCGATGCAACCTCAACGCCATTAGCTGAACCAACGTCGAGCACACCGTTTAGTTACCAACGTTTCAGGCCGGCGCCCGAGACCAGAACTTGGCCAATTCAGAATATCTAGGGGAGCTTACAAGGCTCTGTGACGACGTCAGGGATTCACAGTTGTGCTACCAGCAGCCCCGAATTGTGCGCCGATGCAATGAGGAGACACGGATCTGAATCCCTTGCCTCAAAGCCACCTTGAAGCATGCATGCGCTCGGCTGCCCAGGTCAGTGGCTTCAGAGATCTGGAATCATTGGTCAAGCTGCGATAGCCGCGCGCCATGGCCCAGCCGGCTGCGTGATACCGAAAAAAATGCTCAACCAAAACTGGTCCGTCGAGGGCGGCCTCGGGTGCTAGGCGCATCATAGACTTGCGGAGCAGCACTTGTCCTCACTCGGGAGCTGGCTGAGTAAAAGCAGTGGCTGGCAATTCCCCTTTAGTGAAACAGGAAGCGCTCGATGGAGACATTGACCGGGCGCATCTGCACGACGCTCGTCCGAGGCGTTCGCCAGGAGCTGGCTGCGCCTGAGTACTTCGGTAATTTGCCTATCAACAGGTTCACACGGCGTGCCTGGCCGTCTGTTGGCACTGGCCCAAAGGGAAACCGAGCCCGTAACGTTAATACGGAGCCGACGCGAGTCTCAACATAGCAGCACCGGCCAGCACGTCTTGGCTCTTTTGCGGATTTAAACTGGACGATGAGCCGCTGTCAGTACTGAAACCGTGGCCACCCGACTTCAGCCAAATCTTTTTGCCTGTTCTCAGTTTCATCCCGAACCGTGCCAACACAATCCACGTCACTGTCCACTGCCAGTTCAACGCAAATCATGGCCTCCCGGTCCATCGAGACATTTGGAAGGTTGCCCGGCCGATGACCGAAGCTGTCGCCCGAGCGGTGATGTTTGCGGCTTACCAAACCGCCATCGCCACAGACCCCAATACAACTCAAGTCCTGATTCGGTACATCACTCATGATCCCTATCCGGCAAGAACAAAGCGGTTGGCTGAAACATGTTAAAACAGCTCCTACGTCCATCCCACGACGTTCAAAACCGGGCAGGGCTATGTGAAGGAGGAGCCTCACATCACTATCTCAGTGAAGAATCCAGACACAGAGAAGGAAAAGAAGCATGTAACCAGTCATGGGTACACTCCGCATGTCAACTCCTTCAATGTGGTCAGAGTGGAACCGGCTCGGAAAGTCGTGAAGGACAAGGAATCCAAGGCCTGGCCCAAGGAGGCGGCAACAAAATTAAGGGAGACGGTCAACGGGCCCCCTGGCCTTCTGGGGCCGGTTGAGTCCTTCATCGTCTGGCCTTCGGAGGAGACTGGAGAGGACGAATGAGACGGATATGGGGGTAACAGGCAAAGGCTTGGCAATGCTTGTGGTTATTGTGCGGGATTGTTGTTTGTTATTGATGTTTGTGGTCATTCGTCTGTGGTTATCTATTGCTCGTGGTTACTGTTAGTCCTCACATTGACAGTTCATTACCTCGGTGATGTCAGAAGATGATGTTGGGCATCACATCCCTAAGCACTGCCGGGTGGTAAAGCCACTGAGCTTCTGTGTTCAACATGACAGGCAACAACATTGCGTAACGTATCTGATTTCAGCCAATTCCAATGGATTTGACAGGAGACTGTCTGCAGGACTCACTGCCCCATTTCCAAGTTCTACGCCAGCCTGGAATCTCACCTAGGTCGTTTCGTGAGCAAGCATACCAACGCGAGATGCACACGGGAAAGATGGTGGGCAAAGCATGGGCAGCTGGCCTAGTGCCTGTCCCAATAGGAATCACCCTTTAGTAGTTTGCGACATGCGCACTGACGCGTGCCGAGGCTGCGGTACAGAGTACAAAATCGACTACGCCCGCGTCATGTATCACAGTAAGCGAATGTGTACCTTATCACCACCTGTTAACGCCTAGTATTTCTTAGACTCAGACCCATGGTGCCTTTGTTATCGACTTCAAGACGCAAGTGCTTTTTGTTGCAATCTGTTGCAACGTGCTATGCTCTGGGCCATTTGATGCTCGCCGGCTGGGAGCAGGGCTTATTTGTCGGAACTCGTATAGTTACGACCGTCGAGACAGCCACTGGAAGATGCTATTCAGAGCCAACGTAGTAGATTCAACAGAACGAGCCAGTATTGCAGATATGTGGTAAAGTGGTTGATTCTTCGATGCTGATGATGCCCAAGGAAGATTGCTAAGTGGCTAAGAAGGAGGGGTTGCAGTGCGGGCACCAATCAACCACCAAGGTCCCTTGAATGCAGCCATCACGCCGGCTTCGTTCCGACATTATTAACCATGGAGCGTGGTGAAGGGGATCTCGCGTTGAAAACTTGGGTTCAAAGCAGCGTGTTTCATGAGCGCGATCTTGGTCCAAATGACCAGGTGGCACTACAGTGTTACTTGGCGGATTGACCAACCATCAGCCCATACCAGTCCTACTTAGACCAAGAAGAAGACCGACAGCATAAGAGTCGCGAGGTTGGCTACCCACGCCACGAACCCAGGTACCGCCACCCCCGGAGTTCCCAGCGCGCTTGAAGACGACGTGGTGCTCTTGGTACTGGTGCTATTGTTAGCGCTGGATTGGCTCGTCGTGCTTGTCGTGCTCGTCGTCGTCGACGCGGTGGACGGCGGCAGGGATGAAACGGTGGAGAGCACCAGGCCACCCGAGGTCGTGGTCGGCGAGTACTTCTCGCACAGAGTCGAAAAGGGCGCCAGAACCGAGTATTCCTCCGGCAACTCGGTTTTCATCCAGGACGCGCAGGTCTTGACGTTGTCGTCAAACTGGGTGTTGTAGTTTCCGAAATCATCGTTGCTTGGGAAGTGTCAGCGTTAGTCCCGTCTTAACACATCGACGTGTTGTCTCTTGAGCGGGTCAGACTCACCAGAAGCATGCGAGCGGGTTCTGCCCCGCGGTGATTTGGATGTCATATGAATAGCACGATCCGTAAACCTCTATGGCAGAGGTACACGCCGGAGGGGCGGAGAGACTGGTCAAGACAGGCCGCCGCGACGAGGACGACGCTGTCGCCGCACACGGGCTGGTCCAGGACGCGGAGCAATCCTGGTACCACTGCGACAGGGCTACACGAAGGTTCGAGGGTCAGAATCAGAAATCAAAGGAAGATAAGCTCTGGAGGTGCCGGGGCAGTCAAACATACCTGAAGAGGCAGGCTTGTCATTCGGCGACATGGTGCCGTCGACGAAGGATGCGCAGCTCGCCCAGGCAGCCGAGACGGGAGGCTTCTCGGCCTGGCAACAGTAGCACGCGTCCACCGGGCCCGTGGCCCTGGGCCCGAAGTAGCACGACGACAAGGCCGACTGCACCGACGAGCACTCGTCCATGCCATCCCCGATTGCGTCCAGCATGCCGCCCAGCGAGACGTGCATCTCAAGGCGGACGAGCACATCGACGTAGCCGTCGAGAAGCGCAGTGGCGCCATGCGCCAAGGCCAGCACAGTCAAGAAGCGGGCCATTGCGGGGGCGTCGTCGTCGTCAGATATGTGGACTGGCAACTACGTGGAGAACCGACAATCGTGGTGTTTGGACCGGGGGCGGCGCCCTCCCCAAAAGAAGCGAGACTTTCGGGGGAGATTGCTGCCTTTTTGAACCTCGTTTGAAATTCCCGGTTCACATGAAAACACACGGTCCAGACAGACCAACCCTCGGCGATTGGTGGGGTTTAGCCGGCGTGAGAGCCAACTGCGCTCCTGCATTCGATCATTTCGCCTAGGAGCGTCTGCTGCATTTCCACGGGTGCTGCGCCCTCCAGCGTCTCAATCTTACAACCTAAGCAGGCAGGTGGTTGGCAAACCTATCGGCAAACACAGGCTGTCCGTGCCACGCACGACTTATAATGCGCTCCCTGCCCGGCCGGTTCGTGGCCTGCGTGGAAGGATGGCGAGTGATTGCAGGACGAGGCAGAAGTGAACTGTCACACCAGTCGTTGTTCCCCGCATGTCTCCTGTTCGTCGCATTTTGAATGCCTAGAGGAGAAAGTCAGCTGTTGTCGGTTGTCGCCTCAAAACGCGGGCTGACTTCGCTTGTAAATTGACCCTGCAGAATCACGTGAACAGGCCGCCGTTGCTACGGCCAGACGCGACGCGCTGTCTGTGCTGTGCGCCTGCCCGTTTGTTTGAGTTCCAAGTGGATGCACGTCATTGAGCCCACATTGCATGCGCATCTCCATGAGCCCAGCGAAACATTGCCCATCAACTCCATGATCCGAACCCCGCTGTCCTACCTGGGCTTCCAAGTCGCTCGACTCGATGCACATCGCTTAGCCGCGCATCTCAACAAGTGTTTGCTGGCTTTGGTCAATTGATTCTTCTCGTCTGCAGAACCCAGGAACAGTCACATCCTTGCATCCCTGCCTTGTCGTTTGTTGATGCAGCACCACCCCTCGTGTTCGCAACGCGGGGGCATCGCAGCAGCTTGAGATGGCGTCGCCCGCGGCCAACCAGCAACTTGCGCAGATGGCTCAACAGGCGCATGAGTTCACCGACGACGAGGAGCACGTGGGTGAGGACAACGGTCACGGCGATGGCGGGCTGGCACAGTCCCTGGGTCGCTTGACCATCACGCAGGGCCCCGCCGCATCACCCCGCGCTCCTCGTCATGCCGTATCCAGCCCGCTCAAGCCCGCTGCCGACAGGACGCCCGTCTCGCCGCGCCCAGGCAGCGCCAACCGCAGCCCTCTTCGCAGCTCCTCTGCTTCGACCGTGCCGTCTTCCCGCTCTGCCACCCCGACCCTGCTCAGAAAGGCGTCGATGAACTCGCTGCACTCGGCCAACGGCGTCACGCCGTCCCGTCGCGCCAGCTCGGCCAACATCTTGTCTCCCAGCAAGCCGAGGTCGGGTCGGTCGCCCCTCCGCAGCATGTCGCCCGAACCCCCCGCGAAGCCCATCCCGACTCCCCACTCGGTCGCGAGCGCCCACTTCAGGGCCGAGTTGGACATTCACCACGGGCTCGAACCAACACGCCGCGCGGAGACTGTCGTCATCCTCCAGGACGCTTGCTACGGGCATCGCTACTCCCGCCCGCGCGCTTCCCGCGCACAGCTCAGCACCATTGTCGAGCGGCCCGAGAGGATCAAAGCCTGCGTCTTGGGCGTGTCGGCGGCATATGTGAGGCTGGGCGAGAGGCATCGGGAGGGGTCGTTTCCGCCGCAGCCCGAAATAGACGCCGCGTCGCTGCCCTCGATTCCCTTTCGGATCCAGAAGTCCGGCCGGCGGTTGTCGCTGGGATCGCAAACCGTCACCAACGTGCACGGCATCAAGTGGATGGAGGAGCTCAAGTTGATGTGCGACGCGGCCGAAGCGAAGCTGGCCGGCGGAGGCAAAGAGCTGCAGCGCCCGGATATGGACCGGGGACCGAACTCCGAGGCGCCGCAGAAGTTCCACGAGGGCGACTTGTATCTGTGCTCTGAGTCTTTGGAGGCCATGGAGGGCGCGCTGGGCGGCGTGTGTGATGCTGTAGACGCGGTGTTCAGGCCGCAAGGACCGCAGCGGGCGTTTGTCGCCATCCGTCCCCCGGGCCACCACTGCTCCGCGACGCACCCGTCCGGGTTCTGCTGGATCAACAACGTCCATGTCGGCATAATGCATGCCGTGCTCAGCCACGGCCTGACGCACGCCGCCATCATCGACTTCGATTTGCACCACGGCGATGGCTCGCAAGCCATCGCCTGGCAGCACAACGCGCGGGGCGTCGGCCTGGCCAAGAATGCGGCCTGGTGGAAGAAGACGTCGATCGGCTATTTCAGCCTCCACGACATCAACTCTTATCCGTGCGAGATGGGCGATGAGGAAAAGGTTAGAAGCGCCAGTATCTGCATCGACAGCGCGCACGGCCAGAGCATCTGGAACGTCCACCTGCAGCCCTGGAAGACGGAAGCCGATTTCTGGGCCTTGTACGAGTCCAAGTATGCCGTCTTGCTCGACAAGACGCGCGCGTACCTGAAGAGCCACACGGAGCGGCTGCGGGCGTCGGGGCTGAACTCGAGAGCCGCCATATTCCTCTCCGCCGGCTTCGACGCGAGCGAGTACGAGGATCCCGGGATGCAGCGGCACAGCGTCAACGTGCCGACCGAGTTTTACGCGCGCTTCACCCGCGACGTGGTCCGCATTGCGGCGGAGGAAGGGACGAGCGTCGAGGGCCGCATTATCAGCGTGCTTGAGGGCGGGTACAGCGACCGTGCGCTCTGCTCCGGCGTGTTCAGCCACCTCTGCGGTCTCGCCGGAGATGGGCCGAGCAGCAGGGACCGGGAGCCGATTGACTACGAAGCGGCGCAGAAGGTGATTCAGCAGCGTGCGCGGAAGGACTCGACTGCCAGCGAGCGAGGTGCGCGCCGCTATGAGTCGTCGTGGTGGTCCAAGGCGGAGCTGGAACAACTCGAAGAAACGCTCCGGACGCCGCCGCCCGTGTTGAAGCCCATTCAGAATTCTCCGCCGCCAACTTACTCCTCGCCCACGCAGGCTTCGCAGGCGAAGGCTGTGTTACCCAAAAACCGGCGCAGTGTGTCCGGGTTGTCGCCAGTCACGCCCAACAGCAATGATACCGTGAGGGTCGCTTACGAGCCGCCCCCTCCCGCCGACGTGCCCTGGACCATCGCGGCATGCGAATTGAGCAAGCTGCTCGTCCCGAGCGGGCGCCAGACGAACAGCTGCACAGCCGAAGACCTTAATGCGGAAGCCACCCGGGCTAGGCGGGAGCGTCAAGCGGTTCTGACTGGGCCGCTGCCCGCAATCGCCGCACCTGCGGCCGCAGAGGAGCGCCCTCCCACGCGAATGGGGCTTAGGGAACGCAAGACGAAACCGGCGCTCGCGGTGGAGGACGACATCGACCGCAAGAGCAGGCGGCGGACTGTGGCTGGGCCGGCTGTGCTGGCTTCAGAGGCAGCATCCCGCGGTCCTACTCCCGTGCCTGGAAAGCAGTCACGAGCATCGCGGCGTCTTAGTGCGGCGTCAACTGTTGTCTCTTCTGAGGGTACGGACTCCATGGTGTCGGAGCCGGTGACTCCGCGTCCTGTGCCAATCCGCGGGGACTCCAGGCCGGAAGTCACCACTAGGCCTGAGGCTGCGCCGAGTACGGCAGGCGCCGGCGGCAGTACACTCGCTGTGAAGAAGACAAGGGCTCCAGTCAAGAAGGAGTCGGTGCCGCGAGCACCGCGGGTGCCCAAGAAACAGCCGGCCGCGGCGAATGGAGCGCCACAGCACACAATACCAATACCCTCCGCAGCCTCAGGCTCGACAGCGCCGACGACGAAGGCCGGCGACGACATGGACAGCTTGACCGGCGAGATGAAGAAGATCAAGATCACGGTTATCACCAAAGCTCAGAAGGAAGCGCGCGAGCGTGAGCGGGCTGCGAGAGAGCAACTCGCTCAACAGGCAGGGTTCGCGACGCCAGCCGAGGTCACCCCTCTCTCTCAACCTCTCTCTCAACCTGCTCTGCTGCCCAACATCCAACATCTTCCGTCGCCAACACCCTCCCCAGCACCAACACAACACCCTGCCGTCCAAACCCCAACCGGCCCCTCCACCCCCTCGATCCTCAAGGAGGAACCCGTGACAACTCCAACCCTCAACCTACCCTTCGCCTCCTCGCCACCCACCGACCCGCGCCGCATCCCTCTGCCCGCAAGCTCGCCTCCACCCCAACCGCAACCATCGTCACCACACAAACAGCCACAGCCACTGAGCAGCCCCATCCAACAAACCCCGTCTCCGCTATCACCACCGGATCAGCATCCGGAGCTGGAACTGCAACAACAGGATAATTTTATCCCCTACCAACCCGACGGCCCAAACCCGCCGCCACCACCACCATCATCATCATCAGCAGCAGCAGCAGCAGCAGCAGGTGGCCAGTATCAGCAGCAGCAGTTGCCGCAGCAGCTGCAGTGGCTGCCGCCCAATGTGTGTGCCACGCCGGTGCAGTCGCCCGCTAAGCGGGGTGACTTGCCCGTGTGGACGAGCACCAGCGTCATACCCTTTGCGCCGGCGCCGTCGCCGTCGCCGGTCAAGGGCCGTACAGGTGGTGGTCGGGCTGCTGGGGTTGTGGCTGGGCAGCGGGGGAGGCACGGTGAGGGCGAGGGTGAGGATAATGGGGGGAAGGGGGGGTTATAGAGAGGAGGAGGGGGGGTGTTAGGTGAAGGGGGGGGAGGGCAATGGAGGGCAAAGAAATGAGGAGCTTGAATTGGGGATGGTGGATGACTGAGGAGTAGTCGGCGGCTGTTGTGTCGGTCTAGGGTGGGAGAGTGAGTGGGAGTGGATTGGGGCGGATGGGAGTTGCTTTGCTGCTAGGGAAGAGTCCCTATGCACAGGCGTATACGAGAGGATGCATGGATGACGGAATGAACAGGAGTTATGGGCTCAAGTGGCGCGTATGGTTTCGGGGGTGGTGCAGTGCGTCTGTGGGGAGAGTGGGTGTTTGGGTTACATCCCCTTTGGGAAGTATATGTATTGCTGCTCTGTTTACATTCGATACCCGTTAGCCTTTTTTTTTAGCGAGTTCTCTATCACCGCTCTACTGCGTCAAAATGCAGTCATAGGCTACAATTGGCTTCGACTTGGGGCAGCTGCTGTGTATGCGCTGTCAGCAATCACACGCAGTGTGTGGCTTTCCATCGTTGCCTATGTCAGGAGTCCTCGTGGTCTTGTTGACAATGACAGCAACTTGCACGCGTGTGACACTTCATGCTGGTGTGGTGACTTGTGTTGTTAGCCTCGTGTCCTCATCAGAGCGTCCTTCCTTTGGCTCTCAGGCTGCTCAAGACTCAAAAGCCAACTTTGCAAAAAGTAGAATGATCTAGATTATGAGATCTAACCAGCCAGCCGGGCTGAAGATGAACGGCGGTCTACCGCAAACCAGCCAAAATGACCAACCCTCACCGGCGCACGCCGTCTATGGTCTGAACGCGCTATTCCCCACGCATGCGCTACCAAGCACCATGCCCAAATACACCACACCGCGCAGACCAGACCCAATTACCGGGCCAGTGCATCCGCTCTCCCAACGCCAAGTCATGCCGCATCAAAACGCCCTCGCCTGCTTCAAACCCCCCCACCCATGCTCAGGAAGCCTGGTGCCGTTCACCCAGACCATGCTCATACGCCCCCATTCCTCTCCTTCAAACTCCTCGCCCTCGTCTCCTCCATCTCCTTCCGCACCAGCTCATTAAACTCCTCCGGGTTATCCAAATACAAATGATGTCCCGCTTTGCGCACAACCAACACCTTTGCACTGCCATTCTCGCGCCTCTTCTCCTCCTCCGTCCCCTGCACCCGCGCCAGCGCAGCGCGCTGCTTGAGCTTCTCCTCGGCGGCATACCCGCCCGCAACATCCATCCAGTCGTTCTCGCCGTACATAAAAACAACAGGGATCCCCGTCTCGCGCTGCGCAGGTGCATCGTCCGTCGCGGGGCGGATGACTTGCCGCCCAACGTCCTGGATGCGGTTGATGACGGGGCTGCGGGCGTAGGCGCCGGGGGCGAGGAGGTAGGGCAGGGCGTACTCGCCGGAGCCCTTCTGGCGGAAGAGCGAGTACGAGTACGTGTGCAGGGCCTCCTTCTCGTCGGGCGGGAGGTGGTTGAAGCGGCGCGAGGTCCAGCCGGACACGAAGCGCGGGCCGAGCGGGCCCGCGAGGCGCACGATGCTGAAGGGCGACACGTTGGCGTCCCACAGCCAGACGAGCCAGCCGGGGATGGGCCGCTTGGGAGGGGTGGTGGCGGTGTTGGGTTGGGAGGCGGCGGCGCGCTTGCCGGAGGTCGGGGCGCGCACGAAGGCCGCGTTGTCGCCGGCTGGTTGGCCCTGTACGATGCTTTCTTGGTCTTGGATGAATTCGTTGGCGAGGGTGGATTCTTCCGGCTCGGGCATGTCGGCGTTGACGGCCCACGGGTCTTCGGGGATGCCGACGGGTGACGCGAGGATGAGCTTGTTCAACCGGCCGGGGTACTTCAGCGCGTAGGAGACGGCCAGGTAGCCACCCATGGAGTGGCCCATTAATGTGAACTTCTCAATGTTCCGGATCTTGCGCCACTCTTCCAGGGCGTCCACGAACCAGCCCTCGGCCTCGGCGATCTTCTCCTTGGGGTCCTTGGCGTGGATCCTGAAGGCCGGCCTCGACGAGTTACCCATGCCCAGCATATCAAGGGCAAATAACCGCCAACCTGGCACTCGGCTGAGTGGCTCGAAGTTCTTGAAGAAGAAGCCCAGGCCGGCGCCATATCCGTGCAGCATGACGAGGGTTTCGTCGGGCTGCTCGCCTACGCGCTCGATGGCTAATTCGTTCAGCGCGCGGTTCTTCCCCGACAGCTTCACCAACGATGACCTCCATGTTCTTTGACCAAACGGGTCGCTCTTGGCGAGGTCTTGTAGTGTTGAGCCCGCTGCTTCGGCGCTGGCTTCTCGGAGGAACGGGACGAAGGAGAAGACGTTGCGCTCAGCCTGGCGCGAGGATACACTGGTCCACTGGGAGAAGTCAGAGGGGCGATCGAGGGGTGGTGCGGGGGCCGGGTTGCTGGAGCTCGCTTAACTCACCCATTGCTGCACGGCCTCCTTGTAGCCGAGCGGGAAGTAGGCGCCCACGATGCGCTGCTGGCGTGGGGCGCTGTCGGATTGTGGCTGCGACGCCATGGCCTGTGTGTGGTGGGCGGCGGCGTGCGAGGCGAGGAGAATGGGCTGACGCGGGTCCTGCTTCGCGGAGAGTGAGGCGTCGGTGGACAGGCTGCTCGTCTGCGTCGTCGTCGTCTGCGTCGTGGGTGTAGTCGGTGTGGATGTGGCTGTGGGTGAGGGTGTCTGCTGTCTTGCCAGAGAGGCCAACTTCAGTCGCTGGGGCAGGAGGAAGAAGGAGGAGGTCGGGTAAGTCTTGAACATGGTGCAACGGCGGGGGAGCGCGGTGTGGCCACGCCGCCCCTTATCAAGGTGCATGCATTGTCTGGCGGCTGGCGTTTAGGTTGTGTCTAATCCGTCGAGTCGCGGCAGAGGGAGGCCATGGCTCGGAATTAGCACAAGCTCCGCTCCCCGAGGACCCGTGGCCGACCCCCACCACAAAACCCCTGGCCCCGCCCAGGCACAAGCGATTCAGACACTTGTGGCACCCTGGCTCCGTCCGTCCAGAAAAACGCGTACACCAACAGCACCCACCCACACCACTTTGCACCACCATCTTCGTCAAAACAAAGCCATATTGATCGATTTTACGTGCAATCTAATGCCCTGTTGGTCCTCCATCTGCATCGTAGCAAGCCTTCAAGATTTGGGGTGTCTGGTCGGCCCAGCGATTGATTGAAGCTTGGCTTAGCGACTTCCAACCTTCCTCTGCAAGTTCCTGAACGATGCGGTCCTCCCAACAGGGCCGATTACGTACGGTCTGTTTAGGTAATTGCCATGCCTTCTCAATCAGTTGTACGAAGGAAATCGATAGTCCCTTGGACCCGACTCTTCTTTGGTGTTGTATGATGATGGAAGCCCATTGTTGCTAAGGAAATTATATGGTTTGAAGAGGAAATGCGCACGAGGATGCATTTTGTTGATGGTAGATGACAGGGGACAAAATCGGTTTTTGGTGTACGCGTTTTTTTGGCCAGGGGGAGCCTGGGCACTGCAGGCTTCGGGAAGCAGCGGCCTGATGTTTTAGCCGTCTCAACAAAAAAAGCTCCGCTTTCTGCTCGCCCAGGCCCCGAACATTCGGAGCCAGCAAATCCCAGTCATCCCAACCCGTCATCCACTTCGACTGCATACGTCACTAGTGTCGTACACCTTGAAGAGAGAAATCAGCCGAATGCGAACAGAGAAGCGAATTATCACTATGGCCACCCCAAGATCGAACTGCCGAACTTACTCAACGATCCGTCTGTCTAATCGTTGTGTAAATATCACGAGTGCTTCATGAATCTTTTGTGATTGAGAGAGATGTCCGTTTTGAGTGTCGGCGGATCGTGCTTCTGAATCTACAACCCTAACCCCGCGCTTTGGCAGCGAGCATATGATGATGCTTTTCTTCGGGTTGAGCCGAGAGGCAGTCCTTCGACGGAAACTTACCTCAACACCAAATGGCACTCAGCAGCCGAGCAACGCCCGCTCTGGCGCAGCCCTAGCAACGCTCACCACCAAGACGTCCGACGCGACTCTTTAAAAGCCATCGACACACCGCATGCGGTCACAAGCAGTTTTCTGAGGACCTCTGCAGTCATTCGTTACCTCCCTCCCCCTCCGACATCCGACCGGCACACGGGTTCTGTTCTACCTCTACATCCGCACCAACCTCGTTCGCAACAGCACAACCAACCTACCGAGCGTATTCCTCCCGATTCCGCAGGGCTTTGCCCTCAACCCCTTTCACAACATCTACGAACCACCCGCGACAAAATGGCCGATGCACTCGACTCGCTGGTGAAGGGCGCGCCGGTCGCCTCGTCCGACGCCTCCTCCTCTGCCTCCGGCGGCCCGCCCAAGCCGGGCGACCCGCTGTCGCACGCCCCGAGCTCGCCGTCTATGATCTACCTCAACCTACTGATCCTCGAGGCCTCGCTGCGCGCCCAGTATCTCGAGCTGCGCGCCCGCCGCCGCCACCATACTTTCTTCCTGTCGCTGCTGACCTTGTGGACCGCCTTCTTCGGCTACGCGCTGTTTTTCGCGCCCCGCGAGGACGGTCGCGGCATCGGCGGTAGCGTCTACTGGGTCGTCGAGACCACTGAACATGTTTGTTTTTTGGGAGGTGTCATTACGTGCCTGCTGGTGTGGGCCACGGGGATCTGGGAGCGTGGCGTGCGCTGGCCCAGGCGCTGGTTTTCCGTCTCGAACCGCGGCCTGCGCGGGTTCAACTGCAAGCTGGTGGTTATGAAGCGGCCGTGGTGGAAGGAGGCGCTGAGCACGGCCGGCTGGTTTTTGACCTACGGCTTGTTCTCCAACAACGGGAGCTCGTATCGCTGGGTGGATCCGGCGTTGCTACGGGAGGTGGACAAGGAGCTGAACTTGTCTAAAGAGAGTCACCCGACAGTGCATGTTACGAACTGGGATGAAGAGAAGGGCGGGCATGAGGAGGACTTGGCGCCGGGCGGGGATTACGTCAAGCTCCTGCTTCTGGCAAAACCCTTCTCGCCGACGTTCCGAGAGAACTGGGAGCTGTACAGGGCCGAGTACTGGGAGAAGGAGAACGAGCGGCGCGCACTGCTGCGGGCCAGGATCAAGGAGCGCGACCGCAGGCTGCGGAAGCAAGGTGGCGGCTGGTTCTCGTGGCTGCCCTGGAGGCGAGCAGTACCGGTCGAGAAGCCCCCCGCTATGTCCCACGAGAAGGCGCACCACCCGCGGCATGCGGCCGTGGTGGGCGAGCACCGGCGCACGCGGAGCGGCAGCCTCAACGTGCGCCGCGGCAGCATGTCGGGCAACACGGCATCGTCGCGAAGCACCACGCCCACGCTCGACGGCGAGGAGCACCCCAACATCGCACGCAAGGGCAGCACGTCGTCGAACGCGTCCGACAAGAAGCGCAAGAAGCTGGCCCCGGGGACCAAGAACCGGCCCCGCGTTGAGTCTCGTTCCGTCACGCCTGAGATGCCGTCGCCGCTGGCCAAGGAGAGCAGCCGGGGGACGGAACAAGGCGGGACGCCGTAACGCCTTATTACGCCGAGGGCAGTATCTTAGATACATGGCAGCTATAATGATGGACTTGATTATGCGTCAAACCTGACTTGCTTGTGATCTTTGTGAGTTGCTCATATCGCAGTCAGAGTCGCGGTACGTGTGTTTGCTCCAAGTCCGGGTTCGGGTTATGTATGAGGAGAGCCGGCGCAATCTCCAATGCCCCACCTGCCTTTAGGCAGACTTGCCTCGAATTGAACCGCGCCTTCATTCACTCCACCAAGCCTCAGGTACAAAGCTCAGAGTGAAGTTGTGGCAGGGACTTGCTTCTGAAAGCTGCAGGATTCACAATGAGCACATGCGGTCGTAGAGTCCAATATACTGGAGAACCATCTCCTTGTGCCATACTCCAGGTAATATAAACGACAGGGTGGCTCCTTCTTGATTCGTCGCTCGCCAGCATCCAACTGCCAACAACACACACACTCAGAGCCTCACGGACTGCAGCACCCTCTCTTCTTCCGTTCGACAGGCCAGTCCGCGCACGCTGAACGACGCCATCCTCTACCCACCTATCGCGCCGCGGCCGATTCACAACCATCAGCAGCGAACAACGGAACCGCCAAATCATCGCTTTCGTCATCCTCCCTCGCTCAACATTCGCGTTGGATCGGACTGAGTGAGCTCAATCACAACGAACTCCTCCCGGCAGCGGATATCCATAACCGCTAATCTCACGACTGCCTTCAACAACGACAAGCCTGACTTCCTCACAACAGCTTGCACACTAGCTGCCTGACTACTCGGAAGATCGCCAACATGGATAATCTCCATGCCCCCATCCAGCCCAGCGTGCTGCCCGCAGCAGCCTACTCCTCTCGACCCCCCTCACCACCACCCATCCACGTCCCGCCCGCCAGCCCCTTCTTCACCAACGACCCCTATCATCACAACAAAATCAGTAACAGCAACACCACCAACCTGCCCCCCACCCCAGCCCCCTCCGACCCCGCCAACCACCCCTACAACAACTACGCCACCAACAACAACCAAATCATCATGTCCATCACCCCCTCCCCGCTCGCAACCTACACCACCGGCCTCTCCCCGCACGACCTCGCCCTCATCACCCGCAACGGCGCGCCCCAAACCGCCCGCGACGCCGCCAACGCCTGGGTCTACGAGGCCCGCCGCCGCGCCCAGCCCGTGCTGGATTACCTGTTCCTGGGGCCCGCGAGCGCCGTGAAAGACACGCGCTGGCTCGCGCTCGAGGGGATCACCATGGTGCTGTGTGCGCGGGACGCGCGGTTTGCGGCGGCGCCCGGGGGCGGGTTGTTGGTGATGGGGGTGCGGAGAGCGGTGGCGGGGATGGGGAGCGGGACCAGGGTGGAGGTGGAGGTGGTGGATGTGGCGGATGGGAGGGAGTTGGTGGGGGCGTTTGGGGTGGTGGTGCGGTTGGTGAATGAGCATGTTCTGAGGGTTGCGAGGGAGGGTGTTGGGGAGGGGGGTGGAGGCAGGAGGGGGAAGGTGCTGGTTGTGTGCGAGACGGGGAATGATCGGTCTGCGGCGGTGGTTGCGGCGTATCTGATGGCGGTGTATGGGCTGGACACGGTACGGGCGGTGCAGTTTATGCAGCTGCAGCGGTTCTGTGTCACGCTGGGGGATGAGTCGAAGTTCTTGCTGCAGACCTGGGGGGACATCCTCCGCGCGAAGGGGGATGTCATGGGCGGTGGGGAAGGGCAGAGGCAGGGTGGGCAGGCTATGGCGCAGTCGAAGCGGAGGATTGAGCAGACCAGAGGGGAAGAGGGCGGGGAGGATGGCGAGGGCATGGTTGTGGACCACGAGATGGACGAGGAGCGGTACGCCAGCAGGACGTTTGCGCCGTTTGTTGAGCGCGGGTTCTAAGAGGGGGTTCTCAGTCATCAGGATGATGGATAGACGACGCGATGAATGTCGGTAGGACAGCGCTGGGGATATGGCCCAGGAGAGGCAGGGCATGGTTCCCTTCTGTCGTTTAGACTGGGCTGTCGCAGGGACTGGCATCGGAGTTGGATTGGCTTCTTTCACTGCAATCTTCTCATACCCGCATCAACCTTTGGCTTGGAGTCCATAGAGCAGTATGCGGTGCTGGCTACCAGTCTGGCTGCGGCGGAACTAGTTTTATTACGGACTAACGCGAACAAGTCGTTGGACACTGGATCTCATGATTATGTAAAAAAATTCAGCCGCGCATCGGGGCAGCCCAGAAAAAGCAAGCATGAGCGTAGGGGAAGGTTGATGAAGGTAATGAGGTCTGGCTATTGGTGACGAATGGTCTAGTTCTATGCAGCTTCCGACTCCTTTTTGTGACCGCAGCCGTCTAATTGCAGCGAGATAGCCTGAGTTGAACAGGCACTGAGGATATGAGTAGTATTCGTGTGCAGCACCATGAGCGCTTTCGAGAGATGGACGATGCCTATACGCGTAGCGGGATCGGGTCGAGCGAAGACACCATTCCGGCGTCACGCAGGCGCCCAGCAATCGAAGCGAGAAGAGGCCGCACTGTATGTCGTTGTAACACCGATACCGAGCGAGCGAGGAGCGCCAGCCGAGATGGTCTTGCGGTATCAAGCGACGCAAATCGTTGGCGAGAACTCGCGGACCCTACTAGCGCGGGACATCAATATGTGCCTCGCTACCAAGCGGTGATATCGTCCACCTCAGCCTCGCCAAACGTGCTGCTCTTGGTCAACTGGCCGACCGAGCTCTCGACCACCTCGCCGGTGGCATCCTTGGTCATGATGTCCGGCAGCACCTCCCTCAGGAAGGAGAGGGTGTAGTGATTGACCTGCTCGAACTGCAGCAGGAACGCGTCGTGGCCCTCCGGGCTGTCGATGCGCTCGAGGCGGGCGTGGCGGATGTGCGCGGCCAGCTCCTCCTGCTCGGCAAACGTGAACAGGCCGTCGCTTTCGATGCCCAGCACGAGCGTGGGCTGCTCGATCATGGCCAGCGCCTCGGCGACGGAGCCCGCGCGGCCGCGGCTCACGTCGTGCGTGTCCAGCTTGCGCGTCATGGCGATGTAGCAGTTGCTGTCGAACCGCTTGACGAACTTCTCGCCCTGGTACCGCAGGTAAGACTGCGCTGAGAAGTAGGTTGACCCTGTCGGCATGGTCGCGTCGCCGCCCGTCAGGCTACCGCTGCCGCTGCCGTTTTTGGGGCCGTGGAACTGCGGGTCGCCGGCGTGCTGTTCGTACCGAGGCACGCGGTCGCCTTCGCTGTTCTGACGCGACGGGCTACGCTTCCACTTGTGGCCATCGTTGTGGATGTGGAAGTGTGCTTCCGAGGCGGTGGCGGGTGTCTCCCGAATCGTCTGCCGGCGGGAAGGATCGGGGATGTTGCGGCCGAAGCGTGCTTCGAACGAGTTGCGACTCCGGTAGGTCAAAAGCGCAGTCATGCGTGCGGCGCCAAGGCCTGTGGACGGCGGGTCGTCGAAGGAGTAGTAGCCGTCGTCGTACTTAGGATCGGCGTATATGGACTGGCGCTGGGCCTCGCCCCAGCTGATCCCCCACGCGCTGTGCCGGCTCGAGGTGGCGATGGGCACGATACACCGCACGTAGTCCTTGCCAAGGTACGCCCACTCCAGAACAAACATGCCGCCGAGGGAGCCGCCGATGACGGCAGCGACCTGCTTAACGCCTAGCTCGTCGAGCAGCATTTTGTGCAGCCTGGCCATGTGAGCATCGTTTCGTCTCCTTCGTCAGCACGAGGCAGACTTACCGGACGTCGTCTCGGATGGTGGTGAGCGGGAACTCCGGCCCATAGCGGCCTTTGGCCGGGTCACCGTCCTTGGCGGTTACCGGGCTGGCAGTGCCGTATGGACTCCCCAGGCTGTTCATGCACACGACAAAGAAGCGCGATGTGTCGAAGGCGCGGCCAGACCCGCCGAGCAGCGGACCCCACCAGTCCGCCACATCGGCGCTGCCGGTGAGGGCGTGGCAGATGACCATGACATTGTCGCCATTAGGCGAGAGGGTGCCGCGGGTGGTGTAGGCCACGGGCACGTTGAGCAGGGTGACACCCGACTCGAGCGTGAGACACGGAATCACGGCTATTTGCTGGTGCGGGATGAGCGCCGCGAACGGATTCTCGGGCTGCGAGTGGATTCTTTCTTGGACGTATTCAGTCACCGTTCCTCTCGCGCAGATGGGTAGATGCTTGTGATGTTTTTGTTTGTTGGGGTTCATGCGTATGGCAGTGAAGTGTGATACTCAGGGGCGCAAAGTTGACTCACCATATGTCGTCGGCCTCTGGCCGTTGTCTTCAGCATGGGGAGTCATGGCGATAAAGACGAGTTGCAGATCGTCAAGGCCTGTGGAAAAGAAAGAGGGATGCCGTTTGCAAATGCCCAACGCGCGCTACCTTATTTAAATGCAAATGATGTTGACCACTCATGAAAAAGAGTCATGAGATGCATCAGTCATGGTCACAAACGGGAAAGTTCAGTCATTGACGGACCGGGCCCTGTTGGGATGGGCCTCGGGAGCCGCAAGCGCGAATTGCGCAATTCCAGGGCCTGGCCGCCGGCAATCGGCCGTTGGAAAGGGTTTGACGGGGTTCAAAGCGGGTCAACACGACCGGGTGTCGGTGCGCCCAGGCTTCAAACGACAGCAAGTAGCGGATGGTTAGCGTGGCCTCATACCGCTGCAAAACTTGGCTCTAAAATCTGGCTGGTCGTAATACTGATGACTTCCCGCCCAGCTGACGGCAGGTGTCTTGGCAGCCTTGCTGCATGAGGCTGGTTCAAACCGCTGCCACGCCAGAGCTTGGACTAGGCGATTTGACGCGACCTCTTTTGTTCGACTTCCGAGCCAGCATCACCAACTTAGTATCCTGCACCACCGACAAACCAACCTCTGGCCTGCAGGACCGCGGCCCCGCCACTACCTGGCCCCGTTATTGGCAAGTCTGAAAATCTTGTCCTTTCCCCGTTGATTGTTTGGCCAGCGCCGTTCGTTCATTACTTCATACCGCATCGCCGCGTTCCTCTCACGCCATTCATTCAGCTCGGGTTTTCGCATCGTCAATCGCTCTGGAAGTCGTATCTAACTCTGTAGCGCTAGTTTCATTAGGTTCTCAGTTTTTTCTGGCTTCATCGGCACCGTTGATCTTCTTCAAGGCGATCAGCGGCTGCGCGCCGCGCCGTCGATAAATGACCCGGCTTCACCTCCTCCGTTTGTAACGATGCCCCCGAAGCGCAAGAGAAATGATCGCGGGCCCAGCGACGTCGGTCTGTCTCGGCCGTCGCCGCATCGGCCTGCCGACACAACTTTGGGACAGCACGACAGGAGCTTCGACGGAGGTCGGGGCGGCGGCCGTGGCGGGAGGAACCCCCGGAGAGGCGACCGTCGCGATTCGTCCCAGTCGTCCATCCCGAATCCCTCGTCGAGCGCTGCCGACCTACGATCGCCTCCGCTTCCACGACCGTCGAGCTCCTCGTCCTCAGCCGCGCCGCCGCCGCCAGCCCCGCCCCCTCTCCTCGCAACAGCAACACAGGCGTCTGCACCGGCCCCCGCTGCTCCATCTCCTGTCCAACCCTTCTACGACTACAGTATCATTACGGAAGAGCGCGTGGCAAAATGGGCGAAAGGCGGCAGGCAGGAGGTCATCGACCATGGCGTCCAGTCGCGCATGGACGAGGATCTCACCGAGGTTGTCGTGATATTCCAGGAGCTCATCCACTCAATCACCGACGGCCGCCTCCAGGGCTCCGACGCTGGCGAGGTCGTCAAGGAGATACTTGGCCCCGAGCTGTCCGAAGATGACCGCAATGCCGCGTCGTTTGATCCGCACACTTTGTTTCTCGACACTGTTTCGACATTCGTGGATATTGAGTCGGGCCCACTGCGGCCGCAGCTGAGAGCTTTCATGATGGCCTCGAACGTATCGCCCGCCTTGATGCGTATCGTTTTGGACCCGCCAATCCTACAACATCTCGATCTCATTCGCGAGACGTTTGTGCGCATGGGCATTCGCCAGTCGACAAACCTTCTCTATCGCCAAGCGAGTTACAACCTCCTCCGCGAAGAGACCGAGGGTTTCTCGAAGCTTCTCACCGAGCTGTTCACCACGAGCAGTTCCGAACCGCCTTCTGCCGAGGCTGTGCAGGCCGCGTTCAACAAGGTTATGGGCCTTATTGGGACCTTTGACCTGCACCCCGGCCGAGTTCTCGACGTCACTTTTGATGTCTTCGCTGCGGTGCTCATCAAGCAGTGCCGCTTTTTTATCAAATTCCTGCGTATCAGCTCGTGGTGGCCCCGCAGCCAGCTCAGCCTCCCCACTGGCACCTACATTGGCGGTTTGCCGGTGTGGGCGCTACCGGAACATCCCGGTTGGATGACGAGCGAGGAGGAAGACGCAGTTCTATCTGGACAGCGACAGCAGCGAGATGTCGCATTCTGGAACCGGGCTCGCAAGATTAAGCTGGATGCGTACTTTGAGCTGGGCGCCAGGCAGCTTGCTCCGTCGGCAGAGGAGCGTCTCGCGAACGGCGCTGCTCAGGACGGCGCCGAATCGAGCATTGAGCAGGATTGGATCAAGATCACCAAGACACTCCCGCCTCCTGGCAACCGGGACGCCGCCCAGATGCTGGGATTCAAGCTGCGGTTTTACACATCAGAGGCAAGAGATGCCGAAGATACACTACCGGCAAACCTGCTCTACCTCATCGCACTGCTGATCAAAGTTGGCTTCATCTCGTTGACGGATCTGTGGAGCCACGTATGGCCGCAGGACGAGAATATGGAGAGTTTGAAGGCGCAGCGGCTGAAAGAGCTTGAGGAGAAAGAGAAGGCCGCAAAGCCAGGGGGTGAGAAGAACGCCCTGATGATGGCTGGGGCGCTCCCGGACGACATGCCGCCTCCTCCTGGCAGCCTTCGCCGTGAAGCAGCGACAAGTCGGCCTGATGCCGACAAAAAGGCCGCTGAGCCAGTTGAGGAGAAGCCAAAGCTACCAGAGCCGGCCGATCAAAAGGTGCATCTTCTCAAGTGCCTCTTAACCATCGGCGCACTCCCCGAGTCTCTCTTCATCATCGGGCAGCACAGCTGGATTCTCCAGGCATATTCCGACGAGATCCTTCCCCTCTTCCACCGTATCCTCCACCAGTCCCTCGAAACCGTGTTCCAGCAAAGCCGTCCGACATCGACACGGCCGATGGAGTGCCCTGCCAAGAAGCTGCCTGATCTGGACCAGTCGGGCGTGCCCAAAGGCAGCGTCAAGCTCAGCGCACCACCCGTCAAGCGGGCTTTGCGATGGCCCTACCCGGACAAGGCCGAGGTTGGCGATGGCGCGTCCTACCGATTCTACTGGGATGAGTGGGCCGACAATATCCCGGTCTGCCAGACGGTGGACGACCTCTTCACGCTGTGTGATTCCCTCCTCAACGTCATAGGAGTCAACATCGGCCTTGACGCCTCCCTCGTGGCCAAGATTACCAGCATTGGCTGCAAGAGCCTCGCCGATGACCAGTCTCCTGGCAACGTTGCCCGATGGCTCGATCTGCTGAAGCGCCTGCTGGTTCCTTCGCTCAGTTTGGGCGAGCCCAATTCGTCGATTGCCGAGAGTGTGTGGACTTTGTTGAAGCAGTATCCGATCGGGACCCGATTCAACGTCTACGCGGAGTGGTACGAGGGCGCCATTTCCCGCCTCGAGCCAGTGAAAAAAGCATTTGCTCGGACGAGGTTGGAAACGCTCGGCAAGATGAAGCGACTCTCGTTGACCAACATTCCCCAAATGGCAAAGAGCCTCGCCAAGATTGCCTACCCGTCCCCCGGTATCGTCTGCAAGGTTGCCCTACTCCAGATCGAGTCATACAGCAACTTGATCGAAGCCTTCGTCGAGTGCGCCAAGTACTTCACTGACCTGGGATACGATGTCCTCGTCTGGTCGGTGTTGAGTTCTCTTGGGGGGCAGCAACGGAGCCGTACCCAGGAGTCGTCCGTGTTGCTCACGAGCAAGTGGCTGCAAGCGCTGTCTCGGTTTTCTGGGAAGGTCTTCCAGCGGTACTCCAACATGGACCCCTCGCCAGTTCTTCGCTATGTCAACAATCAGCTCCTGAAGGGCAACTCAACCGACTTGCTTATCCTGGAAGAGCTGATTGGCTCCATGGGCGGCGTTGTCTCCGGTCTCGACTTCACCGATGCTCAGCTGCACGCCATGACAGGCGGGGAACAGCTCCGTCGCGAGACGCTGGCTAACCTGGGCGACAAGCGGGCAATGTCAGTCCGAAGCGCGCAGCGCCTGATGTGGGCCCTATCGCACTCGAACCTAGCTGGCCAGCTGCTCATCAATATCGCGCAATATCGGCAAAACGCCATCTACAACAGCGCTGACAGCGATGCGCGCATCAAATACCTCTCAACCATGATCGACGACACTCACGGGGTCCTCCTGCGGTATTTGGACCTACTCCGCAGCAACCTGGACCCCGAAACCTACGACCGCCTAATCCCCGACGTCATCCATCTCATGAGGGATTACGGCCTCGATGCCAATCTGGCGTTCACGATCCGGCGGGCCAGCGTTCGTTGGGACGCCAAGGCCCTTCCCGTGCCCAAAGAACCATCCTCTCAAACAGCCAAGGTTGTTATCGATGTTGATGGCGACGTCGCCATGGAGCCGGATGGCACACCTGCCCAAGGCGAGACCAACGGCATTACGGTCAAGGGAGACGCTGGCAGCGACAGCCCAGCCACCAAAACACCAAGCACGCGGCCATCGGATTCGCTTCCCGATGCGCTTGCGCCCCTCATCGAGGAGATTCCCAGCGTCTTGCCCCAGCAGTCATGGCGGTATATCAGTCCTACATGCTACGTGTTCTTCTGGTCCTTGCAGCTGGGCAATCTGGTCTTCCCTCGGGAGAGCTACTTCGCTGAGAGCGACAGGCTCAAGAAGCAGGCGGAGGACGTCATGAAGGATAGAACGGACATGTCGCGAGCCGGCATGAACAAGAAGACTCAGAAACGCGACGACATCCTCGACCGCCAGAAGGCGCTACTGCAGGAAGTCAACGACGGGATCACGCCCTTCTCCAGGGCGAGGCTGCACATTGGCCGACAAGTCGGCACCTGGTTCCCGGCCGACGTCAGCAAGGCCGATGCGACGTCGGATGCTCTGCTTGAGGAGTGCATCCTTCCACGCCTGCAAATCTCAGCCATGGATGCGGAGTACTGTTTCAGACTGGTCAAGTTTCTGCACGAGTTCTCGGCCCCGAACTTCAAGCTGATGTCGCTGTACGACCGCCTCTTTAACCACAACCGCTTGCGCGCCATCATTTTCTCGTGCACCGTGCGTGAGGCGGAGCATCTGTCTCGCTTCCTCAAACTCATTCTCGGTGACCTCTCCAAGTGGCACGGGGACAAAAATGCGTACGAAAAAGAGGCTCTGGGTCTGAAGGAACTGCAAGGGACCAAGACGAGGCAATACCTTGGCTTCGCCACGGCTTTTGATGCAGACGGCAAACCGACCGAGTTTGTTGAGCACGACGCTTTCAAGGACCTCCTATTCCGGTGGCACAAGGAGCTCAACACGGCCTTGAGGTCGTGTCTCAATGGCCTGGAATGGATGCATATTCGCAACGCCATCAGCGTCCTCAAGGGTGTCATTGACTATTTCCCGGCCATCAACTTCATGGCCGACAAGTTCCTCGAACAACTTAACACGATCAAAGACCGCGAAGCTGCGTCCAAGAACGCGCCAGAATCCGAGCAAGGCCACCGCGTGGATCTTTCGGTCACGGCGCAGACGACATACTCCGAGCTGAAGAAGAGGAAGTCCAACTGGATCCTCGTCCAGGCGTTCCGGCCGGGTGTCGTAAGTACATTCACTCAACTCCCGGCTCTAGCAGGGGCTAACCGAATGCAGAAGAACGACGGTAAGGACGAGAGAGGGTCCGCAACGCCAACTGCCTCTTCCCTCCGTGCCTCGGCCGCGGAGTTTAAGCCCAACGGCACGCGCTCTCAGCAGCCTGCTGAAGTCGAAGATGGTGAGGTCAAAGACGGCAAAACCGGCAAGACAACCGCGAGAGCGGCCGATTCGAATCCGTCTAAGCCTGTGCCAGCCCGAGAAACTTTGAAGGAAAACAACCCACTAGCACCGAAGTCGATTCCAGCGAGCGCTAATTCCGGACGGCCAATCACACCAAAACCGCTCCCAGCTCCGCACTCGGGCAACCGACAAGAGCCAGCCAAGTTTTCGACCCTCCCACCCGGTGGCCCTGGACTTCCTAGCAGACCAGAGCTTCCCAACAGACCGGATTTGCCTGGGTCCAGATTTGGTCAGCCTCGACATGATAGGAGGGACCTGCCGTCGCGGGACGCTCGTGACTACCGGGAATCGCGGGACCAGCATCCACGTGAGGTCCGCGAGCCTCATAACGTCCGGGAGAATAGAGATTACCGGACGCCGGAGACTTCGCGCCCGGAGCGCCCTCGCGACTTCCCTCCACCCGACCGACGGGCTGCGGATGTCGGACAACGTGAACCAGCCCCGCGCGATGCTCCTCGTGAGGCTCCTCGTGCTGCCCCCCGGGACGTCCCTCGCGATGGTGGCAGGGGATCGGATCGGGAGCGACCGAGTCGAGCAGAGCCCTCACCGCGGGGGCACGAGCATGGCCTGCCGGGAGATCGCGAGAACAGGCCACCTCGGGACAGGACGCCCCACGGCCCTGGTCGACCTGACGCTCGGCCAGCCAGGGAGAATGCCGTCTCCACGCCTCCCCACGCAGCTACGGGGCAAACTACCTCCCAGGAGCCCCTGATCAATCCTGAGCGCGCTCGTATCATTGAAGGTGAGCGGCCCGAGGCGCCATATCCAGTGAGAACGGCTCCGGCCAATGATGCAAGGGAGCCCCCTTCGCGCCCGCCGCCCAGAGATCAACCTCGTGACCGACCTCCTCGCACAGAGTCACCGAGGCGGACCGAACGTCAACCAGCGAATCCGCCTGCACAAGACAATGTGCGCGACGACCGCCACGGCCGGCATCGCCATTCACCCCGGCCTGGTACCCCACGGGAGTCGCATGGAGAATCCGCGGCGCCGCCGGCAAGATTGGATCGACCTGCAGAGCGCGACGATAGGATGCCTGCGCCCCGCGACACAAGGGACTCACCATACAGCAACCAAGCTCGCGCGGACCACGATCATAGCAGACTCAACCAGCAGGACCCCAACTACGGCCGGCTCAACCCCATTCAGTCTGTTGTCGACACGCCACCGGGCGCACCATCAGGCCCACGAGGGCGGGGTGGCCGGGCTGCTCCCAGAACCGGTCCAGCCGGTGGCCCTCCGATGCGCCCTGATAATAGGTTTCCGGCGCTCGAGCCAATCCGCCCGCCCACTCCCGAACGTCACCCGCCGACCGGCCCTTCAGCGTCACGTTCAAGGCGAGGCCCGTATGAGGGTGGCAACGTGAACTCACCCACATCGGCTGCGTCTCCGGGGGTCGGAATGCACCCGGACAGGATGCGCCACATCAACCACGCACCGCCTCCTCCGCCTCCCCCGCCTCCTCCCGCAGGACCATCCGGCATTCACCCTGACCGCCTCAACCAGATTGCCGCTAAGCCATCAGGACCGGGCCAGCACCCGCGCCCACCGATGCACACGCCGGACCGTCCGTCCATGTCCGCGCCCAACACCGGCTCGCGGCCGACACCGTCAGGTCCCAGCGCCGACTTTTCATCCACCCCGACGGGGCCTGCGGCAGGCACCGATCGCATGCGACCCGGCGGGCGCCAACTCCGCGGCATCCAAAATACGCTTGACAAAGCCTCCGCGGACAATGCCGCGCGGGGACCGGGGCTGCGCCTGTCGCGCTCGCGGCCCAATCTCGCCGGCTCTGACGCGCAGATCCTCGCCGGCGCATCGCCTGTCACTACTCCCGTGCACGAACGGCCGCCGCCGACGGACTCGTTCCGTGACTCGATTGGCGGCGGCGGCGGGCGCCGTGATTTGGGCACCTCTTCCTCGTCTGACCGTCCCCCGCGGCCGGAGCCGATTCAGGTTGTGGGCGACAGCCGTGATCCGGGAGGTAACCGCGGTGCGAACGGAGATGATTACGGCCGTGCCGCGGGTGTCGGGGAGCATGACCGTACTTCTTCGTCGTCTCGCCGCGACCGTGACCGTGGTGAGCGCGACCATCACCGCTCCTCCGGAGGAGGAGACCGTGGGCGCAGCAGCCATGCATCGCGGCGCGGCAGCCGCGAGCGCACGCCGGATAATAGGGACAAGGAGGGCCGCGATTATCATCGTGATCGGCGGTCGGGGGTGTCGTCGGCGGCGGCGGCTAGCAATAGCAACAACAGCAACGCGCCAGGCGGCGGCAGTGGGAGAGAGGAGAGGGACTCGTCGTCGCGCCGGTCGATGCGTGAATCGACGGGCGGTGGTGGGCCGCCACAGCCGCGGGAATCGAGCTCGCATCGCGGCCATCGCGGTGGTGGTGGTGATGGGGACGGCGGGGTTTCTGGTGGTGGAGGAGGGAGAGGGGGGGAGGATTATGGCCGGAGCAGCGGGACGTCAAGGTCGGGCAACACGCCGTTGCCTCCGCCCCCGCCTCCGCCACCGCCGCACCCCCCGAGGGACTCGCGCGCGAGAGGAGCTGGTGATGAGCGAGGGGAGATTCGTGGGGGGGATGAAAGGGCGAGGAAGCGACGGAGTGAGGGTGTGGATGGGGGCGGCGGTGGTGGGAGTCATATGGACAAGCGGCAGCGGCGTTAGTAACGGGCCGTTTGCGGGCACAGTTATTGTGTGTGTCGGCGAGACGGAATAGCCTGGGTGATTGGGCATGGGGAGGAAGAATTGAAAGTAGGAGAGAGATGGGCGGCCGGTGTGGAAGAATTGGCACAAGGATTGGAAGAAGTATCGCGAGGAAAGGAAGTTCGTGTTGGCCAGATCATCGGCATCATCAGATTGGAGGATATTGAGATACGGATACGGAAGGTTTCCTTGTCGAGCCGGTTTTATCGAGAGACGCCAGCATCTACCGCGGCCGGGCCAAGCAAGACTTTTACTATCAATGGTTGGGAAGGGATCACGCCACTCAACAAGAGGGAACAGTGAATTTTTTTACTTTACACTATCACACTTTTTCGAACCTTCGGCGCCTTTTGTGAGAAACGAGATCATCTGGAACATACGTGGAGTTGGTTTCGGACGGCATGCATCATCATGACCATCATCATCGAGACTCAGCTCGACACACACCAACATACTTGCACCTCGGCTCCGGCGGACGGGCGACTTGAAAATCCCTTCGCCAGCGGCAGCGAATATGGTCGGCATGCCCGTCTACAAGGGCTGGGCGCATCGCTTCGAGGCCGAATCCATTGCCGCCGTTGTATTTGTTTCTCCGTAACAGATTTGCCATGCCCCCATCCCTCCACCATCGGGTGTGGGATGGCCGAAGTTGATCGATCACCCTTCGCCCAGCCCCGATCGTGGACGGTCCTACCGTGTCCGGTGGCACTTCGTCAGCTCTGGTCTCATGGCTATGTACGTGAGCAGCAGGAGGTCTCTTGCGTTGCTGTGTCTTACGATGTGTGGGCATGGTGGTTGTGTTGTGCGTGGCGAACAGTCGGTGATACTAGGGGGGAATGGCGCAGTCAAACAGAAAGGAGTTGAGGGATTGCGAGTGATTCACATTTCTGGAGTTCCGGCTCGATTAGATGCAGGTGAAGTCTCGTTATGGATTTGTTTTTCATCGGTGTGCATGTACATGTTTGGACGCGCGGCGTATCAAGTTGGGAGCATTACGGGCAGGCAGGCAATGCATTGCGTGAAGCATGGCGTTCGGTGGGTTGCGCTGTTTCGGGTGAGGACGACGACGGCGGTCCACCCATCCATTTACCTACCCTACTAGGGCCAGATGTGCCACAGAATAGACACAACCTGAGAAGTGAGCTCGGCTACGAGCGGACCTGCTGGGTGACGCGTACGACAGCTTCAACAAAGTCCTGATTGCCTGTCTGGCTAACTGAGGGCAGGGAGGGGAATGTTGTCACAGCATCACGACCGCACGGAGCACTTGTTGACCGTTGAACCGCAGAAACCGGGCCGCGGAAGGCCGTGTGTGATCACATCCACCGTGTCATGTCACGCCATATGCGGGCGTTGTGTCAGCGCGGGCTTCGATCCCTCTGCCACCCGCCGTCACACCTCAGCATGCTCTCAGCGTGCTGTGATGGATCACAGCAGAGTGCTCTGAACAACGTTTGAGTCACCTGTGGAAAAGACATCTGTCACAGCACGTTCTTGGTTTGATCAATACCGGATAACCAGATTCATTTGCATGTATGTATTTATTTCCCTGGACGCAGCCTGACTCGAACAGCGGTTAGGGGGGCTGGTGACCAACTGATCGGATTCTAACCTGCGGAACATGAACAACCAAGCCCTCTCCTGGTGCTACGTCCGCCGTCCTCCCTTCCGTTCCCCGCTCCTCCTTCAACTGGCATGGGCGTCGGGATTTAGATAACCCTCCGCTCATGACCATGTTTAGGCACGAGACGTACCATCGTTGGTACGCCGCTCGGGTCGAAGAGACGAACAGCACCCATCCAAACAGTCCTTCCCTAGGTTATTTTGTCCCCAGACCGTATTATCCCAGCAAGTTAATCCGCCCCAAAAGATAGAATCTGTATGCTACGCCGTTGCTCCGTCGAACGCCGTGGTATCTCGAAAATGCAGATGCAGAAGTCAAAGTAAAGTGTTGCATGACGCGGGCCAAATGTATGTGCGAGCCAGAAAGGTAGTGGTCGTCATGTATCGTCGTGAAAGCCCTGACTGATCGTACCGGACTCACTCGCCATCCGGATCCGGATTTGTGGCCCTCAGAACCCTCGGCGGGTCGTGTACTCGTCTTGAATAATCTTGGTTATCCTGCAGAGAACTGAAACTCTCGCGGCTCCTGTTCTGGTCGTAGATGCCTTTCGCGTATGGGTCGAGTCGGGGGTCGACCGGCATGAGGTAGCTGCGGCGTTTGGTGGACGCGTCCCACCCGGCGGCGGCCGCGCCGGCTGCCGCATATTCGCTCGTCTCGCCCGTCCGGGGAGTTCCAAGCGTGCCCGGCGAACTGCCGGCCCGTACTGGTGTCCCGGGGCCGTTTTCGTCGAGGTCGTTTTGCCTCCTCCGCCGCGAAAACCACAGCCAGAGGAATGCTGCTATTACCGCCAGCCCGCCGACGACGCCGATGACGATGCCAACAATGGCACCCGCTTGTAACCCAGTATGCGCGGTTTGCTGCGCAAGCGCGGGGTCGGCAGTGCCGGTGGGGTCCGGCGTAACTGTGACGGTTTTAACGGTGCCGCCAATTGTGACGGTTTGAACGGTCGGCGTCGGCGGCGGTGGCGGCGGCGTGCTGGTGATAGACTATGGTCCACGGTCAGCACACGTCCGAGGCAAGAGATTGTCAAAGCAAGTTTGTGCCGGCCGGCCTGGCATAGTACAAGGAGGCGCGAGGCATACAGTGGAGGTTGACGAAGAGGATCCCGACAGCGACACGGGAACCGTGGGCTGGACGGTACTGCTCTACGCAGTCTCAGCGTTACTGGTCACAACACATTGGAAGCCAAGGGCAGTTTCATCACGCTGGGCAACCAAAATGGATGGGGACGGCCAGGGCAGTCAACGGCCGAGAGCGTCGCCGGCGGGCACATGTCAGCTTCGGATGGGGGCCAGCACTCACCGAGCTGTCTAAAGAAGTCGTAGGAAACCCAAATCCTGCAGGAGCGGTCCCAGTGGGGCTGATGCCCACGACCGCCATGTAGCCAAAAGTACCATCTCCGCCGCACCAGTCGGAGGGGTAGCCTGGGCATCCAAGCTGGCATTCGGAGATCGACTTGCGGTCGGCAATGTTGGGAATAAGGTTCGAGCACCAGCAATTGTGGTCTTGAACGATGGCGAAAGCGTATGACCTATCCGTACAGTTGCCGGAACAACGGCCGTCACTCTGATAGATACTGTTCTCGACTGTGAGGGCAGACGGGCGAGCAGTCAGCATTTTGAATTCGGAGCTGAGGCGGCAGAGGTCACGACTCACGCGGGTCCGTGTTGGCCGTATTGACGGTCGCACAGTACTCCATGGGAACCGCTGGCCCGATGCGTGGATGAATTTGAGCCCAGGCCATGTGAGAGGATGTGAGGGTGAAGATTGCCCATAGTAGGGCAGCTCGTAGTGATGCCATGGTGGGCAATCTGGCGATCTCGCGATTCGTTTCCGCTCAATGGATCCGCCGGACGATTTGCGGTCGGTTGTCAGGTCGAGGTGCGCAGGCCTGCGAGGGGAACGGAGTGTTTCGACCAGCCCATGGGAGTGAGAACGGGGAAGGGCTGTCCGTGGCTGATGGATCTTCAAACGACCATTGCCGACAACTCGGGGAGAAGGCGGCAGAGCGACGGGATCGAACGGTGAATACTGGTCGGACCGAAATCTCCACGAGGCCCGAGAGCGCGGCCTGCTGTTCCGAGCCGGTCAAGCCACGACTCGTCGTAGCGAATCCGGGTCGAGTTGACAAGTGTATCCGTGAATTAACCTGATTTGCGCGAGCCAAAGAAAAATGGCAGGATAAGGGAGGAGGTCGGTGGCAAGTGCGAGGTGTTCGGCACGGAAACGGGAGAGGAAGCAACGCAACGGTTGGTGAGCGAGAGCGAGAGCCAACAAGTGACTGCGTGCCCTGACAATGACAGGGCGATGACAGGGGGTGGATGTGGGACGGTGGGACAGTCGGAGTGTGGGACGGTGGATTATGGCGAGAGAGGCGTGGTTTGTTTGATGACAGGGATTGGCGCACGATGGAAGCCCAATCCGAGCTGTGACTTGAAAACCAGAGTGTGACAGGACTGCGTCGCTGACACGCGTTGTTTTGGGCTGTCGTCTCCTTCAAAGACACGTAACTACCTGGTAGGTACAGAATTGATTGAAGGGCGACACGAGAACATGGAGCGAGGGCTGCTGGCCCAAGTGCCAGCCAAGGGCAGTGGCAGGGGAGCAGATTACCAGTTCAGTTGTTCGTTTTCGGGGGCGGTTGGCACGGGGAAAGAGCATCCCCGGCTCGGAACACAAAGTTGGATGTCGTCACTGCCTCCACTGCACTTTCCCGGGGAGCGCGATGCCTGTCGTTGCAGGCTGTACCCGGTACCCTGGGACTTGGGCGAGTCCCACTGCAAACGGCAGCACGCCCTGGGCTCAGCCTGGTAGCCAGGTACGGATCGGCCCACGGCCACACAGAACATCCCTTCGTTCGCTCTTTCTAAAAGAGATTGCTTCTAACTACCTACCTAGCCTTGCATACACAATTCCCTCGCCTTGGCACAGCTGCATGCCCAATCTGCAATCGCCCCTGCTATTTCGGCTCTTTCACTTTGTCGATCATCATTGGAGGGGGCAGCTCGAAACAGTCACCTTTTTTTCTTTTTTACCTCCATGCTTCCATGGTGTTCCCGAATCGTCAACAACAGCGCTCAATCATTAGCGCGGTGGACCGGCTTCGGGTTTCAACTAGCGCCGCCGCTCGTCACCACGAACCCGTGGGGCCGGCGCAGCGTTGCTGACCCGACGAGCGAGTTGATCCCATCCGATGCAGCTTGTCACGGGAGCTGGTTCGTATACTCATAAAGACTGCCGGCCCCTCTCAGCAGCAACTGGCACTCGGGTGGGTGGTGATGGACACGTCGAATTGTCCCTTGTCCATAGCACAGACTACGACGACAACGGCGAGGTATTGTATTGGCCTCGTATCTCGCAGTGCCGTGGAGGGGGCAACCGCATGCGGCTGCTGTTTGAGGAAGCTCAATGGCAAGCTGCATGCGGAGACGAGGGCCTCCCCCCCTCCTCCCCGCCCGTATTCCGAGCCTGCGGAAGCGACACGCCCCAGTGGTCACGACGCATCGATATCTTGCATTTGCGCCAGTATCTGCTATGTACAGATTACATACCACACCGTACCCTACTGCGTACCTACACGCACACTCACGAGCAGATGCGTGGGGCCAGTGAGCGAGAGAGGGATGGTCAGCATCATATCGGGTACTGTATGGCACCCGGCATCGGGCTGCGCGCACGCCACACCGTCTCTGGGCTAGCGAGACACCAACACACGCGCTGCGTACCATCCACATGCGCTCCCAGGTGGTCTTATCTGCTCTCCATCCCGAGGGAGGCGGGGCACTCCAGGCATCCTGTATGTACGGATTCACGTCTCCCTACCCCAGAGTCTGGTGCTCGATACGCGCCGGCTGGTCCATCAGCGTGGACAAACATGTCTAGTGTAGCCCGCCTTGCGTCCCCAACATTGCACGACAGGCCCCGGTGATGCTGTGCTCGCCGGGCAGCTGCAACAAAGTCAGGGGCATCTCGACGCTCACCAGTTCACCGCCACTCTGCCACTTTGCTGGGCGGCTATAGAGGCGACGAGAACAACGGCCGCCCGTGTTGGGAAATGGATCGGCCGGTCAAGACTGCAGTTGCCGCTCCCAAGAAGTCGAAAAAGGTAAGACTGCCTATTCAACTCACAGACAATCCCAAGCAGCACGCGCTTCGATGATCTCGCCGAGCGCTGGTTTAAGCGATACGAAACCATCAACCACGTCTTTTCGCCGATCGGAGAGAGTACTGGATAGCCAAGCTTCGTTTTAGTGTGGGGGTCTCACGTACGCAGTACACGGGAACTTGATGAACGAGTGAACTCAGGTGCATGGAGCTTTTGATGAAGCACTGTTCCCAGTTGCCAACCGCAGATTGATGAACCGCGGTGGGCGGTGGCTTGTCACTTGTCAGCGCCAGACGGGGCTAGCGAGACGGCGCTAACGCAACCTCTGCCGATCTTGTCCCCTCGGCCGCCTTGTCAGCGCGAGCACGCCTCTATGCTTGGCAGCAAGATGCTGTGTGCGGTTGTGCATCTCCAGCGCCGCGTGTGTGAGACATCTGGCGGGTTGGGCGGAGATGAAGATCGCCGAAGCTGCGCGCGGGAGGCGGCAGACTGGGTGGAGTGGCGGTTGGACCCGGGACTCGGGCACGCGTCACTTTGGGATCTGCCCGGTTGCTGGAAGGGGCTTGTCGCGACGAAGACGTCACGGTCTGATGGAATCACAGCACACGTGTATGGGGTTGCCCCTGATCTCCACCGATGCAGGAACAGAAACAGCGCGGAGTAGGCAACTCACAGACACACACGGCACGCATTGGAACGGAGAAACATCCGGGGATACAATATGACAAGCATGGCATTTACCAGAGGACTGTAGTACCTCAATCAAGTATACACGATACACCATACGGGGTGAAGCAACGACGCCAGCGAAGACCAGAAAGACCACAACCACCAAAGCAACCCCAGGTGATATCCAGCCAGGCGCCCGTTGCTCCGGTAAGTGTCCCGAGCATATCCAACCGTTAAGCATCAAACATCGCCCATCATGATACATATAAACAAACGTGTAGCCAAAACACGCCGCTCAAATCAGATCACGGCCCCCTCTCCGGGCTCCCGGCCGGGCTCCCGTCCCGGCTGCGGGATTCGATACTCTCCACCATCTCGCGCACCCTGGTCCGCGGCCGCTCCATGCGCACTTCCTCGGCGGTGTGCAGCGTCGGTGACTCCACCGTGGACTCCCGCAGCGACGGGGTCGGCGAGACACCCGCCGGCGGCTCGAGCGTCAACGTGGACAGTCTGTCTGCGGCCCTGCCCCTGCCCCTGCCCGGTTCACGGCCCGTCGGCTCCAGCTGGACCGGCAGCAGCAAGCCGGGGGAATGCCGTTCCCCGTCCCTTGATCCCTCTGGCGCCGGTGACGTCGACTTCTGCGTCCTGTTGACGTCCTCTTCCTCCTCCTCCTCCTCCTCCTCCTCCTCCTCCTCCCCTTCCTCCTCATCGTCCGGGTCCACAATCAGCACACTTTCTTCTCTCTCAATCTCAGCATTCACCACCCGCAGCGGCTCCTTCGGCACAGTAAACATGATCTGCACCGTCCGCTGTTCCGCGGCACGCTCCAAGTCCCGATCCCATTCCTCTTCGTCCCCTGCCCCTCCTCCTCCACCCAACCACGACTCCCGGCCCCCCGGCCTCCGCCGCTGCAACAGCCCGCCTCCTCCATCCCCACCACCAAATACCCGCCCGTCATAGTCCGAACTACCCCATAACAACAGCCCCTCTCTTGTCGGACTCCCCCCTCCAGCAGCACCACTCACATCCTCTCTGCTCCCGCCCGCCCCAGCTGAAGAAGAAGACCCAGGCGAGCCACTAAACACCCGCCGCAGACTGCCCAGCCAGCTCCGCCGCGGCGGCTTGCTCTTGCTCGGGCTACCAGGCACGTACACGTACTCCCCCTCCTCATCTCCCAGTTCGTCACTCCCACCACCACCACCCAGGAGCAAGCCCGGCCCCTCGGCCTGCAGCGCGGCAAAGTTGGACCGCGCCGTGCTGTAGCTCGGACTGCTGACCGAGCTGGCGTGGGAGCGCGCCGGCGACCTGCCGCTGGCGCCAGTGCCAGTGCCGGTGTGGTTGGCGGCGGGCGTGGCGGTGGTGGTGGTAGCCAGCGTGGTGCGCAGCCGCGAGAGGAGGACGCGGTCCTCGCTCGCGGCCCCGCCAGCGCCGCGGACGAAGCTGAAGGCGCTGCGTTCCGAGAGGTTGCTGCCTGTGCGGCCGTCGTCGGAGGCAGCTGGGGTGTCGCCGCTGCTGGTGGTGGAGCTGGAGGTTGCGGCGGAGGCGGAGAGCGAGGAGACGAGCGAGTGGCGGCCTGCCGAGCGTGTTGAGGCGCCCCGTCGCGGGGGGGAGGTCCGGCCGGAGATGGTGAGTGCGGCAGGGGGAGCGGGAGCGGGGGGGTGTGAGGATGCGTCGACGTCGCTCACCCAGCCTTGGACGTCGGCGTCTTGGGCTTGGCCGCCTGTGCCTGCACCGGCCGCGCCGTGGGGAGGGATTGCGGCGGTGGTGAGAGGTGGGGTGGGGGAGGCGGAGGCGCGAGGGCTGGAGTTGGTGCTGGGCGGGGGGAAGAGGCCGCCTTGAGGACTGTGGAGGGTGGTGGGGGTGAGGAAGGGGTCGTCATCGTCGTCGTCGGCGCCGGCGCGCTCCTCTTTGTCCGGGCTCAGCGCGTAGACCGTGGCCAGGTCGCCGTCTTCGTCCTCGTCGGCCTCGTAGATGGGCTCGATGCGATTTGACGCGCGGTTGAGCGGCGTAAAGTCGTAAGCGTTGCTTGCTGTGGGCTGGTAAAGGCCTCTGGCGTTTCTGGGTCGACCGGTGGAGCTGGAGGCTGTTGGTGGTGGCGGCATGTAGAGCGAGGGGGACGGCTTGTTGCCTCCGCGAAGTGTTTCGTAGCCCAGCGAGCGGCGTCCCTGGACGTATGGATCGTGGCCGCCAGTGTACCATTCTCGCGCGGCAGCGGCAGTCCAGGGGAACATGCCCATGCTGTGGTCTTGCTCCATCATTTCGTCGTCTTCGCCGAGAGCACGGGGCAGGGAGCCGTTGACCCCCTGGGCCAGGCTGCGAAGGGTCTCGTCGCGGACCGCGCGTCGCTGCTGTCTGCGACGGAACCAGCGGGAACCAAGGCCAGCGAGGATGAGCAGGACGAGCACACCAACGCCGAGGCCAACTCCCAGGCCGATCTTCTTTGTCCGCGACGGGTCCTCCGAGCTGCCGCTGCCCTCCGTGCCAGACCCCGGCGGAGTAGCTTGGCCACTGCCATCACCGTTGCCGCTGCCGCTGCCACTGTTGGTGCTGCTGCCGCTGCCGCCACTCCCACCACTTTCCCCCCCCTGCAACGGGCTGATATATTCATCCGACCAGCTCTTACTCGTAATGTTGTAGAACATGTTCTCTCCTGCACCAACCTGCCTTCTTGTCTTCCCTCCTCCAATCTCATACCCCCCGTATATCATCATCACATTTCCCGGCAACAGCACCGCTCCATGGCCATGAACACCACCACTGCCACCCGTTGTCGCACCCACATCAGGCACCTCCCAGGCCCAATCCCCCAACCCCACACCCACCCGCAGCACAACCAACTGCGGCTCAGCCGCGGTCTGCACATCGCCCACCCACCCACCATACACCACAATCCGCGTCCCATCCTCACTCAGCACCGCCGTATGCCCAGACCGACTATCCACCTTCACCCCCGCCGCAACGCCCCCTCCTCCTCCTCCACGAACAGCCAGATCCGTCTGGCCCGAACCAGAAGAAGTTGAAGAGGGCGGCGCAATGCCGACAAACGTCCACGTCTCCTCGGGCAGCGACCACAGCGCGGCGGTGCTCATGTTGACGAACGCGCCGCGCGTGTGGCCGCCCAGTAGGACGTGCGTCGTCTGCTGCGTGACAGAGGCGGTCAGGTTGGTGATGGAGGGCGGCAGCTGCGTCAGGGTGAAGCCTGCCTCGGGGATAGGCTGCTGGCCGGTGGACGGGGCGTAGGTGAGGGTGTAGGAGGATGATGATGATGTGGTTGAGGGTGGTGGGGAGAGGCGCAGCATGCGGTTGGAGTAGGTTGCCGCGGATTGCCAGGTGGAACCTGCGGAGTCGGTGACGGACGGGCACATGCCGCCGTAGAGGTAGAGGGTTGGCGGTGAGAGGACGGGGCTGAGCTGTGCGGAGAAACTGAGCATGCCGCCGAGGTGGTAGGGGCCGCTTTGTGCGTTGTCCCACGACGCGGAGGGGGTGATAGCGTGGCGGGTCCATTGGGAGTTGGCGCCGGGAGTGTATGTCCAAAGGGAGGAGGACGAGCCGACGGTGCAGTCGCCGGCGACGACGGTGATGGTACCATTGTGGAGGAGGGAGGGGGCAAAAGTGGTGTAGTTGCTGGCGTCGGAGGAGAGAAACGGGAGCGTGGAGGTGAGCTTCGCTGGCTGGAGCGAAGATGCGTGAAGCGACGAGGAGACGTTGACGGCTAGGAAGTCGACTGCGTCTGGGCTGTCGCCAGTTGGGGTGAAGATGTATGCCACCGAGCCACTCGCGCCGGTCCCATCTGATGGCAGCAAGATGGTGGTTGGGACGTAGGGCAGCGTCATGCCGGAAACCGTCCGTGCTGCAAGACCGAGAGCCGTAAAGACGAAGGCCCGGTGGGAAGTTGCACGGGGCCGGGCATTGAGACGTTGTCGCACTCGGCTGGCCGCCACCACGGGCCTCCCGGTGTACGGCGGCCGTGGACCGGAACCGGCAGGGACAGCACACCGCGCCGACGACGGCATGGCTGTCCTCGTTGAGAACCGAAACGCTGGCAAGAATGGAGTCTGATTGAGAGCAGGCCGAGGTGTGCGGTCGGCTCGCCTAGCGCCGCATTGCTGCCCCCTGATCGCCGTGCCTCGTATAGCCGGACAGGAATGACAACGTGTCGCGCTTTCGCTTGGCCGGGAATGTGTTGTCGGACAGGCAAGCCCCTGGGGACACGATGGCACGATGACACAGCGCAGGGCCAACACGGACAATATCAGGGGCAGATAATAATAATAATAAATCGGGGCACCATTGCCGCAAACCAGCAGCTGCTCGATGATCTGGAGTCTGGCAATGCAAAAAGAACTGGGCAGAAGCTAGGCAAGGCTCGGGTCACCGCAGACAGGAAAGGGTTACAGGGTAACGTCGTGGTTCACTGGAGACGAAGACGCTTCGAAGTGCTGGGCAGATGATGTAAACAAACCGATTGCCCTCTCACACCAACGCTCCGGCCCTCATTGACATGCCTCCATCTTCGCAGCCAAGAACCGATAAGCCTCCCCGGCCAGCCTTCAAATGATTGGATCGCCATTTTCCGAACCGCTGCAGGTGTGCGGCAAGTGGGTGTGGTCAGGTGTGCGGCGGTTGCCATGGCAACTTGCAGCGGGGAACCACACCACGCTTCTCAGCTGCAACAAACTTGCATTTTCTTATCGGAGATCAGCAAGCAGATTTCGGTGTGATGAGCCAAAAACGGTCGGTTGCACCTCTGCACTTGCAGTTCGTCACAGTTGGGCAGCTTGGTTGTAATGGCCCGGGGCTGCACACCCGTCGTGAATAGACGCCAGTGACGGAGCCAACGCAGATTGACATTGAAACAACAGCAGATCCAGAACAGCAAACAACAACAACATGGACTGACAATGACCATGAATATGAACAATATGAAAAGCCCTCAACATCACACCACATGTACCCTCTCACTCTCTCCCCCCCTCTCCATCCGCCCGCTGCAGCGCGAGCTCGTGCCTCAGTATCGCCACCTCCTCCCGTAGGTCCTCCTCCCTCATCTCCGCCACATCTCTCTCCCTCTCCGCCTGCCGCGCCTCTCCCTCCGCCTTCACCGCCCTCTCCCGCTGCGCATGCACCTGCGCCGCCAGGGCTTGCTCGCTCTCACCCACAGCGAGCATGAGCGCGTCCCGCGTCTTCGCAAGCCACTCATTCTGGCGATGCAGCATCGCGACCTGCGCCTTCGCCTCGTCCGCCTCGGCCTTGATCCTTAAATTCTCCACCTCGACCTGCGCCGCCCGCTCGATGTACGCCGTGTACCGCTTCTCCAGCTCGGTCGCGCGCGCGGGGAACTTGGGCGCCGCACACGCCACGACGGTCGGCTGGGCCTCGGCCTCCCGCGTGTGTGCTACCCCGGGGTGGTGCTCCCACGCCGGCAGCACAAACAGCGGGCTGTTGCGGCCGCGCCCGGCCAGCCGGTAAAAGCGCGTGACCAGGTTGACGGGCACGATGCCGCGGGCGTACTCCTTCCTGCCGCGCAGGTTCTGGAAGACGGCTTCGCCGGCCACGCCGTTGCGCCGCCACATTTTTTCTTTGGCCTGGATCAGGGCTTCCTGCTTGTCCAACTTCTGGTGCACGTACGAGAGGACGTCGTCGCCCGCGTTTACCAGCACCCAGCGGTCCTGCGGGAAGACGAGCTCGCGGCCGGCGGAGCGGGCGTCCGGGCCGAGCGCGCTGAGGTGCTGGTGCGGCACGGCGGCCTCGCCGGCGAGCGCGTCCAGCGCGTTGCCGTAGGCGCGCTCGAGGTCGTGCATGCGCGCGACGAGGTGCTGCGTGAAGAGCAGCCACTGGCCGAGCAGGCTGGTGCGCGCGTTGGCGAGGTCCGGGTTGTCGACGTCGGCCGCGGACGGCTGGGGCAGCAGGCTCATCAGCCCGCCCGTGCTGCTGAACTCGTGGTCCAGCCGCTCCAGGCAGGCGTTGGCGTGCATGATGAGCGCGTGGTGGTTGGCGTAGAGCTTCTGCTTCTCGCCCTTGTCGCGCGGCTTGGTTTCGGCGAAGGGGCAGTGGTAGGTGGTGCCGTGCGCTTCGTGCCGGCCGCGGACCTCGTTGGCGAGCGCCAACAGCGGCCTGTGGTGGTCGGGATCGTCGTTGGTATAGGGCACGGACAGGTCGTTGAGGAAGTCGAAGGCGTCGTTGAGCTCGTACTGGGACGCCAAGGGGTCGCCGTGGTTTGCCCCCTGGACGCTCTGCTCGCCGGCCGAGATGGCGGCTGAGTTCAGCGTCGGGTTCAGCGCATGGATAAGCACGCACAGGGACTGAGCATGCTGTTTAAGCGCCAGCAGCGTAGGCGGCGCGCCGTGCGTCGAGAGGTAGCCGCAGTTGACATGGCGGAGCAAGCCGTCTTGGATCTCAGTCTCGTGCAGGCGCGACCACTGCGAGAAGTACGGCAGAGCAAAGTCGGTGCCCTTCACGTAGCCCCTCTGTTTCGCATGGTTGTCGTCCTCATGCTCCACCAAGTGGGCGGGCACAGGTTTCAGCGCGAGGTTGGCCATTCTTGTGCTGCTGTTGGCGGGTACTCAGAACAGGGGAGGTGGTTTGAGAGAGACCATGCCTCGACGAGACAAGTCCATTTTGCGTCTGTCCTCCAGGCTCTTGATAACATCGAGTTTCATTGTTAGGGGACGGCATGTCCGTCGAACCGTATGCGTCTAGCAAACGAAAGCATTGTTGGAGCTCGGGCTTGTGGGCGGAGGTCAGACAAAGAGAAGGACGCGGAGTTCTGCACACCACCGGTCGACGGAAACGGCACGTTACAAAGCAGTGCGCTTCGGCTTAGTCGACGCCGCCACCAAACATTGTAAATGGCAGCAGGCAACCCGCTGGGGACGACAGATCCCATGGTCTAATACTGTGGTAAAGACGTAGCTCCAATCTGGAGGTAAGACGCTGGGCTGGCGCGTCCACTTGAACATTCCAAGACACGTCTCAACTCCCGACACGGCTTATACGGACGAGCTGTTTTGAGCACCAAAGTTAGCTGAGCTGCATGCCGCCTGAAAGATCCAATTGACTGAGTCCGTCAAGCATGCATGGAGCACGGGCTGCCCGCGAAATGCAGACATGGACCGCAGCGCGACTGCCAGCGAAGAATTGACAGAGAGCCACTCTCTGTCCTATTGCGCACATGTACTATCTATGTGTGCGGCAGTGTCTTTCGGTTCTACTTCTTCTGTTGCACCGTGGCACCCATCTCTGTACTTGGTACAACAGCGAGGCGGCCAACGTGTGACGAGTTGCAGGTCGAGCTGTCCCCGTCAACGCACCAGCCCAGCACGCCCAGCTGCTTGCAGCCGGCTGTGCATCGTCGGCGATCAAATGCCTGGCCAGCTGAGCTGGCGCTTGAACATCGACCGCGTGCCCACTTGGCGTACAGGGATCTGCTGCTGGGTCGAGCAGGAAAAGCCAAGCTTTCTCCACCTAGCAAATTACCGATCGGCGACAGGGGCAGTCAGTCGCCGTGGCTCGAGACTCCATTGAACGTGAGCATTGAAAGGGAGGAGGGGGTTTCAAGAGAACGTGAGGGATTGAGAGACACTGCGTGTCGATAGCGCAGCTGCTGTGCGACACAACCACCGTGTTCAGGACATTGCAAACCCCGTGGATTTCTTGAATCAGGCGTGCCACCGGCGTGGTGCCACAAACCGCTTGCGCAATGGGGGTACAGTCCACGGAAGCCCAGACCAATGCAAACCCTAGCCACGATCTGCAGATGGACGAGCGGTTTGAGTTGATGGAGGGTGGGATCCTTCGATCTGAGAGGTGGCCGCCATTCTGAATCGCTTGATGTTCGCCTGGCAACGCAAGACGGGGGGTTGGGTGCGAGACATCGGCCTGCCGCAATCCTAAAAAGGTCTCTCGTTGAGCCTAGGACTTGCGTCAAGCTCCAGCCGCCCCAATCGCTCATTGACGAGTGCTTGAAAGTCGTACAAGTAGGGAAAAGACACACTGCAAGAGCACAGAATGAAGTGCCAGGCAGTGCAGGTCTGAGCAGGCCTCCTACGTTGCAGCTCTGTCCCAGCCTAGAGGCCACAGGTGCGGCAATGGAACTAACGAAGGCGCCAAGGCCCACGCCCCCAATCTGCCAGCGTCGCATCGTGACTGCCGTGACCCTGGTCCAGCTGGTGAAATTTGCATGCCCCACCAGCCCTTTTTGGGCAACGGGCGAGCCAGCACTGACCCCTTTGCGTCATTGAGCATGGCGAGGAGGGCAGGCGCGTCGATAGGCGATGCGCAGCTCAAACCAAGGCGCTGGGACGCACCTACCCAGCTGGGGAGCGGTCAATGATGCAGTGCCAATGGCAGCCTCACCGGTGCCTGGTCGATGACGGCCGTAGCTCCAGGTTCCATTGGCTTGATAAGGCAATGGCTTCAGGATCTTCGAGTCTCTCGCTCTCCTCCGCCTGTTTTGCATCGCAACTGCCGCCCAATGCTGTCGGCCGAAGATATTTGATTGACACACGCCGGCCCAGAACAGTGTAGCCCCAGGCCCAAGCTCCGCCGTCCTGGACCCTCCCTCCCTGCCGCCGCCGTCGAGCTTCGAGTCGATTGGGTTAGCGCTGGCGTCCCGCGCAGCCTTCATATGAACGACAGCCCGCTGTGACGCCCGTCCCACCCGTTTCTGTCAGTTTGGTGATTTCACACGCCTGTCTCAGAGTTGGAGGGCAGACGGGACGCGAATCTGGGGGATTGTCGCCCACCTTCAGTCCTTTTGGCCACTGCACTGCATCGTCGCTTCGGAAAGGAGCCGAGGCTGGACGACGACTACAGAAGCACACCGATTGGGATCTAAGGGCCCGCAGTGCCAGTCTGCACCGCCGCCGCCATGGGCAGCAACAACAGCCCCGCGGCAAGCGCGTCCTCGCTCTCGGGTAGGTGCTACTGCATATGGCTCCTCACAGCCATAGGGAATCGCGCTGACACGCTGCCGTGCTCTAGGCATGCTCTCGACCCTCGCCCCTGTAGCAATCATCTCGGGAGCGTACATCGCCGTCTTCCTCGTCCTGCGCCGGAGCCAGAGACGCTACTATGCTCCGAGAACCTATCTTGGGAACCTGCGCGAGAGGTAGGCTGCGGTTCCCAAGTTTTGCGTCATGCCCAGGAGCGCTGTTCGCTGACACGCTCGCAGCGAGCGCTCGCCCGCCCTGCCCAGCGGCTTGTTCAACTGGGTCGGCAGCTTCTGGAAGATCCCGGATATCTACGCCCTGCAGCACCAGTCCCTCGATGCCTACCTCTACATCCGCTACCTGCGCATGGCCCTGGTGCTCTGCTTTGTCGGCTGCCTCATCACCTGGCCCATCCTGTTCCCCGTCAACGCCACCGGCGGCGGCGGCCAGTCCGAGCTCGACATCCTCTCGTATGCCAACATCAACCAAAACACTCAGTACAACCGCTACTACGCCCATGCTCTGGTCGGGTGGGTGTACTTTGGCTTCGTCATGTACATGATCATGCGCGAGTGCATCTTCTTCATCAACCTGCGCCAGGCCTTCCTGCTGAGCCCCTTTTACTCCGACCGCATCTCGTCCCGCACCGTCTTGTTCACCTCTGTGCCCACGCCGTACCTCGATGAGCCGAGCCTGCGCAAGATCTTCGGCGCCTCGGTCAAGAACATCTGGATCACGAGCGATACCAAGGAGGTTGACAAGCTGGTCAAGGAGCGCGACAAGGTCGCCATGCGCCTCGAGAAGGCTGAGGTCAAGCTGATCAAGCTCGCCAACAAGGCCCGACAGGCGGCCATCAAGAAGGGCGCGTCTGCCGACGAGGCCGATAAGTCGCCCATCAACGGCGACGCCGAGTCTGGCAGCATCGCGGCGCGCTGGGTCCCGGTCAAGAAGCGCCCGACGCACCGTACCGGGCCCCTGGGTCTGTTTGGCAAGAAGGTCGACACCATTAACTGGTGCCGTACCGAGCTTGAGCGGCTGCTTCCCGAGGTCGACGCTGCGCAGGAGAAGTACCGCGCCGGCGGCTACAAGAAGGTGCCCGGCGTCTTCATTGAGTTCCGAACTCAGGCCGACGCCGAAGGAGCTGCCCAGATCCTCGCCCATCACCAGGGCCTGCATATGACGCCCAAGTATGTCGGCATTCGGCCCGGTGAGATTGTCTGGAAGTCGCTTGCCATCCCGTGGTGGCAGAAGGTCATCCGCCGGTACGCCGTGCTGGCCTTCATCGCCGCCATGATTTTGTTCTGGGCCATCCCTGTCGCCTTCGTCGGCGCTGTCAGCAACATCACGTACCTCTCCCAGTTCAGCTGGCTCCACTGGCTCGGTGACATCCCGCAGGTCATCATGGGCGTCGTGACCGGCCTGTTGCCATCCGTTCTGCTCTCCATCCTCATGTCGCTCGTGCCAATTGTGATGCGCTGTGAGTTTTGGGCCCCTGTATTTTCGCTGAGCTTGGCTAACTGCCGTCATTACAGTGTGCGCCAAACTCGCTGGCGAGCCGTCCATCTCGAGAGTCGAGCTGTTCACGCAGAGCGCATACTTCGCGTTCCAAGTTATTCAGGTCTTTCTGGTTGCCACGCTGGCGTCGTCGGCGACGGCAGTTGCTCAGCAAATCGTCGACAGCCCGACCAGCGCCCCGACCATCCTGGCTAACAACCTGCCCAAGGCTTCCAACCTCTATATTTCCTATTTCATTGTCCAGGGTTTGACGATCGCCACCAGCGTCCTTACGCAGGTCGTCGGCTTCTTCATCTTCACGCTGCTCTACAAGTTCCTGGCCAACACGCCGCGCGCCCTGTACTCAAAGTGGTCTAACCTCAGTGCCATCTCGTGGGGCAGCACCATGCCGGTTTACACCAACATTATCGTCGTCGGTAGGTTGACACTCTCCGCTTCAACTGATTAGGCCCTTGACTAACCGATTAAGCCATCACGTACTCGTGCATTGCCCCACTGATGCTCGGCTGGGCCACCATCGCCATGTTCCTCTTCTACTTCGCCTGGCGGTACAACGTCTTCTTCGTCACCGACACGCAGATCGACACGCGTGGCCTCATCTACCCGAAGGCCATCAAGCAGCTCTTCACGGGTCTCTACCTTGCCGAGGTGTGCATGATCGGCCTGTTCGGCGCGTCGGTCGCGCCCGGCCCGCTCGTCCTCATGATCGTCTTCCTCGTCTTCACCGTGCTCTTCCACCTCTCGCTCAACAGCGCCCTCGACCCGCTGCTGTACAACCTGCCGCTGACACTGCTGGCCGAGGAGGAGTCCTCGCGCCTGCTTGACCCGGAGAAGGCCGCGGGCGCCTCACACCATGTGGCGGGCGACGTGAACGGTGACGGCGTTGTCGACGGCGCGGACGGCGTCGCGGACGACTCGGTGGCGCACGCGCGCGAGGCCCGCAAGAGCACCGGCCGGGCGGGCAACTTCCTCACGCGCTTCCTCAAGCCGTGGATCTACGCCGACTACGCCACGCTGCGCGCCCTGGTGCCGCGCGGCGTCGCCCTCGAGCCGTACTCGGACGAGATCTCGGCCAACGCCTACCACCCGCCCTCGGTCACCTCGGGCACGCCGCTGCTGTGGATCCCTGCCGACGCGGCGGGTGTGTCCAAGCAGGAGGTCGCCCACACCAGCCGTGTTATCCCCATCACCGACGAGGGTTGCGAGCTGGATGACAAGGGCAAGCTGGTCTGGGATCGTGAGGGCACGCGCCCGCCGGTGTGGGAGGAGAAGATTTACTACTAGAGTGGGGCTGGTGTGTCGTAGAGGGGTGCAAAAGAGGGGGAGGTGAAGTGAAGGAAATGATGTGAGATGAGACGGCTCCATTGCTTGGCGATGGGGTCCGTATGAGGTGGTTGTGCGGTGATACCCGGGCTACGTAGGTTGATCAAGTTTGCAGTTGCACAGTTAGTTTCTCCCGGCCTCTATGGCTGTAATATCCATTACATTCCAATCTCATTTCTAGTTTGCTCCGGCCGTGGCCAGATTTGTCTTTCTATGCTCTAACGTTCGTGAACTGACCAACACAATCCATTCGAGGCCAGTTGTCTAGCCATCATGTCGACATCTTCTGTATCCAAGATTTCACGCAGATTCCAGAACGGATTCTACCTTCCCTACCCAATCTTCTCCTCAGCGCCACCGCCTGTCTTCTGGTCATGTCCCGCTGGAAGAGCGACCTCCACAGGCCGAGGAGCGTGCCCCTGCGTGCCGAGACGCACAAAGGGCAGGAACAGAAAGCTGCCGGCGCTCAGCCCGACCGACACCTGGAAGGCCTTGGCGTACGGCACCATGGGGTCGGCCATGCCCTGCGGTGTCGCAGATGCCCAGGAGTAGACGGCCGTCGACGCCCCCAGCGCGATGGCCGCCCCGAGGCGGAACACCGTGTTGAAGATGCCGCCGGCCAGGGCTTGTTGGTGAGAAGGGAGTGACTGCATCACGTACATCTGCGTCGGGTGGTTAGTTGATCTCGTGTAACCTTGCACCAGAGGAGGGGGGAAACTACGTTGGCGACGTTGAAGTTGAAGTCGGCTCCCACGACGCCCAGGATCAGCGACGGGAAGATGAAGGCCCAGTACGGGCTGTCGGGCTGCATGATGGACAGCAGCACGTTCGACGCGACGTAGGTGGCGCTGCCCAGAACCAGCAGCAGTGTGTTGTTGACGCGATGTAGCACCGAGCCGGCGATAACATTGTAGATTAACCCAGCGATGGCCTGTGGCAGCAGATGCACGGCAACCAGGAGAGGCGTCAGCTGCTGGAGGTCCTGCATGAACAGCGACAGCCAGAACTGCGTCGATGTGAAGGCCATGTAGCCAGGTAGGCAGGACAGGATGATCTGCGCGGGTCGGTCAACACAGATCGGACTCGGAGAGGGTAGACAAGGGGGTGCAACATACAAACGTGAAGTTACGGTCCTTCCAGATGTGCGGCGGCATCAGGGGATTGGGATATACCGTTTCCCAATAGACGAAGGCGACGAGCAGGAGCACGCCAACGACGAGCATGGCGATGATGTGCGCCGAGCCCCATCCGTCCACCGGGCCGAGCCTGCAGCCCATCCGTCAGCACTTATTCACACCCCACGCAAGAATCATCACCACCCAACCCAACTCACGTTATGGCCGCCGTCAGCAAGCCGGTCCCCAAGATCGTCAGCACCGTGCCCACAAAGTCAAATGTCCTCACGAACTCGCGCATCCTCTCCGGCAACCTCATCCCAGCCGGATACGCCTCGACCTTGGGGATCGTCCACACCGCCGCGACGGTAAACACCACCCACAGGATCGCAATCAGCACATACGACGCGCGCCAGTCAAACACCATGGCCGCCACACCACTGATCACACTCCCAAACACGAACCCCAGCGGATTCCCAGCACTAAACGCCGAGAACGCCAAATTCTTCCTCTTACTCGGCACGTCATACGCCGCGCCCATAATCCCAATCGCCGGCGGCACCAGCATCGCCGCGCTGATCCCCAGAATCCCACACACAACATCCATCCAGAACGGATTCTGCGCCCAGGCCACCAGCAGCGCGAACGCCGCGAACGAGCCCATCCCGGCGATGAACAGCGCCCGGCGGCCGAGCAGGTCCGCCGCCTGGCCGAGACCGAGCTGGAACGCGCCCGCGGTCAGCGCCGTCGACGCCGTGATCCAGCTGATCTGCCCCTGCGTCATGCCCAGGTCGCGCCCGATGGACACGGTCAGGATGGCCGAGGCGCCCTGGAAGAAGGAGGAGGTCGCGGTCGCGGTGGTGGCTTGGAAGACGAAGAGGCATTCTTGCAGCGTCGAGGTGAAGCAGGCCGGGCGCGCGCCGAAGGTGCCGTTGTAGTGGATGAGGTTGTTGTTGGCGGATCGGGCTGGGTGATCCGGGTCTTCCGGCTGTCCCGGCGCGGAGGCGGGACGGGGGGTGGCGGCCGGGGTTGGGGTTGCGGCGCCGGACGGAGGCGTCATGACTTCCTTGGAGAGTGACATGGTGGAGGGCGTGGTGTGCTGGATGTCTTCGTCGTCGGCCATGGTCATGGTGATGGTGATGGTGATGGCGTGGACATGGATAGCCGGTAGTTTCGGTGAGGTGAGCTGGGCATTGCCCGAGACATGAGTGAGATCTCCACTGAGTCGTCTGAAGTGGACTTTTTCAATGACACCATGAGCTGCTCACTAAGCCAGTTCCATCACCCATGCCTCTCTCGGAACTCGGAAATAAGCGAATCTCATCTCGGCCCGGCGCGGATGGTCGAAGGGCGTAGTGTACTTGGGAAGAAGGATGACCAAGAACCTTCATCCAGGTTCATGATCCTACCCGTAGATGTGAACAATAGATTCGCGGCGCCGTGCACTTACACGCCGGGCTGACCAACGCTCGGGCTTTCTGACCAATGCTGCCTTATCACTGCCAGTGCAACAAGCCACGACGTGCCAGACCCCGTCAGCCACCCCCAGGAATGCAGGCCGGGGTGCTGTCTCCCCACGCAACATGGTCACGAGAACAATGCCCCGAACAAATGCCCCTGGCCTCGACTATTGCCCCTGTCCATTCACATTCACCGAGTGGCCTGCACGGCCAAGGCTGCAGCCAACGATGTTTGTGCTGAGGCTCGGGCCCGCCAATGGCGTCCCTCCTCCCGCATGACCCCTGCCGCCCTTAGTTATGTGTTGTCACAAGATGGGGGGTGTCGTGCGAGCCTGGTCGCAACATATAAGACGTGCTCGGGGCGCTCGAGGGAGTTTGGCGGTCTCTTCTTGTAAAGTTTGGCTCTCTGCCTCTCTAATGGGTTGAAGCTTGGTCTGCCGTTCTCACAACAACAGCAACATACCATCAGAGACTCATGTAAGTGGATGTCCGACAGTCTCAACCACTCTCAGGCCTTCACCAAGCTGACCATCTCATCCAGCCTGCCCCAGTCACCATGTCTTCCCCCGCCGACGCGCCCACCGCCGACACCCGCGTCTCTGAACAGGCCCAGGAGCAGCTCTCCCACGCCCACAGCCGGTCCAGCAGCGTGCAGTCGTCCACCACGGACTATGACCCCGCCACGGCGGGCAAAGAAGTCAGGTTCCCGGACATTGTCCGCCGCGATATGGAGTTCTTCATGGCGAGGCTGACCAGGACCACGTCCCACGACTCGACCGCCTCGAGATGAGCAGCCGCTATGCCTCTCAGTAGCAATAGCTACAACAACAACGACGACGACGGCGACGTATTGAACCATCTCTGAAAGGAATCATGAAGGCGGCCGTGGTATGGAAGGAGGATATACCCCGAAATGTATCACGTTTTGTGTGATGATTGATGACTTGGTTCCATTTGGTCTGGTGTTCGGGGCTGTATCAGTGTATTATGACCACAGGGGAAACGGGGAATAAGCCAGATTGCCAGCTTAGCGTTGCTTTGAACAAAATAAATTCATCAAATCCTCCAGACCCGACCAGAAGCCGGGTTTTGCGGACAAGCTTGATCCAGCACAGACGAGCCACCCGCCTGCTCATCGCCTGTGCAAAGTACCCCCACCGAAGCTGCACGAAACTTCCCTTCCGAGCACAGCCTGCTTTAGCTCATTTCCATGGCGGCGAACCACTGTGTGATATGTCATGCAGTCGTCGGGCCAGCCAACGCCTCCATCCGCTGCTCCCCCACCTCCAGCAGAGGACACACGTCCTCGTTCCCTCCCTTCTAGGCCTTGTCAGAGGAGTGAGGCTCGTGGACCCAGCAGGCAGGAAGTATTGGAAAATGGAAACAGAAGTGAAAACATCACATAGCACCGTTCATCTTGACGATGTCGGGGTAAATGCAGCAACTGAGATAACAACAGATGGTCTGTCCCCCAGTAAACTCCATCCTGCGACATCTCACACCGCCGCCTTCGAACGCTCCATACACCCCATCCCCCGTCCTGAACACCCATCAATCGAACAACTCAACCACCACTACGTCAACCGGCCAGACAAATGCAAAGCAACAACGGCCCGACGAAACGTGAACTTGGCTGGGCCTCAAATCAGAGTAAAGATGATAGTAGTATACTCGAAGCAAAATGGCAACAGCAACAGAAAAATCACAACCATGCCCTCCCTCCAAATCCCCTTTTCATTCACTCAATAAAACCGCCCGCCAGTCCCCACAAAGCCACAACACCCTCCCGGAAAGAACAGCAAAGAAGCATCTAACGACGACAACTACCACTACCGCCAGCAACAGAAACAGCGCCGTACAGAACCCGCAAAAGCTGTTTGCGAGGAAGCCATCGTTGAACCGGCCGTCATTTCCCTCCAACTACCAGGCCCCATCCGCAGGCTCTTCCCGACATAGTGCAAGCAGGCAGCAAGGCAAGCTCATTCCCTCCCACCCTAACCCTCCCCCTCCCCCTCTTGCACCCCCTCCCTTGCACGTCGTACGTACCACCGCACCGAGCCCCAACAACCACCCCCCCCTAAAGCCACAACCCGTTCCCAACCACCACCAAGCACCACACTAATAAGAATACCCACCAACATGCTGCAACTGCACCGCCACCGGCACGCCCACTCCCCCAGGCCCCCCACCACCACCACCACCACCCGGCCCAACCCCGGGACCAGCACCCGCACCCGCACCGGCCCCGCCAACCCCAACCTGCGACACCAGCCCCGCCGCGGCCGCGGCCGCCGGCACCGCCCACGACACGTCCGACATGGCGCCCCAAAAGATATTCCCGCTGTCGGGCGGCCCGCCCATCATGTCGGCGCCGTGGGCGAACTGGTCGACGCCGCCGGGGACTTCGGCCCAGGGCAGCGACTGGTTCTGCTCCAGGTACTCGGCCACGTCGCCCTGCGCGTACGCCGGGAGGATGGGCATGCCGTGGGGTACGTGGTGCGGGTGGTGGTGCTGCTGCTGCTGCTGTTGTGCGTGGTGCTGGTGCTGGTGGTGCATTTGCGGGGAGGGCATGGCGTTGGAGGATTGCGAGGGGGAAGGTTGTTGTTGGTTATGGGATTGGGATTGAGAGGAGGAGGCTTGTTGTTGCTGTTGAAAGCGCCAGAGGGTCGAGGCGGCGGCTTCGGCGGCGGCTTCGTCGGGCTGGCCTGGGTGGGAAGGAGGCGGGGCGCTGCTGCTGCTGTTGATCGGGGTGAAGGACATGGAGGTGGAGCGCGGGGTTTTGGCGTGGTCGGTCGGGTGGCTGCTGGCGTTGTCGGGCCCGCCGACAGAGGAGCCCGGCTCGGCGGTGCTGTCGCGCGAGGAGCTCTTCTCCTCGTCGACAGCCAGGATCTCGCCGTTGTTGACCACCTTGAACGCCTGCTGCTTCCACTCCTCGAGCCCGCCGCCGCCCATGCGCAGGCTGAGCCGGCCCTCGCCCGTCGTGCTGGCCGGCGGCCGCCGCCCCATGTGCCGCTCGTAGTCCTGCTTGACCATGTCGTAGTAGCACGCCATCTCGCGGAAGTAGGCCACGTACGTCTCGGCCAGCTTGAGCCAGACCGACATGTGCGTCAGCATCTTGTACGTCAGCCCCGTCGGCCCGTGCTTGGTCACGTCCAGCTCCCCGTTGAGGTCCTGCTTTGGGAGCATGTGGCCCTTGGTGTCGATATGCGGGAAGTGCACCGCGTAGATGCCGACGAAGGCGGCCGTCCAGACGGCGAAGAGGACAAGCGATGACATGGGCAACTTGTCGCGGCAGATCTCAGTCAGGTCCACGATCTCCTTGGCCGCGTGGAAGATCCGCTCCGCGCTGGCCTCCCAGAAACCCGGCGGCTCCTGGCCGGCCGGAAAGGTGGGCTCGTCGAGCGGGCCGACCGGCCTATCGCAGAGGATGGGGATGAAGGGTATGTACTCGCGGTGGAGCATGATCCTGCACACGGCGCCCAGCATGTGTAGCGACACGTAGACGCTGCTGGCCTGATGGTTCTCGTGCTTGTAGTAGTTGCTGTCCGACCATCTGAAATGATCCGGAAGGTCCCTGTAGAACGCCTCCAGCTTCCCCCGCAGGTGATAGAAGGTTGACTCGGGCGACCACGGAGGGTGCTCTTCGGTGAAGCGGCCGCCGGCAAAACTCCACTTGGATATCTCGCCCCAGAGGTCCACGAGACGGACAAAGCGGCCCAAGACACTGTCGGAAACGCGTCGGCCGACCTCTTCGCCTGGCACCGGCTTGAGAAAACCCGTGTAAACTTCCTCGGAGAGGTCAAACGAGACTTCGGAGCACGGCAGCTGTATCCGCAAATCCTCGGAGCGGATCGTGGAGACGCGGTCCTTACCACAGCCCAGCAGGCGGTCCAGGATCAGACAGCTAAACATGGTGCGTCTCCTAATCTCCTTGGCTATCAACCTCTGGCTCGGCGGCATGGTCTGTGGGGCGGCCTTGACGGGCCGCGACCGGAAGGGCTTGCCGGCTTCCCTGTCGCCGTCGCCCAGTCCCAGTGCTTGGGCCATGCGGATGGCGACGCCGACGTACATCCAGGCTGCCATGCCTCCTACCCTGGGCCGGGCTTGGCTCCACTCGTACAACCCGAGCATGAGAAAGGCCTGAACCCTCTCCACCGAGGCCACCGTCATGCTCGTCCGCAACCCGCCTAGCGCTTTGGTCAGTACGTCGGCATAATACTCCGATGCACTCGACGCATCCGAGGCTGGGCCAGCGGGTCGAGGTTTCGGCGTGCCGGACACGACCGGCGAGTTCCGCGGGGCGGTGATGTAGGACACTAGCGTGCTGTGGAAGCGGGCCGTCAGTGTCAGAATGCCGAGCAGCACCAGATTGATCTCGGGAGACGAGTCCGAAGGCTTCGCTCTGAACCTGCTGCCGAGCTTCTCCTTGAGCGTGGCCAGGTGCAAGAACGGCAGCTCGGTCGCGAAATGCAGCCTGTAAATGTCAAACAGCTGGCCCCAGACTGCCTCGGTGAGGTAGGGAGCCGCGAGCACGTCCTCGGCGACGACGGCAGCCGGGACGACGCCCTCCATCTTGACAATGTCCTCAATCCTCCGCAGCCGCTTCCGCTCGGAGCCCTGCTCCATCTTGACGCCGGTGGGCGGCTCGGCCCGCTTCGGCGGGGCCGGGGTGACCTCCGGGTATGTGCACTCCTTGCCATTGCGGATGCACGTCTCGCACGGCTGGTCGCCCCCGGTGTTGTTGCACTTGATCTTGGACTTGCGGCAGCGCTGGCACGCGATGCTCGACCTCAGAGGCGTCCGCTTAATGCCCTTCTTGGGATCGACAGAGCCGGGGCTGCCGGGGCTGCCTGCCATCATGGGAGCCTGGCCGGGGGACCGGCTGTCATCGTCGGCGACGGCCGTTACGGCCGAGGTGTAGCCCTGGGTACGGACCGCCCCGACGGCAGCGGGGCGCGGCGGGCTGTGCGGCAGCGGTTGGCGTATGTTGGGCAACCGGTCAGGCGGCGGGCGGGAATGGGACGGCGCAGGCGGCTGCTCTGCTGACTCGATGGGCGCATCGGGCGCCGGTGCGGCAAAGGCGTCGTGGAACTTGCGCTTCGGGGTGGGCTGCTGGTCCTGCTGTGGGCGATGCTGCTGGGCAAACGTGGGCGTTGCCGCAGCCGCATCGGCGTCGGGCGGCTCGTCGGGAGAGAGAATGGACTGGATCCGCAGTTGAGAAGCAATCGTGACGGCGGGTTGGGTCTCGCGAGGGGACCCCCTTGACGCAAACACGGCAGAAACACGGCCGTCCCTGGCCACACTGTACAGTGCAACAGGCGGCTGCGAGACCGCTCGGCGGGATGGGGGAAGGCGATGTGGGCACGGGAGGGAGGGCCGAGATTCGACGTTCGGTCGGGATGGCCGGGCGGACCGCGAGCGAACTGACTAAATACGCACACCCACGACGATGCTACTACGTCGCGGTGGCCAGCGGCAGGGGCAACGGCAGCGGCAGCGGGCGCAAGGCCAAGGACAGGGGCAGCACAGCAGGGCAGGACGCCGGTTGTTCGAGTGAGCGGTCGAGGGCCGAGAGAGCCAAGGTCGCCAGTACAGAACCAGGCGACGGGCGTCTGGCAGGGGCGGGTGGTTTGCGCAACGTGAGGCGTGGGACAACGTCCACCCAAAGGTGCAAGTATCCGTTCGCCGTGGGCAGCCGGACGAGTTAGCGAGCACCGAGTGCGAGGACGTGGCTATCCGGGCGAGCCAATGTGACGCCGATACGTTGCTGGCGATGGGCTGCTCACGGTGCGCAACGGGAGCGGGGGTTGCGGAAGCGTGCCGATGCCGTGTGGTGTGGTGTTGTTGTTGTGGTGTAGCGGGCGTCCTGGGGGGTGATGGTGGAAGAACGTAGAGGTAGGAAGCTAGGAAGCTGGAAGCTGGAGCGCTGGGGCCGGGGGTACGGGATGCAGCAGAAAGCCGTTTCTGGCACGCATGCGGGTCGGGTCGGCGGGTGGGCAGTCACAGCGGGACCTGAGTCGGCGAGCGGGACGAGCTGCGAAATGTCGAGCACGGGTTGCGGTCGCGGGTTGCGGGTTGTGTGGATTGCGCACTCGCACTCACGATTATGCGCCGCTCGGGTCGGCACCGTCGGCAGGATTGGCCCCAGCAAGGTACTTGACTGGCGCGCCGGGGGGTCAGAAATGCTGTGGATGCCCTGCGCAACGTCGCTTGGTGGGAGATCCTAGGCCGCCCAACAAGCGAGGTAGATCGATCGATTCAACAACCAACACAGTATCCCGTGTGTAAGGTACCCTTCAACCGGAAATCGTTTCAATCCCGCGATGGCATGGCGATGGAGCCGACGTCGAGGGATCGATGTGATGCAGAGATGATGGATGTTGCGGGCTTTATCTTTTGAGAGCCGAAGACAAGCAAGTACGGCGGGAGTACGGATACCAGGTCGGGTGCCTCTAACCTCGACAGACTCGGAGCTCACCTTGTTCAGTGGGTGGGCTGGCGGGCTGCTGGCCCGTCAATTGTGGATTAGCGCGGGCAGGGCAGCGGGCCAGGCTCAGTGGGTGGCCCCTTCCATCTCGCTCCGGGAGACGGCTCGGACAGCACCGCACCTTCCAGCTCCAGGGTCCACCGGGGATGGTCACTGCTGTTTCTGGCAGAACCTGAGCGGGAGCCTGAAAACCACACGTCTTGGACAGATTTCCTGTCCGGGATGCCCTCGGCTGGTGAGTTTCCTGCCTGCTCCGCAATGCTACGGGAAAACCAAAACTCAGAGCGCCGTGGCGATGCATGCCGACAACTGCATCAGCAGGCACGACTCACACCGACGCAGGCTCTCGGGATGCCCTGCTCGCACCAGCCGCTTGGCGCCGGGATGCCCACTTTCAAAAAGCACCACCCCGCTCCCGCTTCGAAACATCCCGTCCCCAAAGAGGGCCTCAAATATTGGCGTGCCAGGTTACCAAGCTCAATACTATGTATGGAAGATTGAGGGTGGGGAGGTGACTGGGCGCCACGCCGTTCGGCGATTGGGGGACATTGGGCATTGGGGGCTGCAAGCCTTCGCCTGGCGTAGCAATGCATGTCTTGCAGGCTGCGACGGGCATCGGCGCTCATCAGGCACAATTGCTTCCCATTGATCCGCAATCGACAGATCGACAGGTGCTCGCTCACGACGCCGGGCACAACATAGTTTGGCAAGGGCAGATATCTCGCTACCAGACCCGACAACGCGTACGGCGAGCGGTTTGCGTGCACACAGGTACGCCTCGGCTGCGGTGCAACTCGAGTGGATGGGCCGAGCGTGGAGGTTGTGCGACGGCAGGCCGGCGAGGCGAGGCGTGGAACATCAGGCCTGCCTGTCGGACAAAAGAAGGCATCCGCGCAACACACGCGTGAGGAGAGCGCGTTCCTTGGTCCGCAGCCATCCGCCAGCCGGCCCGTCCTCCTGAACCTTTGCACACCAGGCACCTTTCTCGTTTGGTGTTGTCAAGGCGCTGAGGAACGTCCCCTGTTGGCGGGTCGGGTTTCTGAACAGGTTGGGGGTCAGAGCCGGCAAATGTGGGAATGGCCCGCCCGCAACAGCATGGGCGCCGAATCGGGATCGTCCTGCAGCCACTCGGGCGGGAGCTGTGTCTCTGATTCGATCCAGCCGACGTGAGTCGCGCCCCGGATTGCCGTTGTGTGTCGACGCGGCGTGCCCTCTCGCGACCAGCACCAGAACGAGGAATCCAGGTTTCGCGCAATTCCAATGCCGGGATGGGCGCCGAATCGTTTGGAATGACCTCGCCTGAACTCGACCCAACCCACCGCCCACGCATCTGCATCGCTCTGCGGCATGCGACCTCCGGATCTGATACGGGAAGGTTGGTGGGCCCCCCCTTCTCGGGAAGAAAGATCTCGGTATGCCGTGCCCATAGTCAGCCAAAAGCTCGGACACGCTCCGTCGGCACCTGCACACAAAAGCGAAAATGGCCGGCTGTATTACCGACGTGCAACCCGAGGGGCCATTGCTCTCTGAACACCGGCTCGGCTGTGCCCAACGAGGTGAGTACCAACCTAAGTACCTACTTGAAAACGGTCGTCAGTCACCGGAGGCGACGACGTGCAGAACAGCCCCCCGGCCCTCTCCATTACCACTTGGTATGTAACCGTCGATCTGAGGGCGCACCCGTCCTTTTTCGCAGCAGCTACCCGCGACCGGACACGGCACGGAGCACGACCACTCATCACAAAGACCGGGGCTACCAGCTAGGCTTCGAGAAGAAGCTGTGCGATTTGGGGGGGGGGGGGGGGGGTGTCTCCGCGGCACAGTGCAGACGTCATCCCTACCTGCCTCATCTCAGGGGCGAACGGGACGGGAAGGGCTGCAAGGGCCACGTGAGGCTTGGTTGAGCTGCATCCCGTCTGTTCTGCGATGGCAAGCTTTGACGACGGCTAGTCGGACCGCCGCGGGCACGCGCTCGGCAACTCGTGGGGTTCTTGCCCACTTGGCTGCTTCAGACCTCAGGTAGGAGGATTACATGGTCGTGCACCTCAAGTCCAGATGGCGCACACACCGGAGCAGCACCACGAAACTTCGCTCGTTACCCTGTTCGGCCTTGTCCTTCTTATATTGTTTTGATCTTCTTGTGTACCTTCTCACCTCAATCTTTCCGTTTTATATCATTCTTATCCCTATCCTGTTTCGTTCCTCTAATTGTGATGAAACAGCGAAATCGGTACTGGCGTACCGCTTTTTAAATTAGGCGATTGAGTGTAACGGTTGGAAGAAGCAACGGATGGCTACTTGGGCTCCCAGTCATCGGCTCCTCAAGGCGGCTGCCGCCAGGGCGCTTGAATTATACGTTGTAGAGGGCCGCGAAGCTCAAAAGCAGATGGTTTCGTCAATGGCCTCATGCACTTGGCGTTTACAGCTTTGTCCTCGCCAACTCTGACGGGTGACGATGCGCACTTCCAAGCTTGCGGCGGCACGCCAAGTGCCCAATGACGTCGCTTGTGTATTAGAGGCGTGCGAGGCCTCATGCATGCTCCACACAGAAGACGCCTTTAAGCGCCTGGCGCCGCGGGGTTGGATGCTGGGCAGGTTGGCTGTTGCTATTTCGAACCTTTTGAAACCCAAGCAGTGGTCGACCCCGCCTTCAGTAAATCTTGCCATTGCGAGCGTCTTGTTGCCGTCTTAGTTTGGCGATTCCCTCGAGTTCTGGCCCATATCAGCATTTGAGCGGCGCATTTGAGCGCCCGTCCTCCATCCAACAGCGTACCCCGCCTCACGACGCATTGTGCAGGTTGCGGGTGTCTTGCCGTCCGTAGCCGTCTTCAGTATCCTGAGTTCTGCTCTGCAGTTACTTCGTATCAGAATAATGGCGTCAGGACACAATGTGAGCTGCTCACGCGCTGATACAAACTACGTACCTTATTCGCCGGCAACTGACCTCGGGCGTTTGCGCAGGACCCGAAGCTGCTGTACGCTATCAACGGCGTTTCGGCTTACCATATCGCCGGTGGCAAGGAGGAACCACTCACACCTGCTGGGCCACAGACGCTATCTCTACTCATGGTCCCGACGACATCGGGTTTCGCTGACCCTGCGATCGATCCTGATACTTCCTCCGCAGAGCAGGACTTCTACCTGCACCTCCATCTCCCCCCGGAGCTCGACCTGCCCCTCCCGGCCACGACGCAGATCTACCACCAGCCACCAACCAGCTACTTGATCCCGCGATGGGACCTCGGCCCGGACAGCGGCGCATTCACCAAAATCGAGTTCCCATCGGTCGAGAGCCGGAAGGGCATCCAAGAGGATGTGGACACGTTTGAGACGATTCTCGCGCAATGCACAGCGTTCCTGGAGCGGGCGCCCCCACCCAACATCCGGAAGGGCGAGCAGAGCTGGTGGGAAGGCAAGGAAGAGAAGAGCGCGGCGTCCAAGGCAGCAGAGGCGGCCGGAGACGCCCTTCCGGCGTATAATCCGGCCGACTACAAGCCCGGCGAAGGGTACGTGCGGGGCAGCCACAGCGGCTTGACGCCCGGGCAGATCGTGCTGGTCGACGAGGAAGACGGCAGCGTGATCGGCGAGCTGGCCGATGGCTTCCAGCTTGTTGAGGACAGCAAGTTGAAACCTGGGTCGAAGGGTAAGTGGGCATCCCCGGCATTACATCCTAGGCTTAGCGCCTAACCATGACTAGACCCGGTCGAAATCACGCTCCCGTCCGAGGCCGGCCAGAAGATCAACGTCGCGCCCATATCGCCCGAGCTTTACGAGGCGGAGCTGCACCCGGCGTACAAGAGCTCGTTCCTCGTGTCCAACGCGTCGGCCGCGTCGCGCTTCATCATCACGGGCTCGGACATGCTTTCCAAGCTGCTGCAGAACCAGGCCGACAGCTTCACCAAGAAGTCGCAGCCCAGCGCCAAGCCCATGACGTTCAAGCCGGCCACGCGCGATCACATCCGGCGCATCAGCACCTTCACGGGCGGCGCTGCTACGCTGTCGGCCAAGACGGTCGGGCAGATCACCAAGGTGGCGCAGAATTGGGGCGCATCGCTGGGCGGGCACAAGGGCAGCGGCACGCGCAAGGGCTTCGACGCGGAGGGGCGGCCGCTCAGCACGTACAAGCCAGGACTGCTCAACAAGAGCATGATGGCCTTCTCGACCGTCATGGACGGCGTCGAGCAGGCCGGGCGCAACCTGCTGGCGTCGACGTCGGACGCGGCCACCACCGTCGTCGGGCACAAGTGGGGGCCCGAGGCCGGCGAAGTCACGCGCAGCCTCGGCGGCGGGGTCAAGAACGTCGGTCTGGTCTACATCGACGTGACGGGCGTGTCGCGCCGCGCGATTCTCAAGAGCGTGGCCAAGGGCATGGTTGTTGGGCATACGGCGACAGGAGATAACATCATCGTGGGTGGCGGGGACGGCGGCATGGCGATTGAGGGTGAGAAAGCCCAGCAGGACGCGCAGTCGGCGAGCGGTATGAGCGTGGTGGAGGGCAAGAAGCCTGCGGGGTCGCTGAATGGGAAGTCCAAGTGAGGGAGTTGCATAGATCAGTGCTACGCCTGGGATTGAAGTTCTCTCCCGGGCAAATTTGGGTTGTAAACTGTTGGGCGTTTTAGCGGTTTCTCAGGTGGTTTCTACAGTATAGCAGCGCTAATTGACACGCTTACACGTGATCGTGTATCCCTGGCGCGGGGCAGGCGCGTCCCTCTGCTGGGTTCCGGCGCGTCAACCCAATTCGCACCCCACCGCTGTCGACAATCCACTGCAATCCATCATCTCCATGACGACGCATCCGCCCAACTTGCCATGAGACCAGCATAAGGCGAAATCCCAATAGAGCCGCCATGGTCGAGCATTGGTTGCGAGATTATTGTGACTCTAAAATCCATAAGCAACCTGCAGCTGCCCGATGTGCTGCCGACTCGAGCTGCTCGGCACCCTGATCCTCTTTCTCCAAGCACTTAGCGACCGCCGCGCCGAGAAGCGAGCTGCCCGTCTGGCACAGACGACAAAACCCGAAGAGACCACTCTGCCGCAGTATCCATAATCACGCATCAACTACAACACAACCACCTGATCAAAACACAATGCTGCACGAAATCCTGCTCTCCCTCTCCGGCCACCCCTCCCCATTCCTCCGGTCACTCACCACCACCACCACCACCACCACCACAACAGCACCTAACTCCGTCCTCTCCCCGCCCGAGCGCGCCCTGCTGCAATCCCTCGCCCGCCTCAGCGAGCTGCACGTCTCGCTGCAGGCCTCGGCCGCCCACCTCGCCGCCTCCCACCCGTCCGTCATCTGCCGCGCCGTCGCCGCTGCCATCGAGGCGCACCACCTCGCCGCCTTCCGCCGCAAGGTCCTCGACGTCGAGGCTACCGTCCTCCGCCGCGATGCTGCGCTCGTCGGGGCGTATGATATCGTGCCGCTGACGGCGGTGGTGGCGGAGTTTGGCCGGTGGGGAAGGAGGTTGGAGTGGTTGGGCAGTGTGGTTGCGGTTATGGGTGGGCAAGAAGGGGGGAAGGGTGGTGGGGGATGTACGGGTGCGAGGGTGGTGGATTTTTTGAGGGCGGAGTTGCAGACGGGGTATGGGGATATTGAGGAGGCTGCCAGGAGCTTGGACGCTGTGGCTGAGGCGGCGTGGGTGAGGCAGGTTTCGGCGTGGGTGCTGTATGGGCGGTTGCCGGGGTTTGGGGAGGCGGACTTCTTTGTGGTGGAGAGGGGAAGAAGGGTGGGGATGTCGGATGACGCCAGGGCAGCAGGAGGAGGGTTGGAGGGCGGCGAGGAGGAGGAGTTTGTTTGTGACAGTACGCTGTTGCCCGGGTTTGTCACGCCCACGACTGCGGCGTCGATGCTGTTCATTGGCAGGTCGCTGAACCAGATCCGCACTAAGAGCGCTGGGGATTACAGTCTCAGAGGGAACGACCACCTGTCGACGCAGCTCTCGAAGCTGGCTGCGTTGAAGCATCCGATTGACTCCGCTACCTTCGCAAGGACGATTACGGACATTAGGCAGTTTTTGTCGAGGACGACGCTGCAACGGCTGTTGCCGCTGAGCCGGGTGCTTGAGACTCTGCAGCTGCTGCGCGACTTCTTCTTGTTGCAAAGAGGGGAATTTGCCATGGCTCTGACGCAGCAAGCCGACGAGAAGATTATGAGCCGTTGGAAGCGGGCCGAGAACCTTGCCTACGAGAAGCGCGATGGGCTGGGCACCGTAGCGGTGAAGGAGGGAGAGGTAACCGCTGTCCTGGCCAAGACATGGGCCGCCATGGGCTCTATGCAGGGCGAGCACGCCGACGAGGACGAAGGCTTGGAGCTGGCCCGCGATCTGCTACGCCTGACGCTAGCTAAGTCCAGAGCAGCCACCACACTGACGCCTACCGCCGCCGTTGGCGGTCTGAGCAACATCGCCCCTACGCCATTCCGTAACCTCCTTTTTTCGATTCCTGTCGTCTTGACGTTACAGATACCGTCGCCCCTGGACCTCTTCCTCAGCCAGTCGGATCTGCAGACGTACACGGCCATCAACTCATACTTACTCTCCCTCCGGCGAGCCCACATCCGGTTGACCGACCTGTGGAAGATCACTTCGCTCCGCAGGCATCACCCAGCTCCTCCTGGTCCGCCACACGGAAGCACTCGAGGCGGGCGGGAGCAGGTACATCTTCTTCGGCAACGCCATGCCACGCGATCGAGCATTTTGCGGAACGCCTGGGCCACAGCCAGCGCGGCCATCTTCTTCCTCGGCGAGACCGAGGGGTACCTCCAGACGGAGGTTGTCGCGGGGCTCTCAGACGGTTTCCACCGGTGGCTCACGACTGGGGAGGACGAGCAGCGGCACGACGACGACTCGGCCCCCAGAAACCAGATTGCTGCCCGGAATCTGACAGCAGCGCCCGGCCAGAACAACACTAACGCCACAGCCGACGACGAGAACGAAGACGACGACATCTGGCTCGCCGAACCCGCGGCCTTCCCCACAACCTCTACTCCAGCCGAGGACAGACCACCGCACCAACACGACCCGCAAACCCTCGCGACCGCCCACCGCCTCTACCTGCGCACGCTCGTCCGCCGCCTGCTGCTGGGCCAGCCGTCGTTCACAGACCCGCTCTACGAGCTGCTCGTGCAGCTCGACCACCTCGTCGCCCTCGTCCGCCGGCTACAGGCGGTCTGGGCGGCCGCCGACCTCGAGGCCGACGCCGGCGTCGTCGACGCGTTTGTCGACCTCGAGCGCGAGGAGCGCGACGTGCAGCGGGAGCTCCGCGCCGTTGAGGCGCGGGTGCGGCGTGGCATTGAGGGTCTTGTGGGTGAGCTGCGTCGGCTGGAGGGGAGTGGGGTGCTACTGGGTGGTGGGTGGGAAGGGCAAGGGGGAGGTCAATGTGGTGGTGCAGAGGAGGAGGTCAGTGTGAGGGAGGTTGGGGCGTATGTCCCGAGACGGGTGGGTGCGGTCGACCGGCTGTTGATGAAGCTGGACTTTGGGAGCTGGTTTGGAAGGGGTGGTGGGGACCATGATGATGAGATGGAGGTAGACGGAGAGCTCTGAAGAGCGTGTTATGACGGAGGTATAGGCGGGGCGGCGAGGGATTGCATGATTTGCTGGTTATCTTATTTTCACTGAACCGAGGACGGCGTCGTTGTGGGACCAAGGACATTGATATACCCCTGAGTGTGTGTATTTACTGGTTACATCGACTCACTGTCGTGCTTTGTGCCTTCCAATTGTTTGTCGGAGGTGTGTTCATTGGGAGCAGTCTGCCTTGGGTGCATTACTCGGAGCTACCGCAAACAAAAAGTTTGTACAACTCGTGAATCTACAGTATCAGTCCGCCTCAAGGGCGAATATGATTGAGAAAGCGGGCGGACCAGCTCAATCCAACCGTTGGATGCTCTTGCTCTCCAGCTTAGTTGAAGATAGCCTGGCTGGTCTGTACTTTGCTTCTCTTCTGTCTGCCCCCTTTTCCTGCCACCTAGGCATTCCATTGGTCTTTGTCTTGTTGGTTTAGTCCTTGCCGCAATTATTTTGGATTTGTGCGATTGAGAGGCGCAACAAGAACCAAAATTTTCTCAGCTCTGATGACGGATCCAATGTCAAGCAACTTCAGAGAATAGTTGACTTGCAAGCTTGTACGGATAACACCTTGAGTAGGACATTCGCCCTTCCTCGGCAGATTGAAGTCCTCATTGTGCACTATTCTCGGCTTGCAGGCACGGGCGTGTAACTAGAAAACGCTGGACGACGCACAGACGGAGGGGAGGGTGTGTGGCTGGGAACGCAGCACTTGAGCGTACCTACGGAATAACTAACGCTACCTACCTATCTACCCGTCTGCGCAGATTGGAACAACACTGCGACCTCCTATCGGGACAATGTTCTGGTCAGGCACATCAGTTCAATGCTGTCCTGTGTAGTCGTTACTTTCACTACGTTGTTTGGCTTCGGGCCTGAATGACTGGTGCCGACATTGGCTGGTTTTTCTCTGGCATGCGCAGTGCTTGGGACTGCCTCGACATGGAATAAATTGGCTCTGCATCGGCTGCCAATGCCCTGCTGACGATGCGTCTGCTGGCCCAAGCAGTTGTGGACCCCCATCCAGGCAGCGCCAAGAGCTGATCATCGGGCTGTTATTGGATCAAGGCGGCAAGGAGGTGGCCTCCGGGCTGCGCCGCGCCCCGCTTGGGCGTTGGTGCCCCAGTGTCCGCTCTGCCTGGTCGAACAGGATTTCTGGTTTTTGCACCCTCCCCCCCCCCAGCCGTTTACGGGTGGTCCCCTCCCTCTTTCTCCATCTCCAGTCGCCCACACCTCCCTGCTCGGTACACGCCCGCCCACGATTCGGTGTCAGGGTCGAGACCCAGCACCGGAAACGCGAGTTCTTTGATCGAGCTGCGGGATTCCTTTCTCCCCTCTGCTCCTCGAGTCCACCATGTCCAGCACGAATGGCCATGGTGGCCTTCCCTACGGCGTCACCACCCTTCGACGACCCTTCGCGCCGCCGCACAACCCACACAACCCGCACAATCCGCACAACCCGCACAGCAACCCGCCCAACAAGCCGCCCACGACCCTCCCGCAACACGCGTCCTCCTACCACCCGTCGCAGGCCTACCAGCCCCAGCAACACCAGCATCCGCACCCGCACCCGCCGAGCCAGTACTCCCATCACCTCTTCACTCCTCCACCTCCGCAGCTGAACAACCTCGCCAGCCTGCACAATGCGTCACGCCCGCCGCCCCCGGCCCTTCCTGGCCCGCGCCAGCGAACCTCCGCTCCACGCCAGATGCACCAGCAGCAGCAGCAGCAACAGCAGCAGCCGACCCCTCCGCTTAGCTACCTCCAGCAGACGCTGAATCAACCACCCATGGGACAGCAGTCCATGCCACCGCAGCCCTTGTCACAGCCATCGATGGCGCCCCAGTCACTCACAACGCCGCCGATGAATCCCCAGCAGCTCAGCCAGCCCTCGCTGGGGCAGCAGTCCCTCGGCCAGCCGACCATGAGTCAGCAGTTGCAGCAGCAGCAGCAGCCGATGAGCCAGCAGCCGATGAGCCAGCCGCCCATGGCGCCGTCCATGACGCAGTCCATGAGCCAGCATTCGCTGCAGCAGCAGGCCATCTCTCAGCCTGCACAGTCGCTCCAGCAGAACGACTCGCCCATGATGCCGCAGCAGTCGACGCCGCACCCCCCTCCGCAGCCATCGCATCCTGCCGCCCCGCCACAGATGTCCCATGTGTCTCCAGTACCACAGGTGCAAGCCCAGAAGGTCCAGCAGGTGCAACAGGTGCCGCAGGTGCAGCAGGTCCAACCAGTGCAGCAGGTGCAGCCGGTTCAGCAACAGCCGCCCTCGCGGCCGCCCGAGCCCACCGAGCCGCCGGTGCAGGAGAGCCACCCGGACGAAGACATGGATGGCGGCAGCCATGACGAGTCGGGCGAAGGGGGTGCCTCGGGGGAGCCCAAGATGATGGAGAACTCGCCCTTCGTCCCTCGCGAGCCAATGGGCCCGCTCATGTCTGCGCCTCCCGAGGGCGGCAGCTTCCCGACGCTGGAGGCCATCCACAAGCATGTACTGAGCTACTGCACCTCGGTCGGGTACGCCGTCGTCATTGGCCGGTCCAAGAAGACAGTGCCGGGGCTTAAGAAGGTGCTCTTTGTCTGCGACCGCGCCGGCAAGCCGCCGCGGCGCGTCAGTCCGGAGATGCGCAAGCGCAAGACCACGTCCCGCAAGTGCGACTGCCAGTTTGGCTTCTTCGCCATCGAGCAGAGGACACAGTGGACGGTGCGGTACCGCCCGGACCCGGTCCACCTGTCGCACAACCACGGCCCGAGCGAGAGCCCGCTGCTGCACCCGGCGGCGAGGAAGCTGGACAGCAAGATGGTAGCTGCCGTCAAGGAGCTCAAGGACAACGGTACGCGTAAGCAAGTTGCCCCACCACATACAGCCAGAGCTAACCACCTTGTCTTCAGGTGTAGGCGTGTCGCAGACGCTGGAGATCCTGCAGCACGAGCATCCGCACGTGCCGCTGCTGCCGCGCGACATCTATAACGCGCGCGCGGCCATCAACCGGAACCCGCAGAAGGTGGCTACGGGCCTGTTGGAGGATCGGCCGGCCATCTACAGCAAGCCGCACCCGTCGGCCGAGGAGCGCATCCGGGCCGACCTGCGGCGCGAGCTGGCACGCACGCGCGAGGAGCTCGACAAGCTCAAGGCCGACAGCGCCAAGGAGCTGGACGAGCTGCGTGCCAAGCTGCGCGAGAAGGACAAGATCATCGAGAAGTTTGAGCAGTTCATTGATATCTGCAACCAGCGCGTCATGGTCAAGCTCACCAACAAGGAGGACAGGGCGGGCGGGACGTCGTCCAGCTCGTGAAGCTTGTGGGCTTAGTTATAGGGCGGTGCAGAGCATGTGACATCGTGTCAGTGACGTGGGAGCTGCCGAATGGAGAGGTTAGGATGGTTTCATTAGTTCAAGGGCGGAGTGTAATGGGGCTACGGATGGGTAGGTATTCTGGGCTGGTCACAGGCGCGGCGCTGGGTATTGGGTCAAGCATTGGCGTAGGGTAACCTGGGGATGCATCGGGATATTGTACGGTTTTTGCTATGTGTACATCCGACAGCGCGAATAACGATTATGAATGGCAGATTTTGAGACGCGTGGACAGAAATGCCGTCTTACTGACTGCTAGTTCTGGAGGTGGTTGTGGAACCATAGACCTCGACCTGCAGTGCTATTCACACGCCATTCTTCTCTGGCTTGCTTGAAGCCATACCAAGTACTCAGTACGCCAAAAGCTGATTACGCGAGTGTGATGACCTACCGATAGAAGAGGACTGCTCAAGTGGGGCTTGCCAGTGTCTTACCAAATCGTCCACTTTTGAAGCTCCCGTTTTACTCGGCCTCTATGAGTAAACGTTTGAGTGCTTCTGACCTCAGAAATTGACCACACGGTGCACAGACCGCTTCAATCTCGAATGAAAGGTGCCGCTTGTGACGGCTTTCACCGCGTTCCCGTCGTTCTGCAGCTGCCGGCTGCCAGCTGCAAGTGGAGGGCGTCTGTCCAATCAGAGAACGATCAGGTGCCTTGAAACGGGCAGGGGGGCGGCGGGCCCCTGATGCATGTGGCCGTCCGCGACAGGGGTCTGGCAAGTCGCGTCAGACCCGACGTGGTCTGGAAAGGAAACACCAACTTCCCGTTCAGGAGCGTCCAGAAGCCGGCACTGCATTACGGATCCTGCATGCAGCAATCTGCCCTTCGTCCGCATTTCGCTGCCTTTTCAGCCATCGCACATCGCCCATAATTTTGCGGAGGAATCGCATTCTTGATACCCCGAGATACCCTTTTCTTCTCTACTTCTTCTTGTCGGTTGCTCTCTAGTAATTTTTCGCGCGATCTCTGGCGGCGCCACGACTGCGCTTTCTTAATTTTCCCTTCGCCGAACACTGGGAACGAGCGATGCCCGAACTGTCATAACGATTCCACCGACCTCTTCAACCCCTCTGCAGTTCCGATTCTGCGCTCTTCTACCATGGACGCGGTCGCGCCCGCTCCGTCTCCGAGCCCGACGGCGAACGGCGTTGCGGCCGCCCCCTTTGGTGCCGTGGACCCGGCTCGCGTGGTCGATCACCTCGCCGTCCTTCTCGAAGCCACCCTCGGCGCAACGCGAGCCGAACTTGAGGCTCCGGGCAGTTTGCTGTCCAAGGCCCGGTACCCGGACACCCTCCAGCGCTGTACTCGCTTCGCACTCGATGCGCAAGTAGCGCTCTACATCCAGAAGGATCTGGCCTCGGCAGACTCGCTACAAAATGGGGACGCTGATGAACGTACGGCTGCTGATCTGACCTGACCCACGATCCTGCTGGCTCGGTGTGGTGTTGCTGACAACGCTCCAGATGCCTCAACCCACGTCTACACGCTCTCCTCCGACCTCTCCTCGTCCACAGCCACCGTGGCTTTCCTCGTGCTCCTCAAGCGCCCACAGCCTCTCGATCCGAGCGTGCCGATAACCTCGCAGATTCAACTTCTCAACCTGCCCGGCCCAGCATCCCTGTCTGCGACTGCCGGCGAGCAGGGCCCGACTGCGTCGCCCTACGAGATCCTCCAACTCTACCTCCACAACGGCTTGGCTCCGTACTTCGATGCCAGCACCAAGAGCCAGCAGCTGCTCGGTGGCGGCCGAGGACGCGCAGATGTGGATGCGAAGACCGGCATCCCGGTCACCAAGAAGCGATGGACCGAGCTCGAGCTCAGTCTGTCACATCTGCAGCAGAACGTTGAGATTCCCGAGGTCTCGCTGCCTTTCCACCCCATCGTCCAGACTGCACTGGACGAGGCGGCCGCCAAGCAGTCAAAACCGACACTCGACCTTATCCCATCCACGGTTCTGCAAGACAGCACGTTCTTAAACAACCTCCAAGCCACCGTCAACAACTGGATCAAGTCGATACAGGTCATCACCAAGATGACGAGAGACTCCACCACCGGCACGGCCACCCAGGAGATCAACTTCTGGCTTTCCATGGAGTCGGCGCTTGAGGGAATCGAGAATCAACTCAGGAGCGAAGGGGTGATGCTCACACTCGAGATTCTGAAGAATGCAAAGCGTTTCCAGGCCACTGTCAGCTTTACGGCGGATACCGGCTTGAAGGAGGCCATGGAGAAAGTGCAGAAGTACAACCAGCTCATGCGCGACTTCCCGCTTGACGAGCTGCTCTCCGCCACCACGCTCATCAAGGTTGGGGAATCCATCGGGCAGATTTTTGGTCATCTCAACAAGAAGCTGAGGATATGCCCGTACCCGATCCGCCGTGCGTTGTCTCTGGTCGAAACTATCTCTGGCGACCTCGATGAGGTGCTGCACCGCTTGCTGCCGGGCACCGAACTGGTGCAGCTCGACTATCAGGACTTTCGCCGCGTCATGAAACAGGCCGATGTCATTTTCAGGGCGTGGGATGAGAACATCAAGGAGTTCACCCACGTCGCCCGTGAGGTAACGAAGCGCCGCAGTGAGAGGTTCATCCCTATCAAGATCGTCCCGAGGCACGGTGACCTGCAGACCCGCTTGAAATACGTCGCCAACTTTCGCGACAACCACGAACAGCTGCAGCGGACAATCGTCAACGTTCTCGGTCCCAAGGCGACCGTGAATGGCCTTGTCGATGGTGCCGGCGCCAACGGTGCCGCTGTCGCTGAGGAGATCGGCGATGTCGACGCCGTCGAGGAGGTTCGACAAGCCTGGGAGGCTCTAAAGGATGTCAACCTCCTGGATGTGACTCCCGAGGGCACGCAAAAGTGGGCGCGTGCGGAGAACATCTACAACGAGCGGACCTCGCGTGTTGAGAACTCCATCATCGCGCGGCTGCGTGACCGGCTGGCCACGGCGAAGAACGCCAACGAGATGTTCCGCGTCTTTTCCAAATTCAACGCGCTCTTTGTGCGGCCCAAGATCCGCGGCGCTATCGCGGAGTACCAGACCCAGCTGATCGACAACGTCAAGCAAGCCATCAGCGCGCTGCACGAGCGGTTCAAGCAGCAGTATGGCCACTCTGAGGCCCACGCCATGGCTCAGCTGCATGATCTCCCCCCGGTGTCTGGCGCCATCATCTGGGCGCGCCAGATTGAGCGGCAGCTCGATGGGTACATGAAGAAGGTTGAGGACGTGCTTGGTGCTGAATGGACGCTTCATGCCGAGGGGCAGCGGTTACAGAGCGAGGGCGACTTGTTCCGCAAGAAGCTCGACACGCGGCCCATTTTCGAGGCGTGGCTCCACGACGTGCAGAGGAAGCAGATCTCGATATCGGGCTTGTTGTTCAGCGTCAACCGCATTCGGTCGGCAGGCAACACGCTCGAGCTCGCGGTCAACTTTGATGCGCAGGTGATTGCGCTCTTCAAGGAGACGCGGAACCTGGTGTGGCTCAGCTTTCCTGTCCCGCACTCGGTCAACAATGTGGCCAAGGAGGCCAAGCGTGTTTACCCGTATGCCGTCAGCCTGATGGAGAGCGTCAGGACCTTTGCGCAGACCAACCGCCAGATCTCCGAGATGTCTGAAGTTGCCGTGCTGCTCAGCGGCCACCGCGACGAAGTCTTCTCTCTGGTGGCGAAGGGCATTCCCCTGAAGTGGGAATCCTTTGTCAACACCTACGAGGTGCACTTCAAGGCCTACACGGCCAACGGCGGGCTCGACAACTTCACCAAGAATGGCGAAAGCAAGCACATTATGTTCATTCGCGAGTTCGCCGCGGCTGTGTCCTTACTGCAGGCGAAGACCATCACGCTCGCCAACATTCACGCCACCGTGCAGAAAGCCCTGAGCGAGCTCGAGCGATGCCCTTACGAAGTTTCGGCGTTTGAGTCGCGCCTGGAGATCATTCAGAGCGCGGTCGACCAGCTCAACCTGGAGCAATACGTCAACCTCGGTTACTGGGTGGAGGGCATGAACCGGCAAATCAAGACAGTCCTCCTTGCCCGCCTACGGCATGCCGTTCAGGCTTGGATTGAGGCGTTCGAGGACGAGTATCTCGAGCGAGCAAATGACCGCAAACGGGCTGTGGAAGCTGCCGAAGGCGACAAAGCTGACAAGCCGACGATCAAAAAGCTCGTTCATGAAATCACGATGCGCAATCAGGTCATCTATCTCGACCCGCCACTGGAGTTCGCCCGCGCGAGTTGGTTCTCTCAACTTCAGGACTGGATCGGCATCGTGTGCAACCTCAAAAAGATCAAGGCTACCCGCTACCAGATGTCCATCAGCACAACCGTGTACGACGAGCCGCGCTTCAACGATCTGCCCAGCGAGTGTACCCAGGCTCTCCTGCGGGTACAAACTTCAGTCGAGACCAAGATCGGTGAAATCGGCGCCTATGTGGACAAGTGGCTTCAGTTCCAATCACTTTGGGATCTGCAATCAGAGCACGTCTACGACGTTCTCGGCGACCAGTTGTCAAGGTGGCTACAGCTCCTTCAGGAAATCAGGAAGACTCGCCAGACCTTCGACACTACCGAGGTCAGCCGCTCGTTCGGCCACATCACCATCGACTATGACCAAGTCCAGACTAAGGTCAATGCGAAGTACGATCAGTGGCAGCACGACATTTTGATCAAGTTTGCGAGCCGTCTCGGCACCCGCATGCGCGAGGTGCACGCCGAGATTGAGAAAGCCCGGCGGGATATCGAGGGCCAGGCGATCGAGGCCAATTCAACTGCGCAGGCCGTTCAGTTCATCACCACCGTCCAGACATGCAAGCGTCAAGTGAAGCTCTGGGCACCCGAGGTGGAGACGTTCAGGCAGGGGGAGTCAACGCTGGTGAGGCAGCGCTACCAGTTCCCCAACGACTGGCTCCACGTGGAGCAGGTGGACGGAGCGTGGGATGCTCTCAATGAGGCACTCGCCCGCAAGGCCAAGGTTGTGCAGGACCAGACGGATGCGCTTCGCGCTAAGATCATTGCCGAGGACAAGGTCATTCTCGACAAGATCAACGAGATTGCCCAGCTGTGGAATGAGGAGAAGCCTGTTTCCGGCACCATTGCTCCGGACGTCGCCTCTGCTACCCTCAGCGACTTTGAAACCAAGATCACCAGGCTGCAGGAGGAGTCCGCCATGGTCGTGAAGGCCAAGGAAGCTTTGGACCTGCCAGCGACCCCCGAAACCTCGCTTGCTGTGATCTTGGAAGAAGTGCAGGACTTCAAGTCCGTGTGGGCCTCGCTGTCAACCATCTGGAACAATGTGAACGAGCTCCGCGAAATCCTCTGGAATAGCGTGCAGCCGAGGAAGATCCGCGCCTCCATCGACAACCTCATCAAGATGACTAAGGAGATGCCGAGTAGGATGCGGCAGTATGCTGCCTTTGAGCATGTGCAGAACGTTCTCCGGCAGCTCATGAAGGTCAACCCCATGCTCGCCGAACTCAAGTCGGAAGCCGTCCGCGACCGGCACTGGACCAAGATCTACAAGTCGATCAAGCCCGGCAAACGCTACTCTCCTGTCTCCATGACTCTGGGTGACGTTTGGGACCTTAACCTGGTTGCCACCGAGGTCATCGTCAAGGACATCATCATCCAAGCGCAGGGCGAGATGGCGCTCGAGGAGTTCCTCAAGCAGGTTCGCGAGACCTGGACCACCTACGGCCTCGAGCTGGTCAACTACCAGAACAAGTGCCGCCTCATCCGGGGCTGGGACGACTTGTTCGCCAAGTGCAGCGAGAACCTCAATTCGCTGCAGGCCATGAGGCATTCGCCTTACTACAAGGAATTTGAGGAAGAGGCGTCCGCGTGGGAGGACAAGCTTAACCGGGTCCATGTACTCTTTGATGTGTGGATTGACGTTCAACGACAATGGGTTTATCTCGAGGGTGTCTTCACCGGCAACGCCGATATCAAGCACCTCCTGCCCATCGAGTCGTCGCGCTTCCAGAACATCAACAGCGAGTTCTCGGCCGTGATGAAGAAGGTCTACAAGCAGCCCAATGTCCTAGATGTTTTGAACATCCCCAATGTGCAGAAGTCGCTTGAGCGTCTGGCAGAGCTGCTCAACAAGATTCAGAAAGCGCTTGGGGAGTATCTCGAGAAAGAGCGCGTTTCGTTCCCGCGCTTCTACTTCGTTGGTGACGAGGACCTGCTCGAGATGATTGGCAACAGCAACGACACCATGCGCATTGCCAAGCACTTCAAGAAAATGTTTGCCGGTCTGACCGGTTTGGTCATGGACGAGGAGTCGGTCATCGCCGGGTTTACCTCGAAGGAGGGCGAGGTGGTTCGGTTGAAAAAGGAGATCAACCTCGTCAAAACTCCCAGGATCAACGACTGGTTGGCGCTGTTGGAGAACGGCATGAAAGCGACGCTTGCCGAGCTCTTGGCTGAGGCGGTCGACGAGTTTGGGCCCATCTTCGCCAGCGAGGCCATCGATCGCGACGCTCTCAACCAGTTCATGGAGGCGTATCCCAGTCAGATCGTCGTCTTGGCCACCCAGGCCGTCTGGACCACCTCGGTCGAGCAGGCGCTGGCCGACGGAGGCGCCACCCTGCAAGCCCTCTTCGACCGCGAGGTGCAGGTCCTCCGGCTGCTCGCGGACACCGTTCTCGGCGACCTCGAGGTGCTGATGCGAAAGACATGCGAGCAGCTCATCACCGAGTGCGTGCACCAGCGGGACGTCATCGAGAAACTAGTCAAGGCCAACGCCCGCTCCAACACACACTACCTCTGGCTGCTCCAGATGCGCTATGTCTACGCCCCCGAGGGCGATTTCTTGCAGCGCCTGCACATCAAGATGGCCAACGCCAAGCTCAACTACGGCTTCGAGTATCTGGGCGTGCCCGAAAGGCTCGTCCGGACCCCGCTCACGGACCGTTGCTTCCTCACACTCACGCAGGCACTGTGCCAGCGTCTCGGCGGCTCTCCCTACGGCCCCGCCGGTACCGGTAAAACGGAGTCCGTCAAGGCACTGGGTGTCCAGCTTGGTCGCTTCACGCTCGTCTTCTGCTGCGACGACACGTTCGACTTTCAGGCCATGGGCCGCATCTTCCTTGGTATCTGCCAGGTGGGTGCCTGGGGCTGCTTTGACGAGTTCAACCGTCTCGAGGAGAGGATTCTGTCGGCCGTCTCGCAGCAGATTCAGAACATCCAGCTTGGCCTGAAGCAGGGTGCCGAGGACGATAAGGCGCAGATTGAACTCGTCGGCCGCCAGCTGCGTGTCAATGCCAACACGGGTATCTTCATCACTATGAACCCTGGCTATGCTGGCCGCTCCAACTTGCCGGATAACCTGAAGAAGCTGTTCCGCAGCGTTGCCATGTCCAAGCCCGACAAGGAGCTCATCGCGGAAGTCATGCTGTACTCGCAGGGCTTCAACCAGGCCAAGCAGTTGTCCAAGCACACGGTGCCGTTCTTCGACCAGTGCTCAGCCAAGCTGTCGAAGCAGGCCCATTACGACTTTGGTCTGCGTGCGCTCAAGAGTGTGCTGGTTAGCTCCGGTGGGCTCAAGCGTGCCCGGTTGACCAGCGGCGATGGCAGCCTCGGTGCCGAAGAGGTTGTCGAGCCCGAGATTATCGTGCAGAGTATCCGCGAGACCATCGCGCCCAAGCTGATCAAATCCGACGTCGACATCATGATGGACATTGAAGAGATCTGCTTCCCCGGCGTCAAATATGTGCCGGCCAACCTGGTCCAGCTCGAAGACGCCATCCGCCGCTTGGCTGCCGAGAGGCATCTGGTTGTCAACGAGCTCTGGATGACCAAGGTTCTCCAGCTGTACCAGATCCAGAAAATCCACCACGGTGTCATGATGGTCGGTAACTCGGGTTCTGGCAAGTCTGCTGCCTGGAGGCTGCTGCTGGACGCTTTGCAGCAGGTTGAGAACATCGAAGGTGTGTCGCATGTGATCGACAGCAAGGTTATGTCCAAGGAGGCGCTCTACGGTAATTTGGACTCGACGACCAGAGAGTGGACCGACGGGTTGTTCACCAGCATTCTGCGCAAGATTGTCGACAACCTCCGTGGTGAGGACACCAAGCGCCATTGGATTGTCTTTGATGGCGACGTCGACCCGGAGTGGGTTGAGAACCTGAACAGCGTTCTCGACGATAACAAGCTGCTTACCCTGCCCAACGGCGAGCGTCTCAACTTGCCCCCCAATGTCCGCATCATGTTTGAGGTCGAGAATCTCAAGTATGCCACGCTCGCCACCGTCAGTCGCTGCGGCATGGTCTGGTTCAGCGAGGACACGGTCACCCCCAGCATGATGGTCGCCAACTACCTTGAGACGCTGCGCTCCGTTGCCTTCGAGGATCTCGATGAGGATGCGGTTGCGACCGGGCAGAGCTCGGCCAAAGCCCTGGAGGCCCAAGGCCAGGCCGCCGATCTCCTGCAGGCGTATCTCACGACGGACAACTTCATGCTCCTGGCGCTGCAACAGGCCGAGGGGTTCAACCACATCATGGAGTTCACCGTTGCCCGTGTTCTGAACACGCTTTTCTCGCTGCTCAACAAGGCTGCCCGCAATGTTATTGAGTACAACGCGCAGCACCCCGACTTCCCGCTGGACCCCGAGCAAATTGAGGCATACATTGCGAAGAAGTTGCTTCTCGCAGTGGTTTGGGCGCTTACAGGCGACTGCCCCCTGTCGGATCGCAAGTTGTACGGCGACAAGATCGCGGGCTTGGCCAGCTTTGGCTCGCCGCCGCTGGACGGCACAAGCTCGCTTATCGACTTCGATGTCACGCTGCCGAGAGCTGACTGGGAACCATGGCAGAGCCAGGTGCCGACTATCGAGGTCAACACGCACTCGGTCACGCAGACCGATGTGGTTATCCCGACCCTCGACACGGTCCGTCACGAGGATGTGCTGTACTCGTGGCTGGCTGAACACAAGCCGCTGCTCCTGTGCGGTCCTCCTGGTTCCGGCAAGACCATGACACTGTTCAGCGCCCTTCGCAAGCTGCCCAACATGGAGGTGGTCGGCCTTAACTTCTCGAGTGCTACTACTCCCGACCTCCTGATCAAGACGTTTGAGCAGTACTGCGAGTACAAGAAGACGCTCAATGGTGTCATGCTGTCTCCGACTCAGATCGGCCGCTGGCTGGTTATCTTCTGCGACGAGATCAACTTGCCTGCGCCAGACAAGTACGGCACGCAGCGCGCCATCTCCTTCCTCCGCCAGCTCGTTGAGCACAACGGCTTCTGGCGGACCTCCGACAAGTCATGGGTCACGCTCGACCGCATCCAGTTCGTCGGCGCTTGCAACCCGCCCACCGACGCCGGCCGCACGCCCATGGGCGCGCGGTTCCTCAGGCACGCGCCCCTCATCATGGTTGACTACCCCGGCGAGCAGTCCCTCATGCAGATCTACGGCACCTTCAACTCGGCCGTGCTCAAGATCATCCCCGCGCTCCGCGGCTACGCCGAGCCACTCACTCAGGCTATGGTTCGCTTCTATCTCGAGTCGCAGCAGCGCTTTACGCCCAAGATCCAGCCGCACTACGTCTACAGTCCCCGTGAGCTTACACGGTGGGTGCGTGGTGTGTATGAGGCCATCCGGCCGCTCGAGTCGCTCTCGGTTGAGGGCCTCATCCGCATCTGGGCGCACGAAGCGCTCCGTCTGTTCCAGGATCGGTTGGTGGCGGAGGACGAGCGCAAGTGGACCGACGATGCCGTGCGCCGTACCGCCATGGAGTTCTTCCCGACAATTGACGAGCAGCAAGCGCTCGGCGGGCCGATTCTCTACTCCAACTGGCTCTCGAAGAACTATATGCCGGTTGACCGCGAGCAGCTACGCGAGTTTGTCAAGGCCCGTCTCAAGACGTTCTGCGAGGAGGAGGTGGACGTGCCGCTTATCCTGTTCAATGACGTTCTCGAGCACGTCCTGCGGATCGATCGTGTTTTCAGGCAGCCGCAGGGTCATTTGATTCTGATCGGTGTCAGCGGCAGTGGCAAGACGACGCTGTCGCGCTTCGTCGCCTGGATGAACGGCCTCAAGGTGTTCCAGATCAAGGTACACGGCAAATACTCGGCTGAGGACTTCGATGAAGATCTGCGTGAGGTCCTTCGCCGGTGTGGCTGCAAGGGAGAGAAGATTTGCTTCATCATGGACGAGTCGAACGTTTTGGACTCTGGCTTCCTCGAGCGTATGAACACCCTGCTTGCAAACGCCGAAGTGCCCGGTCTCTTCGAAGGCGATGATCTTGCGGCGCTCATGACCGCGTGCAAGGAAGGGGCTCAGCGGCAGGGCTTGCTGCTGGACTCGCAGGAGGAGCTCTACAAGTGGTTCACTGGTCAAATCGTCAAGAACTTGCACGTCGTGTTCACCATGAACCCGCCGGAGGATGGTCTGTCATCGAAGGCTGCGACGTCTCCTGCGCTCTTCAACCGTTGCGTGCTCAACTGGTTTGGTGACTGGTCCGACCAGGCGCTGTTCCAGGTCGGACACGAGCTCACCCATTCTGTCGACCTGGACCGCACCAACTGGGCCGCGCCCGATACGCTTCCCGTGGCTTACCGTGGCCTCAACCTGCCGCCTTCCCACAGGGAGGCCGTCATCAACTCGATGGTTTACATCCACTACTCGCTGCAGCGGTTCAATGCAAAGCTTCTCAAGCAGCAGGGCAAGGTCACGTTCCTCACGCCACGGCACTTTCTTGACTTTGTAGCGCAGTACGTCAAGCTGTATAACGAGAAGCGAGAGGACCTGGAGGAGCAACAGCGCCATCTCAACGTGGGCCTGGAGAAGTTGCGCGACACAGTGGACAAGGTCCGCGATCTCCGCGTCAGCCTCGCTCAGAAGAAGACGCAGCTCGAGCAGAAGGACGCCGAGGCCAACGAGAAGCTGCAGCGCATGGTGGCCGACCAGCGCGAGGCCGAGCAGCGGAAGAACACGTCGCTCGAGATCCAGGCCGCACTGGAGAAGCAAGAGGCCGAGGTGGCGTCCCGCAAGAAGATCGTGCTCCAGGACCTCGCACGCGCCGAGCCCGCCGTTGAGGAGGCCAAGGCGTCCGTCAGCAACATCAAGCGGCAGCATCTCACCGAGGTGCGGTCCATGGGTGCGCCTCCCCAGGGCGTCCGGTTGGCGCTCGACTCGGTCTGCACGCTCATCGGTCACAAGGTCAGCGAGTGGAAGCAGATCCAAGCAGTCGTCCGCCGGGACGACTTCATCGCCAGCATCATCAACTTCAACAACGAGAAGCAGATGACTAAGGCGCTGCGGCTCAAGATGCGCAATGAGTTCCTGGCGAACCCGGAATTCACGTTTGAGAAGGTCAATCGCGCCAGCAAAGCCTGCGGTCCGCTTGTACAATGGGTTGAGGCGCAGGTCAACTACGCCGAGATCTTGGACCGTGTCGGCCCGCTGAGGGAGGAGGTGAATCTGCTCGAGGAGCAGGCGCTGCAGACCAAGGCGGAGGCCAAGGCGGTTGAGCAGACGATTGAGAACCTCGAGGCCAGCATCGCCACGTACAAGACCGAGTATGCGTCGCTCATCAGCGAGACGCAGGCGATCAAGGCCGAGATGTCGCGCGTCCAATTCAAGGTCGACCGCAGCGTCAAGCTGCTGGACAGCCTGTCGTCGGAGCGGACGCGCTGGGAAGAGGGCAGCAAGTCGTTTGAGACGCAGATCAGCACGCTGGTGGGCGACGTGCTCACGGCGGCCGCGTTCCTCGCCTACAGCGGTCTGTATGACCAGACGTTCCGCAAATCGATGATGGAGGACTGGCTGCACCAGCTGCATCTTTCGGGCATCCAATTCAAGCAGCACAACCCGATCACAGAGTACCTGTCCACGGCGGACGAGAGGCTCGGCTGGCAGGAGAACACGCTGCCGGTCGACGACCTCTGCACCGAGAACGCCATTGTGCTCAAGCGTTTCAACCGGTACCCGCTGATTATCGACCCGTCGGGTCGTGTTACCGAGTTTCTGCAGCGGGAGTGCAAGGACCGCCGACTTACCGTTACAAGCTTCCTGGACGACTCGTTCACGAAGCAGCTCGAGAGTTCGCTCCGTTTCGGCAATCCCATTCTTATCCAAGATGCGGAGCACCTCGACCCGGTACTCAACCATGTGCTCAACAAGGAGTACCAAAAGACAGGCGGCCGTGTGCTGATTCAGCTCGGCAAGCAGCAGATCGACTTCTCACCGTCGTTCAAGCTTTACCTGTCAACACGCGATCCGTCGGCGACGTTTGCGCCCGACATCTGCAGTCGCACCACCTTTGTCAACTTCACGGTTACACAGAGCAGCTTGCAGACACAGTCGCTGGCCGAGGTGCTCAAGTCGGAGCGTCCGGACGTGGACGAGCGGCGGTCCAACCTCATCAAGCTGCAGGGCGAGTTCAAGGTACACCTGCGGCAGCTCGAGAAGCGGCTGCTGCAGGCGCTCAATGAGTCGCGCGGCAACATCCTGGACGACGACAACGTCATCGAGACGCTCGAGACGCTGAAGACAGAGGCAGCCGAGATCTTGGCCAAGATGAGCAACACCGAGGGTGTCATGGCTGAGGTCGAGGAGATTACGCTGCAGTACAACGTCATTGCGCGGTCGTGCAGCGCCGTGTTTGCCGTGCTGGAGCAGCTGCACTACCTCAACCACTTCTACCAGTTCTCGCTGCAGTACTTCCTCGACATCTTCCACTCGGTACTGCACGGCAACCCGCGTCTGGCGGGCGAGACGAACCACAACGCGCGCCGCGACATTATTGTCAGAGATCTGTTCGTGACGACGTTCAAGCGCACGGCGCTGGGTCTATTGCAGAAGGACCGCGTTACGCTAGCCATGCTGCTCGCGCAGGCGTCGCCGTACAAGATGGACAAGGGCCTACTCGACGTGATTCTGGACGAGCGGGTCGAAGGCAAGGACGTGTCGAGCGACGGCGCGGCCAAGGACGAGACGTTCGTGCGCGCCAAGCGCATCGCGGCGCTCAAGGAGAAGCTCGACGCAGTCCCGCAGGCAGAGTGGGACGGGTTCTTTGCCGAGGAGCTCGCCGAGAACTTTGTGCCCAAGATTTGGGACGACAGCGCCGAGCCCGCAGACCAGGCGCTCATGTCGCTGCTGCTGGTCAAGCTCTTCCGCCTCGACCGCTTTGTCCCTGCGGCGGAGCGGTTCGTCACGCTGGTCTTCGGCGCCGAGCTGTTCGACGTTGTCGAGGATCTCAAGCAGACGGTCGACCAGGTCTCGGCCACGCGCCCGATCGCGCTCGTGTCCAGCCCGGGCTTCGACGCGTCGTACAAGGTCGACAGCCTCGTGGAGCGCACGCGCGTGCGGTGCACCAACATCGCCATGGGCTCCAACGAGGGCCTCGCCAGCGCCGACAAGGCCATCAGCCACGCGGCGCAGACGGGCTCGTGGGTGCTCATCAAGAACGTCCACCTGGCGCCCACGTGGCTGCAGAGCCTCGAGAAGCGCATGGAGTCGCTCAACCCGAACCACGAATTCCGCCTGTTCCTGTCCATGGAGTCGTCGCCCAAGATCCCCGTCAACCTGCTGCGCGCCTCGCGCGTGCTCATGTACGAGCAACCCGCCGGCGTACGCGCCAACATGAAGGACTCCATGTCGTCGCTGTCAACGCGCTCTGTGAAGAGCCCCGTCGAGCGCACGCGTCTGTACCTGCTGCTGTCGTTCTTGCATGCCGTCGTGCAGGAGCGCTTGCGCTACGCGCCCAATCTGGGCTGGAAGGGCTTTTGGGAGTTCAATGACGCTGATGTATGCCTCTCCCCGTCACTGCCTCTACGTTCTTTTTGCTACGGAATGCTAACCTAGCCATCACTTCAGTACGAATGCTCCGCCTTTGTCATCGACACGTGGGTCGACACGGCGGCGCAGAACCGCACCAACATTGCGCCGGCCAACATCCCCTGGGACATGATCCGCTACCTGGTCACGGAGACGTACGGCGGCAAGATCGACGACGAGGGCGACTTCCGCGTGCTCGACGGCCTCGTGCGCACTTTCCTCACCCCGGCGGCGTTCGATATTGGCCACAAGCTGGTCGGTGGCGCCGCGGATGCGGATGCGGATGCGGACGCGGCGGTGGAGCTGGCCGTGCCCGCCGGCACGTCGCTGCAGGAGTTCATGGGCTGGATCCAGCGGCTGCCGGAGCGCGAGCCGCCTACGTATCTGGGCCTACCGGCCAATGCGGAGAAGTTGCTGCTTGTTGGGCTGGGGAAGAGTTTGATTGGGAATCTGAAGAAGGTGACGGATTTGTTGGATGAGGGGGAGGCGCTCGTGACGGAGGGCTAGAGGGAGCTGTGTGGCTCCGTTGAAGATGGTGGTGATGTATTGTTGACGGTGATGATAGGGGGCTTGGCCTCGAGAGTGTGGTATGATCTGAAGCAAGGGGGTTGGGGTTTGTGCTGCGCATGTACGGGAGCTGTTCGGTTGTTTTTCTGTTGGTCTTGCTTATTGTTTTTCATGTCATCCGAGCTATTCGAGGCCATGGGGAGTTCTGGAAGACGTGGTTCTTCAGTAGTGGTCATATCGATACCCGAGAGTGCTATGGGTTCCATATTTTCTGATCTTGTTATTCTGTCATAGATGAGAGTTGTTTAAGACTTAGGGGGTTCTACAATTGCAATTGGCGGTTGCGCAGGGCAGTGGTTTAATCAACCTGGGGTTTATGGAAGAACCGAGGCCGATAAGACGCTGTCAAACGGCTTTTCTCCGAATGCCGTGGGTGTGCCAGTGTCGCAGGGTCCACTAAAACGCCGCTGAGAATGGCGAGCCGCACTGCTGTGCTCCGGTTCGCTGTGGGCTCCCGTCTGAAGGAAGCTGGCTCTCTGAATCAGTCACACAACAACTCACTATCACACGCTCAGCACGACGTTGCCAACTGCAACGTGAACTTGATACCTGGCTCCGGCGCGAAGGAAAGATAAAACTCGATTTTATTTTTCATGATATAATCCCTCAACTCCGGCCATTGAGTGATTCCGAGTCAATTTCCTGAGCCTGCTGCACTCAGCGCTGCTCAACCGAGACGCATTTCACAGCTCACACTCGTCGATCACCGCCAACACCCACACACTATGGCGTTCACCATGCACTCCCACTCGGGCCAGTTCTGCCCCGGCCACGCCAAGGACCAGCTCGAGGACATCATCCTGCACGCCATCCGCATCGGCTACAGGACAATCGGCCTGACCGAGCACATGCCGCGCACTGCCCTGTCCGACCTGTACCCGGAGGAGGTTCGTCTTCATTCTCCCATCATCACCCCTAACACGTTGCATTTTGATACGAAAGCCTCTCCTTACAGTTGGAACCATCCCCGGAAGAATCCCTCGCGGTGCTTCTCCCGCGCCACACCGCCTACCTAGCCGAAGCCACCCGCCTGCAAGCCAGATATTCTTCCCAAATTCACATCCTGATCGGCTTCGAGGGCGAGTGGATCCGCCCAGCCTACGGCGACCTCATCCGCGACCTTGCCGCCCACCCGGCCGTCGACTACTTCATCGGCTCGCTGCACCACGCCGCCGGCGTGCCCATCGACTTTGACGCCGCTTACTACGCGCGCGCCGTGACGGCCGCGGGCGGGTCCGAGGAGGCGTTGTTCGCGGCGTATTTTGACGAGCAGTTTGCTATGCTGCAGGAGGTTAAGCCGCGGGTGGTGGGGCATTTTGATCTGGTCAGGCTGTTCAGTGCCGAGCCGGGCAGGGAGATCAGGGAGGTGTGGAAGGGCGTGTGGGAGAAGGTGGTGCGGAATCTCGAGTTTGTGAGGGGGTACGGTGGGTGGTTGGAGTGTAATACCAGTGGGCTGCGCAAGGGCCTGCCGGAGGCGTATCCGAAGCGGGAGATCGCGGAGGAGTGGATCAGGATGGGCGGCAGGTGGACGTTCTCGGACGACAGCCATGGGATTGCGCAGGTGGCGACGAATTATGGAAAGGGGCTGGATTATCTGCGGAGCATGGGCGTCACGGAGCTATGGACGCTGGAGAGGAGGCCGCGAGCAGTGGGGGAGAAGGCCGAGCTGGTGGAGCGGCGCGTGTCGATTGACCAGTTCAGGGCGAGCTTGAAGCTGGAATAGAGGGTGGATGGGAGGCTTGCGAGGCTGGGTCGATGGTACAAGCGGTGGGCCGGCGTGGACGCTCAAGATGAGAGCGTAGTGGGCGAGCCTGCTGGTGCCCCGCCCCTTGGTTCAACGGTCAACAAACGTGCGAGGCGCGGGTGGCTTGCTTGCGTGTCATTTCGGTTGTACAGAGCATAGACAAAGAGCTGACCAGCAATCTAGAATTAGAGGAACCGATGGTAAAACATTTAGAAGCGGAAGACACAGGAACAGAAGAGCTTCTGGAGGTGAAAAGGGGTGCAAATCGACTTGTACTCGCAGTTGCTGACGGCCTTGAACCACTGAGCACATGTAACAAAAAAGACAAGAGAAATAAAAACATGCATCTCCGCCAGCTCCGCCAGTTTGACCTGCCTCAATATGGCAATCACGTTAGCTTGCGAGTTGAATCAGGGGCAACGTGTGGTTTGCCTTCGTTTCCCCTGCACCTTTCACCCGTGCCTCCAACAACAATCCCGGCCATGGGAAATCAGCTGCACAGTCCGACTACCGCGCTTGCACGCTCCATGGCGGGATGAGCCTGGACCCAAACAAACTTCAGCGACATGTGGATCCCCGCGTGAGCTGGGCACCATATGGCCAGAAAAACCCGTACACCAAAGGCAGTATCTACCCTAACCCTGAGCCATTCCGACAAAGCTCAAGCAATATGACCGCCTCTTTGTGTAACACAACCGCTCGAGTGTTAAAATAAACATACATATTATGTTGAGAATTATCCAGAAGAGTAGCTTACGCTTCAAAGAATGGAATTTGGCTGTGTTTCGGCTGAGTTTTAGTACATCGATGTATCGACATGTTTTGGTGTACGGTGTTTTTTGACCACATGGAGCTGGGGTCTTCCCTCTCCGTCTACTGAGGCAACCAACTCCTCTTGTGCAGGATCTTCTAGCCAAGCACACCAACAAGGTCCGCTGGCTCAATGGCAGAGCGTCTGACTACGATGGGTAATCAGGAGGTTCCAGGTTCGACCCCTGGGTGGATCGATCATAAGGTGACCGAAGCAGGTCACCACTACGTTTTTGCGTTTTTGGCTGTCACCATTGCCTTTACCTCATCAGCACTTGTTGATTGATCATAAGAGATTTGCTGAAACGACTCTGAGGGGTCGTTCGGGACTTGGCAGTGGCATGCTTGTGATTTTCAGGACCACAGGTCAGCCCCTGACCTGCAGTGTGCGAGGCTTCATTGAGTCTGCCAGTGCCATACCAGGCTCAGCACACCATCTGCTCTCTCGCTCAAAGTCCCATCTTTGTTTAGATTCTGCAGGACCATGCGCGTCTGTGAATGGGGGCCAAAACGAGGGCTGCCGCTGGTTGGCTGGCCAGCGTGATGGCGGGTGGTTGACCCCTGGACTGCATGTGAGCCGAGATGAAGAACAAGAACCAGGGGCAGTGATTGAGTCAACTACCCCGCCGAGCTCATCCGCCATTCATCTTGTTACGTCCTTCGAGTTTGTTCGCGGTCGAAGGGACATCGGAAATGCCAACGGCGACTGCTTTCGACGGGTTCCAGGTCACCAACCTAGGGCCCCTCACGACGACTTTTACTGCCCCATCGTCGTGTTATACGGCAACACAGCCTCTGTATCTTGCCAAGACCAACGGATTGCCTTGGGGCGGCGCGGAGCAGAATGTGTGCACAGTCGCGTCCTCGAGCCCATGTGTGCCCTCCGGCGCGGCCATCGACCGTTACATGGCCACCAGCTACCTCAACAACCAGCAAACCTTGGTTCCGTACTACTCTCCCGGCATCGCCTGCCCGGCCGGCTGGACGACGGCGGGCGCCACGTCCCGCAACACCGACGGCAGCCCGGGGACGGCGAGCGGCGCCTTCAGCGTCAGCACGACGACGCCCAACCCCCCGTTCGTGCAGCAAGCGCCCTTCCTGCCCGGCCACATCGCCCTCGCGCAGGTCCTCGATGCGGGCGAGACGGCCGTCGTGTGCTGTCCCAGCGGCTATACCGTCTCGCCGAACCGGTTCTACTGCTACTCGGACCTCCCAACGTCGGTGTACCAGCCCGCCGCCGGCGCCACAGCGTGCTGGTACGTGCTCCCTGCCGCCGGCGACGTGGCCAGGCATACCACCCTGACCCTGAACGGTCAAGAGGTCGCCACCGCGTATCAGGTCGTCACGGTGACGGATCCCGCGACGCGCACCACCACCACCGTGGCGCTGAGTGACGCGACGGCAATGGTTGGGGTGAGACGCTTCCACATGCTCAACCTGGTGCACAAGGCCAGCGACTTGCCTGCGGGTGGTGGCGATGATTCTTCATCTTCGACTCAATCTTCGTCCTCGTCCGCTTCGCCCAGCAACGGGGCGCCATCGCCGACACCCTCCAAGCCTGCGGCAAGTAGCGGGAGCCTTGCGGGCGACAGCAACCCGTTGCGCGTCATGGTCGTGGCGGCCGCTATGGCTGTGGGAGCTGCATTGATCTTGCGGTTTTAGCCACTTGTCTCTCTATTTGCTTCGGGCCCAGAGCATCGCTTGAGAGAGTGAAGTAGTAGGCAGAGGACATGCTGTGCTCATAGTGTCGCGTACATGGGAAACCCCGGATCCAGGAGCGAAGTAGGTCAGTCATCATAACGATGATGCAACTATCTCTCCCAGTGGCTTCCTGTCAATGAAATAGATGATTTGGTTTGACGAGAACGTGGATGATGCGCTGGTTTCTTAAGCTTCCCGTCCCTTCAAACGAACGCTCGATCTTCGGCGGACGGCGTATCTCTGTTGCCACTGTTGCCATGTTCTCGGCACACGACCGGTTGATCCTTCACTCTTTCTCCATCCATGAGGAGGAAACAGAAGAATCAGCCCGTCGTGACGTCCTCGGTGGGCCGCTCACCTTCACTCTCGCCACGCGCGTGAACAACGCCAATGCACACGGCCGTTGCGTAGTCGCCGTCATGGCTGATGCTCACCATGGCCGTCTGGTCCCTCCTCCCATTTCCCGGCTTGATCAATGCCATTGGCCCGGCGTGGAAGCGTTCAGCTTCGTCAAAATACCGGTTTGCGCTCGCCATCCCCTGCTTCTCCAACCCCGCTGGCGACACGATCTGGACGTCGTGGAACCCCAGTCTTTGGAATTGCGGGTGCGCCTTGAAGACCGCCTCTTTGGCGGCCCATCTGCGCCGGCAGGTCAACAACTCGCTCGCTCGATCCAACAGAAAGAAGAGAGCCGGGACGAAACAAACCTTCCAGCTATAAACGTCGCCGTCCTGTGAACCAGCGACTCCTCGACCTTTTCCAGCACGTTCAGCCCGGGACCATTCCCGGAATTGGTTACTACTGCCACTCGCCGCACAACGCCGCTTCCCCTCCCAGCATCCGGCGGCTCTTCGCCCCGGGGAGCAGCGGCCAGCAGCGCGCCGAGCGTGGCACCGATCGGGTCGGCCCGCATTCCCACCCGCTCCTCGGGCGACAGCAAGCGCTGGACAAAGCGCGGGCCGCGCACGCTGCGCAGGATGCGCTCGATGCGACCGACGCGGCAAATGTCGGTGCCGATGCGGAGGGGGTAGGGGAAGGGGAGGGGAGGCGGCATTTGTTTTCTGTCTTGCAAGTAAAACCTGGAATTCTTTTGATCTTTCCGCTCCGTGTTCGCCTTGGCGAGAATAAGGGGGTTTGGCGGTGGAGAAAGCTGGGAATGGGGGGTGTGCTGGGGAGTGGATACGCTGATCTGGTCTGTTCGATGTGTTCGGTTGTTGACTGATGAATCGCATGCGTGGCGGGGTTGTTGGGGGATGAGGGATGAAAGTTGTGACAGCAATCGGGCGGTTGGAGTGAATCGGGGTGTGAGGATAAATCGAGCGGGAGTAGCTGTATCGGGCAATACAGCACGAGGGATCTGCTGTTTATAGGACGCAGCAGATTTCCATCCCATCCCCCGCCTCAAGCCTCAACAACATCGCGACAAACAGATTCGCATTACGCTGGTAGGTAAGCAACTCGCAACACACGGCGGCGCACCTCGCAACCCTGATTTGGTAGCACATAAAGGCCAGTTCACCCTACTAGCAGCCATATGCAGCCATCCATCACACTCCCACGGAGTTGTGTCTCACACCGCAAAGCAAGCAATCTGACCTGGACCCCCTTCCGAAAGCACCAGACACACCGTCGTCCTCTCCCCTGAAATCCCCCCCTTCAGCAACCCTTCCGCCTTGCATCCCTCTCTTCGTTCTCGCCAACAACCCCCCCATCTAAGCCTCCCCGAGCAGCGGCGCCCGCTCGGCATCCGTCCGCCGCTCGCCCGGCGCCGTCCACAAGCCCTGGCGGCCGGTCCAGGCGGGCACGGCCACGACGACGGTGAAGACGAACAGCACGGCCATGATGGTAAACGCGAAGATCCACTGGAAGGCGATGATCTGGCGGAAGAACTGCGCGACGCCGAGCGAAGCCGACAGCACGCTCAGCGCGAAGCCCATGGTGTAGTCCTTGTAGATGACGATGAAGAACATGCCGTAGCCGAGGATCGACCACACGAAGACGTTGGCGAAGACGCGCGCGACCAGGCTGGCGTGGTGCGGCACCATGATCGCGCCGTTCCAGTACAGCGCCACGAAGGTCCAGGCCAGCGGGCCCGAGACGGCCGGCAGGTGGATGAAGCGCGGGTGCGCGTGGTGCCGGAAGTAGAGCGACGTCAGGTTGGCGAAGTTGAGCGCCAGCAGCAGCTCGGCCCAGACGAAGTGCGAGCGCACGAAGAGCATCACGAAGCCGAAGTGCAAGAGGTTGTTTACGATGAAGTCTGTCGCCGACGGCCAATTTTGGTCTGTGTTAGCCGCCGTAACACACACAGTCTCTCTCTTGTCTGTGACCTCGGAGCTCCAACAAGCCGGAAAGGTGGAGGGGAGGGGACACGTACGGCTGCCTACGGAGCACGCGGCGTTGACCGACTCGATTTTAGACGAGAACAGGTGCAGGCTGTAGCCCAGCTGGAGGACGAAGAGCACGATCCTGTGGAGAGCGGGAGCGGTCAGCCTAGACACAGGAGGGCTTGGGAGGGCCATAAAAGAAGAACACACCAGTAGATAGAGGTGATGATTGGGTTGAGGGTGAAGCCCGTGTGGTGGTGGCGATTCTGGTGCCAGATCGTGCCGCCATGGTACCTGCCGTCGTGCGGTGCCTCGAAGTCGTAGTAGACCGTGACGACGACCGACAGCAGCCAGCTGAGCAGGGTCAGCACCTTGTACGTGACGACCGAGTTGGCGCTGTGCGAGTCGCGTCGGGCGAAGGGGTTGACTGCAGACATCGGTCAGAACGGGCAGATTGGGCTTGCATTTAGCATGTCTTCAGGGTGTAGTGTAGACGCACTCTGGTGGAAGCGATCCATGATGGGCGATGTTGCTGTGCTCGAAGCTGCCAAACGATGGAGTTTCTTGAGCTAGAGTTGCGGAGAGGAAGAGAAGTTGCGGAAACTACGATTTTTTGGTCGTCCCCGACACGGGCAACTTGAACTTGAATGGCACGACTGATCAAACACCCCCGCACGCGTGTCTGACCGTTTACCTTGAGTGTCAATGCAGGTCTGGACGGCGCAGGAATTGTTCACTGCGCTCGCTCAGCCAATTGGCCTGTGGTTTGCATCCTTGTGGATTGTTTTGCCGCATCAAACCGGGCGTTGGCGTGGGATGTTGCGTCACTGCTTTGTCCATGTGCACACACACCACCTGACGCTGCGCTGCGAAGTCAACCGCCTTGGCCCTGAAAGATACCTATTCTTCTGTGGCATGCGTGATGTTTGATGCCATGTACATGGATCTTACTTTGTCATCCTACTAGAGTGTAAAAGAAGTTGAAGTCTCGTTGCCCTTCGAGACGAACCCGACAAGGGCCTTTGCGGGGCGTTGAAGGACCAGCAACAGACGACGACAACTTGGGTACGTCACCGTGCAGCACTTCCACTCGGTGTGTGGGATGGAAAGATGAGCGGGGCTGCGGGGTAGCGCTAATGGATCGCTCATTGGGGATTGCTCAGGCGATCGTCCGGGTAGCGTACCGTGTGCCCCCTACTGAAGTGCACTGTGTTTACACTTACGCCCGCCGCAGCATCAGAGCTGCAGCCAGCCTGCAACTGCCATATAACAATGTCAACGCCTGGATGCCAACACTCGAGCAGGGATCATTCACTGTTGGGCATGGGCTTTCTACATTGTGAATGAATTGGGCCGCATCTTCCTCGTCCACAGCTTGCCGCAATTGGCGGATTCGCAACTTCTCAATGTCACCAGTTCGTACCCAATGCCGCAGGCAACAACGACCTCACGAGGTCAGCTGCCCGAGGCAGACTGCATGCCATAGTCGCCTCGCATTGCCGCTTCATGTCCAGCAAATCGACAATACCCATTGCCGTCTCGTTGCACCACATCGAACGCATGCCCTGCCGCATCGGACACGCAGTGTATCGGAAGACTGCGGGTGGTGGCTTCGCTGGGACTGCCTTTCATTTTCCATTGGGCTGCAATGCGCCACCTCAAAAGGCACTTTTGGGTCTTTTGCCTTTGGCATTTTAGGCTCACCATGCCGCCCACGGTTGGTTGTCCTGAGGTTTTGGACGACGCTTCTCAATCCCAAGCCCTGAGAAACTGACGTCGTGGCACCTGAGGAGGTTCGTTGACCGAAGTGGCGCCTCGAGCTAGAACACTCATTCTCTGCCCCTATTGCGACCGCATCTGCATTTTCTGATTGCGGCCCAGCCCCTACCTCCAAGTTTTTGTCAGGCACTTCACAAGGTGCTCAGTTTGACCATGAGTAGTTGCCTTGGTCTCGACATGACGCTGAGTTGATGCGGCGCGCTCCAAAGGCTATTTTTGCATTTTCTCGCTGCGACAGTTTCAAGCATCCATCAGCACCCTTCCGATGGTTGCCTGCCCCCGTCTCTAGGGACGTCTCGGGTCACAGGTATACCGCGGCCTGACATCGCTCGGCACAAACTGCGCTTTCGTCCGCCACTGCGATGGCACCTCGAGAAGCTTCGTTTTCTGAAGTCCTGCGCTGGTCGTTCTTTGCAACATTGATCAGTGGCATATCAGTAGAGCGTGACTGTACTGATGTGCTTGTCCTCGTCCCAAACACCCGCTCTCCTATCCAGGCATGTATCCTTAGTCGGCCCCTTTCCATATTACACTGTTTTTGTTGATCGAAATGACCGGGATTCTATGGTAAATACGCCCTCGGCTTCCATGCCAGTCTAGCCACCACACCTGCACCTGCAGGAGCCTTGGAACACCACTTTGACATTGCATCAGCCACGCAGCTCTCGGCTCAAACGGCCCCATTGGCTCAAACGGTTGCGTCTGGACACTTAAATATGCGAAGCTATCTCCTGCGCGTCGCCCAGAATTACATCTGCCAGATTTGGGGAACTTCCATAATGGACGCCTCGCGGGCGGACTCTGCGGCGTTCAGCGACGTTCGCGGCCCACTGCGAGGCAGATTTTATTTCGAGACGACGGCCCGCTAAAGCCTGCGCCGTTCTGAGATCCGGGGCATATATCATGGAGCACGCTCCCCAGCACAGTGTCGTCCCCTTACTCGCCTTGCCTTGCTCGTTGCGTCAGCTAACATGTTCAAAGACGGGATGCGCAAGAACATGAAGAAGAAGCCCGAGGAGGACTGGGAACGACTCAAGCCGCTGATCATCGACAAATACAAGCCCAGAGCTGCCTCGGTCAAGGTCGTCAGACGCTGGCTGAAGGAAGAACACGGCTTCATTGTGTCGTGAGTGCCTTGTAGCTTGCAATGCTGCAGTAATGCAGGATTTACTGACTTGCGTGGCACACAGGGACCGCCAACTGAGCCATCGACTGCGAGACGTCTGGAAAATCAAGATTTACGGTCAGAAATCTCGTGAGGGAAGCTATGCCAACTCAACGCCAACGAATCGCGTGGTTGCCGCACCAACCGGCACACATGCGCTCCCTCGAGGGCTTCCCGCGCCGGCTCCTACAGCCGTTGGGTACACACCAGTTCAGCATACTGCCGCCGCGACACTGCTCCCCTTCGCACCTTTGATGACTGGGGCCTCCTGTGTGCAAACGCAACTTCATGTCCATCAGCTCAACTCTGCGGACGCGAGGCTTCGGTATCGCAGATTCGCGGAAATCTCCCGCGCCATCGGAGACGTACGGTCCTCCTTCACCATCAGCGCCGCTCTGTGGGATACCGAGCGGCTGGCAGTGCACATTGACGCATGCGTCCGCACTGCCCAGACACCGGCAGAGGTCAAAAGAGCGCAGGACATGTTTGCCTGCGTCGCCAAGTCCATGCCGGATGGCGAAATCTCATGGACCACCGCCTTCATTGAACTCTTGTGGGCCCACACCTTTGACTGCGGAATGGACGTTGCCGACGGCCTCCGGCTGATTCTGGACACCGTCGACGAGATCGTCGACAATGTCCGGGGACAGCCCCAGCTCCGGGTCCTCACGAAGCGAGGACCGGCGCTCGACATGCCAGCCTACAGCATCCTTGCCTCGGCATTGGTGCGGTACAGCCACTGCATCGACGATGAGCACGGTGACGGTGGAATCGATATTGAGAGTGTGCTGCAGCAGTTCGTTGCACAGCACATCTGCACCGAGGGCTGCCCGGACATCAGCGTCGTGTCGTCGTGCGCACGCTGGTGTCATGACGTGCTGAACAGCACGTTCGTCATCCCTGATGACTTCCCCTGGGCGGAAGGCGACCCCATCGTCGACGCCTGCACCGTCCTGTGCACGCTCTGGTTTCTCTGGCTGCGCTCCGGTACCCCTTTTGGCCCCGGCCTCGCTCCAACATGGACCGACGACGTCGAACCGCAACTCGGCCTCTCGGCCACCGAGCTTCTAACCACGGTGGTCTCGCTGATCATAGCCGCCGCCCCGCCGCCCGAGCCGGACCTCGGCGGCGGTAGCAGCAGCGGGAACCCCTCACTTCTGGAACGAGCCTGCGCCGGCGCGACCGAGCTCGCGGGCCTGCGCGCCGACGTCCTGCTGCACCGCTTCCTCAGCCAGGTGTGGGCTGCCAACTGCCAGCAGCCGCTGACCACCCAGCCGGGCGGGGAGGAGCAGAGCAAGGCCGAGGAGGAACGGGGCTGGCAGTTGCAGGACAGTGCTGCGGCTGTCGACGCCAGCGTCATCGCGCCATTCAGGGCGTTTGTCGCCCGGACGCTGGGTGTTGCGGACCTGCCTGCGCTGGAGCCCGGTGTGACCGTGTATCCCCTCGTGGTGGCGGGGCTGGGGTTGGTGCTTGAGGAGGAGGATTCGGGGTCTGAGTCGGGTGACGTGGAGGATGGGGATGGTGATGGCGAGGGGGAGAGTGAGGAGGATAGTGGTGTCGAGGATGACTTCTAGTGGGCTGGAGTGGTCTGAGGTGAGTACAAAGGCTTCTTGAGAATGGCTGGCTTGAGTATCGTGCGGTTTCTCTTTCTCCGTTTTTCTCAACTCCTTTTTGCCTGCTGGCTTAGTCTTAGTCCAATGCTCTTCCGGACTGGACGGATGTTCCTTGTATTTGGCTCTTGATTATTAAGCTTTCCTCAACTGTCGTGGACAGATAGTGATAGGATAGTTATGGACTGAGGACTTTCTTTGCTTTGGCTTCTCCTTGTTCTATACCTTCTCCAGAGCCGCATGTTCCAGGTCGGTAGAAGTTGCCTATCTACTGTTTACGGGATTGTCTTCTGATATAGCTTACAGGGCTAATGAGTCTTGATGGATGATGTAGATGGTTGCATAAGCTTCTGCACTCGTGGTGCATAAGCTGTGAAAAGCTTGACCGACCTTGTTTTCAAGATATGAACTCGAGGGCGGTGAACCAATGAGGCACAATGACTGTGCAGCCAGTCACTGGGCCGCCGCAAGAGTGTAGATGCAGAGAGAACATGTGCTCTTTCTGTATTACTGTTTGGTGGAAATCAACTCCAATTTGCCTGTATTTAATCCGAGTTCGTTCTGACATCTTGTGCCGTCATCACGGTTCCTGTGCCACCTCCAGGCGTATGGAGAGTCTCCTGAACTACGTGTCGTCCCAGCTCTGACCAACCACTCAGCGTCTGTGAAGGTACCATCTGAGAATAAACCCTCTGCTTTGGAACGGACAAGTTCCTTTACTTGAGGCGCGGCTTCAAGGAGCTCATATGTGTCGTTGCGCATTCGGGTGCGAAAGTGGTTGCGTGGTGGCGACCCCGTCTGTCGTTTGCAACGCCGCAACCCCTAGATCTTCGAGCTTGGTCTATCACACGCTGTGTATGATAGACCGAGATCGACTGAGAAACATAGTCTGTGTGTCGAGAATACCGCTCTCAACCTAGAATTTCGATGTCGTTCTTGTCTCATAATCGGAGTCATATCACACTCAGCGATGCCCAAAGCTTTACCCCTGAGCCGAAGTCGGGCGGCGTTATCCATGCCTCCATCAAGAGCCGCCGTCGTCTTCAAAACAGAGACCAGAAGAGAACGATGATGGCCATCCATAGCACAGTTTGGCACCTCGAGTCGGAAGCTCGTGTCGATCGCCCGGCCTCGCGGATGACCCTGTCAACATCTCTCGATGTTGTCCCCTGTGGCATTCTGTCGCACGTTCCGGAGTTGAACCCTAATGCTCAGTTTGTGATAACCCTTTTTGTTCTTCTATTGCATCAGGTTGGCGTCTCCCTTTTCCCAGCGTTGACATCTCCGGCTAGGCTGACGGTTGGCGGATAGTGCTGATGAGCGTGTTGACAGAGATAGACAGACACAAGCCATCACGAACAAGCAACGAGTGAACAGCGGATACGTCTTCCATTCTTATATCTCAGAACGTGCTTCATCCCATCAGTACGCCCGGCATAGTCCCAGTAACGGCTGATATGCCCGCCTTCTCCCAACCCTTCATACCAGACCACCACAAGGTGAGCTTAATTAAAGCAAGACACAGCCGCGTAGAACTCAAACATCACAAGAGCTCAGCAATTTATTTAGCCAGATACCTGCTGCCGTCCGGAAGAGAAGCTGCAAACGAGACAAGAGCCTGTGGGACACGGCTGTCCGACCTAGAGAAGCAGTGCCGCGCGGTGACGGCAGCAACCTCATTCAGCCTGCAAGGCTGGACGCCAGGCATCACATACAGCCTCGAGAAGGTAGGCAGGTGGTGTAAGGAGGTGGCTCCTCCCACCCGCCCATCATCATACGCCCTCCAATGACCCCAAGCGAAGCTCAAGACAGCCAACGTCAGAGACCGACTCGAGGCTAAAGTCGACCAGCCGCCACGACAGCGCGCATCATATCCTTCCTTATGATCAGTCAGAGCTGAGTGATGATGAAGTGGCGGCACTCAGGGACACCGAGTCAGCTGACTCGTCACACACCCCAGCCCCGAGCCAACAACAACCACGACGGCGACGACGAGGGAAGTACGCATCGCAAGCCAAGACCGGATGCCCCGACCTCCAGCGAGCCATCCAACAACGGCAGGCTTCTGGAAGGCCACGATCGACAGGCATCATTTTGAAGGAAGGGGAGACGTCAAAGCACAGTGGCCTGGATGCCATGCAGTTCCTCCGCCCCTGAACCATGTCAAATCGATCTCCTCGTCCGTTCTTCCTGCTGCTGGCCCAGCTTGCCACAAACCAAGCCTGTCCTTGCCGCGCATCCGAACCCACTGGCATCCCGCATGCCGGCATCCAGAAGCCGGTGGGAGTGTTGGTGTTCATGCCGGTAGTGGTGGCACCCGATCGGAATCGCGACAACCCCAGATCTCTCATGCATTGCATTGCTCGGCATCTGGGCTGCAGCGCCATCCGCATGGGAGACAAGGTTCTGGAAAAGAATGAGCATCCGGCCTCCCCCTTTCCCCCATCCTCTCAGCGATTATCTGCTGGCAGAACCATGAGCGACCCTGCAGATCTGCGTCGCACGACCAGTCCCGCCGTTGCAGTGAACCCTAGATTCTGACGAGGGGCAATGAGTGATGCTCAGGAACAGGCAGCGGCGGTCGTGCGTAACAGGAAAGTAAGGAGAGCGGAGAGCAAAAAGTGAGATGCGGGCTGCGAGGATCATCAGACCAGTACGACGCTGGCACGCGGGGGAAAGAAGGGGAGGACGTGATCGTCCTCTTGTCGAGACGGATCAGACGAAAGGGAACCGCTGTCCGTCCATCTGCCATGCAAACGCTTCTCGAAGGTTTGGTTGTCTCCGGTAGTTGCCGTCTTCTTCCTCCATTCAGGTGACGGCGCGCCAACGTATGAGGGAGGCGAAATTTACGCGAAGACGGCAACGGGGACGGTGGCGATTGGGTCGGCATGTGGGAACCCAAAACGCGGATCTGAGTTTGGGAGGGGGGAGTGTATCCCCGTGTTCTCGATCACAAAGCATCACTTGATTTAGCAGCCGCCTGTCCCTGACCGGATCGAGGAGTCATAAGGCTGGACTGTGACCGGCATATCCGAGCAAAAACGCTGCGCTGACCAAGGAAACGGGGTTGGAAACCATCAGGAACGACTCTAAGAGGAAAACAGAAGTCCAAGACGTGGCGTTTGTCAGAAACGGGCGGACATATAGGGAACGGCAGGCGTCTAAATATCCACCTATCCGAACGGCAAAGGCGGCGTACTGTGTACGCATCCGCGGGAGAGAGAGAGACGACGAGTTTCCCGGTGCGAGACTTCGTTCGGCTTGCTCATAGACATGACTCCATATCCGTCAACACGGGAGCAGTCATAGCGGGCAGGGTGTAAAGTAGCGTTTTCCAACTTGGAGTCCAACCACACACGTAGGACGGGCCGGAGTGTCCACGATCTGGAGCTGCATCTAGAGTCGCAATGAGATGGCAAGCTTCTAGAAGAGGCCTGAGGCTTTACGCGTTTCCTTCATGCGGCAACAGACTCGCAGGCACTGGATTGAGCGATGCCTCCCTTGAAACCTCCGCAATATGGTGGACAGCTGTCCTCGTCATGCGTCGTTCTGCGTGGCCGACGTATGACAGGAAAGTTCAGACGAAAGAAGGGCGTCAGGGACGAGATGGCAATCTGCGATAGGTCGTCGGTAGAAGAGGATGTACGTTGTTTGATCGCCCGAGCGACTGGTGACGTTATCGCCGCTCCGAGCAATCATTGCGGGGAGAGCTTCCCGTGTCTTGCCGCCGCCCGTTGTTGGCTATGGCATCCGTTGTTTGGTGGGCGCGGCAGGGGCTCCATCTGCAAGGCACAGGCGAACATAAAACACGGACCGTGTCAGTCCAGCACGGCCGGCAGCCAGCCTCGGGTGCCGCCTTTCGGCGAACCGCGACTTGACGGCTGCAGCCATCTACCAGAGTACTGTGTAGGCGGTTGACGAAGAAGGGAGGCAGGCTGAGGCAGGCAGGCATTGGTGCTCAGCTGCCTCCCGTGACGTGCGCGCGGCTTCGCTGACCGTGTTTCCAGAGAGCGGGGACAGTGCGCGGTCCACCAGACCCAAAGACAGCTGTTTCCGACGACATGCGTTCCTGGCGCGGCGGTTTGTGATGCGAATGGGGGTTGGCAGGCCTAACCCAGCGTGTTACTCGAGCGCCTGTGCTCTGAAGTCGACACCGGCCGCTGGGCATCAGTTCGGATCTCGGCCGATCCTGTTGTGGGGTGCACATCAAGCAGGCCTGCGCGGATATGTCTTCTCTCGAACAAGTGTTTGAACCGACAGCCGCTCCTGGTGCCAAACACGCTGGTGCTGCTGTACGGATCACATAGTTCGTGCTGGTGCTCAGTGAACCCGTTCCCGCGATTCGCTGTGTGAGATGAGGCATCCTGCGGGTTACCACCTTCAATTCCGTTCCCCGCAACCCACCCGACTTAAGCTTCGTAGATATGTAGATCCGACAAGTGCCGGCGAAGCCGTGGGGATGGACCTGCAGGCGGAGCGCACTGCCGCATTGAGACGTCTCCGAGTTGCTGCTCCCACCCCAGCTCGAGGACCCCTAAGGAGATATTTGCTGAGCTCATTCCTATAGCCCACAGCAAGCCGTAAAGGGTGCAAGCGCGTCGTAGATCTCAGATCACGGTTGAGCAGTGCGCTAACTTGTGTACTTGTAAGTTACGTGTGGTGCCCGAGTGTCTCTGGGCCGAGTTTGCAGTTGCTGTCTGTGACCCCTGCCAATTTCACGATCTTGATTTGGCCGAGGCCACTCTCAAGCGATTTCCACGTTGAAGCCAATTGCCGAGGTATTAGCAATCCAGTCACTGACCGGTCGTGGGGCCCCAGAACCCCTAGGCCTGGAATGGTTTTCCATCTGCCGAAGTGGCTAGGCGAGCTAGGGTCTCTCTTCGCCCAGGTGCTTTTGGCTCCGAGGCTACACGTGTATGCGTCTTCTGGAATGTGTGTTGTTGACGATCACATACAGAGAGAAGCGGTAGAGTCGTCCCGAGGCAACCCTGAGCGAGCAATGGGTGGCTCCAACCACGGCGGCGACGTCACATATTGCCCGATAATATAAAGCAATCTGGCACCGCACACCACTTCCGATGGCACACCCCTGTGGGGCTGGGGTAAGCTCAGGTAAGGCGAGCTTGCAATGATTAGATCGAGCGCGCGTTTTCGTCGACATGCCGTGCTGGCCCGCTCTTTTGCCACCAATGGGAGAGGGAGCAATGTCAGGCGAGTTGGACCGCTCGCTCACCCCAGCACGTGGTTTCAATATGCACGCCTTTCCGTTCCCCCGACATGCTCAACGCGGAATTCGAGGCCGCAAGCTTCAACCCGCCTCATTGGCAGCCTCGTGAGCGGAGCATCGGCTTGTGGAGCCCCCCAGTGCCGTTCGTGACCAACAGATCCAGGCACGCCAGGCTGGTAGGAAGTAGATGGTGCTGCTAGTGAAGACCAGGGCGTCGATATGAAGTTGCACTCCTTGACCTGGTTCCTCCCCTCGCTGTACTCCGTACCTGCCTGAGACCGACCTGCAGGCCAGGAACCGGTCTGCGCATTTCGATTTCCGCTCCGTCTAGTGTAGTGATCGTCATTTGTCGCTACCATGTGGTTTTCGACGGCGACAAACCAGGAATCGCACGGGGCCGTGGCCCCTGGGCAGCCATTCTGTTTCTGCCAAAGATCTGCGAGAACGTGACCCAACAATGGCAATGACGCCGCCGAAGCTACTAAAAGTACTCCGTACATACTAGTACAGTACGTGCAGTTGCATCGGCCTCACCGAGGGTTTTGATCTTGAGTAGTGGAGGTAGCTGAGATCGAGGCTCCATGGGGCTGTGAAACAATGTCGGCGTCTTGGCACGGAGCGCGCGCCTGTTGTGGTGGGATTGCCTGGGGGCCTTGAAAGGAAGGTGAATTGATTCAAAAAGATCAGGACCGCTTTCCCGACACAGGTTCTTTGGTTCGTGCGGGGCACGCGCGTTGGCGCGCTGAAGCAACGGTGGAAAAGCGGTCCCCGTGCCGGAGCGTACATCGGGGTGTGTCGAGCAATAATATATTGCCCCTGGCGCAGCCGCATGCTGCCTCGAGCACAGTCCAGGCTGGTGTTGCCTGCAGGCACGCGTGCTGGTACAGTTCCGCACCCAAGCACGAGAGGGAGGGAAGCCAATGTGCAATGCCAGATTTCCTTTGGGTGACGAGGAATTGCGGAGCGCGGCAAGCTGTCGTCCTGGCGTCGTCGCATGCCCCCCGCGGCAGCTGAGCGGAGTGCAGAGAGCGGAGACATCTGGTCGGGAACTGCCGATGACACCGGACGGGGTGGGCGGGCGACGGCCGGCTCTCGCTTGGCTGTCACTGATCATTGATGTTCCGGTCACAATGCACAGCTGGACAGCTGTGGTGTGCCGAGACAGAATGTGTGGCAGCGCGCTGCCCAAGAGCCGTCAAAAGCCATCGTTTCACTGCCCCTTCACTGCCCCTTCGAGTTTAGCCAACAGATCGAGAACGGGGCGCCGCGAAGCCCAACAACAACTTCGAGGACCCAAGCGGCTGAGCAAGGCTTGAAACCTTCTAGAAGGCGACGGAACGCGTATCCCTGCCGCGTGGAGCTCACGGAGGAAAGGATAGACGAAGCAGCAAGCCTGGTTCACATTATGCGTTCTCACGAACGCACGACGGGATTGGCTTCGGGTCCTCTGGGCCCGCGCATCTGGATCGTTAGTTAACAAGAGTACCGTATCCTCGTTTATGCACTGCGCTGAAGCTGCGCTCTGGTGAAGCCGTCGAGGGCACCGATTTGGCGAGGGATGCAGCTGTCCCAGTCTGGCGATTGTGGTGTGAAAGGTCAGGAAGCATGGCAACCTACACGCAGTGCTGAGGGGGCCCCGGGTTTTCGGGGCCTCACTCCAGCGATGGGGCGTCGGTGACCGCGTCGATTGGACACGCGCTCATCGAGGACCAAGGTCTGGCGTGGGCCAGGCATGGGTGTCGACGAATCAGCGGCGGCTTAACCCCTCAACGGTGTGCACGATCTTGCTTGCATGTGGAGTTTCGGACCGTCGGCCGTTGAGGGATGCGCCACAACGGGAAGGCCTCGATTGCCAAGCCCGGACTCGATCTGGTGGCGTCGCTGGGTGTCCCTCCCTCGTGGACGGCGCGAGTGCCAGACGGCCAAAGTGACCGCGCAACGGCAAACCCATCCAGATCAGCAAGGTAACTGATCATTGCGGTTGTGTTGACGGCAGGAGTGAAACGGGTTCGGGTCAACACCGTTCACACTGGGCGGTGAGTGGGACCTGGGTCACCCCAGCTTTTTGCGTGGCAGTTCTACACCGAATTTGTGCAACCAAGAGCGGCACTTGTGGAGGAGGATCCCGCGCCGTCTGCTCCGTCGGTACCAGGGCCCCACGGCCGACGCGGCTTCCCCAGTGCGGCAGGCACCTGCAGCGTCAGGAAACGCGGAGGTCCCCAATCAGGCCGTGCAGGACGAGAGTTCGGGAACCCATGAAGTGCAGAAAGTTGGGGGACGGCACTTGCTCAGTTATACTTTGGCGAGCTGTGGAGTCCTCGAATTGGCGTTGCCCACAAGCGAAGCGAGACGAGACGACTGACAGCGGCAAGCCGGTCTACTGCGTACATACGGACGGCTTGCATCTTGGAATTGATCACAACAGAATCAGCCAGTGATAGCTAGAGAACCAGCCTTCGAGACGTGCAAAGTACGCATTAGACAGACGGTACTCTCCCTACATACCTTACCTCGCAGTACATGAAGGCCGTCATTCAAGTGCAGTGGCTGATGAGCCCGGACCGGCAAGGCTGAGATGCAGCTGTCCAAGTCCCGGGCCGTGCGTGATTGGCTACCGCGATCAGATATGTTTCAAGTCGACCTCAACACCCTCTTCGCCGCTTTCTCGGCCGATAATTCACGACATAAGGCTTCTGCGATATTGGCCTCGGGACCCGTGCTGAGCGGGAGTCGAGGTCGGCCCAGCAAGACAAGCTCAACGGCTCCGCAATCTCGAAGGCACGGCGATCGCTCCGGGAGTCCAAGACGGGGGTGGGCTGTTCTGGAAGGTTGGGCAACTCGGAGTTGGCGAGAGAAAATTGCCCATGCAGCCATGTCATGTGGCACCGCTGGCAATGGATTTACGGGTTGTCAATGCGATGGAAATTGCGGAGAGAGAGGAACGGCAAGGCGGGCGAAGCGGGGAAGACCAACTCGCTACTGTTACCCGACTTCAGTTCAGTTCGCCACCGCTTTCCCCGCGTGACTCTAACTCGACGTCAAACGCAGCTCTTTCGCATTCAGAGCATACAGGTAGGTGGCGGCTGGATTGGGACTTGGGTGCTGACAGTGCTCGTCGCGAGGCAGTTGTGATGAACGCACGAGCTGAACACTGAGAGTTCGGTCGGTCCTGCTGGAAAAGCTGGATCTCTCCTTCCAGATGTTGACTCCTCAGTCGATCGCGATTGGTCTGCTCCTGCCTTCCTGACTCGCCCAGCTGATGATGCAAGGAAAGATTGGATGCATGGATGCATCAACCCCCCCCACAACACAGCACAGGGGCCCGGCTTGGCAGGAACCCACCACATCAGGCCCCCCTGCTGCCATCTGCCGTTCTCCGTCGACGAGTCCGGCGCTGGGCAACCACAACCACAGTTCAAACGCCAGTGGTCGACCGTCGACCTGATGATTTGGGACCTCGAACCAGTGTCTCACCAGTCGTCAACACGACGCTGGCTATCCATCGCGCCCCTGCTTGTCGGGAACGGTCCGAAGAACACCACGGAAGGTTCTCTTCTTGCTTCCGTACGTGTACCCAGAGAACTTACTAGTAGGTAACAAGGTTGCATGCCACTGCGACGGAATACTGTGTACTATGCAACTACATACACAGTAGCAGTGCGGATGCAGTTCGGAGGCGTGTAGCTGGTGTCCCCTGACTGGCTCGGAGGAATCTGCGTGGACGACCGCACCATCTGCGTTGCCGTTCCATCTGCCCAGGAGCTGGCGGCGGCAGGCCGAAGCGACAGGGGCCGTCGGCCTGCAGTCTGCATCTGCTGTGCAGCGCGACATGCACCAGGGCATGCAGCTCTCATCGGCCCAGCCATTGCAGTCCCGAAGCAGCAGTTGATGGGCGACAGACTCCATGCTCAGGTATGGTTGAGCATGGCAACGACTGACGAAGGATGGGACGAGATGGTCCAGCTGATGGGCGCTGATCCGGTTCGGCTCCGACTCTCCAGCAAATCCCCGCGACCCCAGGTCCCCAGCTTTTTCTGTGCTCCGGCGGCGGCAGCCATCGCATCAGCAAAACCTGGGCCTGGTGCTCCACGAGGTTCCTCTTTCGGCGCCGCTCTGGCTGGTCGGAAACCACCGCCAAGGCGATTCCGGACAGGGATGGCTCTGTTCGTCACCCACCTACTCTGGCTTCTCCGCTGCTTCTAGCGCCCCATCGTCACGCTGCAATTTGTCAATGACTCTGCCAAGTGGAGGTTGCTCTGCACCAAGCCCATGAAGCGCACCATTCAAAGTGGGCCAGCCCGAGGTGGGCAGCCCGACGAGCGCCAGGCCTACCGGGAGAGAACCAGTTCTTGTCGAGGTCGGGCGTCCGAATGCGCTTGGATGTTTGGAGCGGCTCTCTGGCGGCGCCGCTACGAGGAAAGGCGGAGCACGGAGGAGGAGTCTGCTCCACCGCGACCACCATGGCCACCATGACCGCTGTCTGCAACCCCTGCCCAGTGGAGAGGCCGACAGTTGGTTTGGTCTGGCGGGAACAGAACGAATGGACCATATATCCTCACACAGACCCTGACGAGGTGCATTCCCCAGAAATCCGCCGTCAACTCTCCCGCACTGCGCTACCCGCCCCGCGCTCGCACACCGCGCTCTCGCTTGGCCCCCCCTCCCAAAACGCCTCCCGTCCCGCCGACGTATATTGCCCTCGCAATATAAACTTGATACTGGATATTGTGCTGGACCAGAAAGCGGCGCCCCCCCTGTCGCCGTTCGCCTTTTGCTCTCAGCGCCACAGAGCCTTCTAAGAGCCCGCCTACTGGGCATGCACGCCAAGCCGACGCGACAGACTCGCCCAAAGTGCATGAGAAGCAGGAACAGCGAGAGCGCACAAAGTACCGATCTCTCACTTACTCGAATCGGGCATCCTTTGGCCCTTTTGGCACCTCCCCGTCGCTCCGCACCCCTCTTGTGAGCACCGCTCGGCACATCGGTCGAGGTTCAGGGCCTGAGGACACCGCGCCTCATCCACGCCGGGAAGCCGGACAAGCACCTTCGCCGTTGAGCGACGAGACGAAGCATATCCGAAAATCTGGAGTTCGAGGGGTTCGGAAAGGCGCAACAAGAAACGGCCGACCCAGCCCTGTCCGGCAACGCAGACACAACCCAGCCGTTCGTTGCACCCCCCGGGATCCGTACATACACAGTAGGTGAAGATCACGTTGCCCCTGCCCTCCACGTTCTGCTTCTCAACGGGGCTCGTTTCCATCCATCCCGTCCCCCCTTGCCGGCTGTCCGCTCGTCATCCAGGCACCCCTACACACCCCCCCCCCCCTTCCCCCGACCCCGCCACACGGTGCTGGTACTGCATCCATCGTGCAGTTGGCCCTGCCGCTCTCACTCACAACCGCGCGGATCCCCTCCCAGAGCTTTGGGCGTTTTTCCCCCCTTCAATGCTATCCCATTCTGTCCATTAATGCTCATGCCTGTCGCTGACAGTTCCCCACGAAGCTGACTTCGGTCCGTCTGACTGCCGCTCCCCAGCCCGGACCCGGCACCCTGCCCGCCTCCTCCGCCAAGAGCTCGGATATAGATACTGAGCTCCCGCCTCTCGTCGTCGCCGTCGACGAACCTCACCTCTCGTCCTTTCTTTACAAACCTGACGTAGCAGCGCTTCAACCAACTACCCGCACTCGCTAGAAGCCGCACGTCTTTCACATGTTCTGATTCGCAGGTCTTGACGACCTGGTTAGTATCTAATTTTGCACCTCGCCCTCCTTTCCGATCTCCAGTCTTCGCCTTCTTCCGTCACAATGTTGTCGAATCCGCTCCACCGCTTTTCTCCCTACCACATCCCTTCGGGCCCGCTGCTCTCCAACGGCCACGTCCCCGGCGGCCACCTACACGCTGCCGGGCTCGACACGTTGGCCCCGGGATCTCACTACGCCCTCCAACAGCTCCAACAACACGTGGGCGTTCACAACCCACACCTCGCCAGGGCCGGACCGCAACCGAAACACAGGCAGCACCCTTACGGCCCTGCCGCCAGAGCAGCCGGCGTAGCTGGCCCTATTCGGAGGAGGATTAGCAGAGCCTGTGACCAGTGCAATCAGCTACGAACCAAGTGCGACGGGCAACACCCATGCGCGCACTGCATCGGTAAGACAAAAGTGACGCGTATCTTCGGGCAGGAGGCATATCTAACGACCAGTAGAGTTCCAATTGGGCTGTGAATACATCCGAGAACGCAAGAAGCGCGGCAAGGCATCCCGGAAAGACCTCGCGCAACAGGCGGCCGCCCAAGCCGCTGCGGCCGCCGCGACGTCTGGGAGTGGCACCAAGGCGGAGAGCCAGTCGGGCGAGAATGGCTCGTCCACAGAGAGCCGCAGTGACACGCCCACCGCCCCCACCAAGCCGATTTTGACGGTGTCCACGGAAATACCCCCACACACGGACAAGGGCATGAACGAGATGGCAGACGACCCGCTTCGGGGACAGAGGACGGGGAGTATAGAGACGTTGGGTGAGCTGAGCGCTCACCCAGGCCACATGTCGGGCCATCCTGGGTCTCTTGACAGGGAGCATCTCGACAGCCCAACGGGTTTGGACCTCAATGGATATGGCGCCGTCCACCCCGCATACGACCGCCAGATGGGCGCACACATGATGGGCGGTCCCGCCCACACACCGTATGGCGCCAACCAGGGGAACATGTCCAGCTACCCCGAGCTGCCGTATGCTTTGCAGACGCAGAGCCCAACCGGCTACTCCGCAAACGCCCCGAACGGTTTCCGCCTGGCCAACAGCCCTCTCAGCGCCTATCCCATGGGCGGGGAGACGGCTTCGCCTGGTGGCTGGATGAGCATGTCCTCGCCGCCGCCCCAGTTCGCTTCGCATGTGCCGCAGAACGGCTACGGCCACTCGCCGCTGCGGTACCCGGTCCTGGAACCCCTGGTCCCGCACCTGGGCAACATCATCCCGCTCTCTCTCGCCTGCGACCTCATCGACCTTTACTTCGCAAGCTCGTCGTCCGCTCAGATGCACCCAATGTCGCCTTACGTGCTGGGCTTCGTCTTTCGGAAGCGGTCGTTTCTGCACCCGAGCAAGCCCCGTCAGTGCCAGCCAGCCCTTCTCGCCAGCATGCTGTGGGTTGCCGCGCAGACGAGTGACGCGCCTTTCCTGACCAGCGTCCCTTCGGCTCGCGGCAAGATTTGCCAGAAGCTGCTCGAACTAACCGTCAGCCTTCTGAAGCCGCTCATCCACACCCCCTCGGAGGAGGCGTCCCCCGTCTCCAGCCCCATCGTGGACGGTGTTGCGCTGGGCGGCCTGGGCGTCGCGCTCCCCGGATCGATCAGCATGGAAGCCCTGACGAGCGAGTCTGGCGCTTTCGGCGCGGCCGGCACTCTAGACGACGTGATTACCTACATCCATTTGGCGACGGTCGTGTCTGCCAGCGAGTACAAGGGGGCCAGCCTGCGGTGGTGGAACGCCGCGTGGTCCCTTGCTCGCGAACTCAAGCTTGGACGTGAACTGCCTCAGAACGCGCCCTCTAGTCGCCAGGGCGACTCCACCGACGTCGACGGCGAAGGCAACGGCGAGATGGGCGGCGTCCCCGGTGCCATCACCGAGGAAGAGCGGGAGGAGAGACGGCGGATCTGGTGGCTTGTTTACATCGTCGACCGCCACCTGGCATTGTGCTACAACCGGCCCCTCTTCCTGCTCGACATCGAGTGCGAGGGTCTGCTCCAGCCCATGGACGACACCGACTACCAGAACGGCAACTTCCATGCCTATACCGACCCCAACGTGCTCGCCTCGGACCCCGAGGCGGGCCAAAACCGCGCCCGTGGACCGTCATTTGAGTGCACTGGCCACAGCATTTTTGGGTACTTCCTGCCCCTGATGACCATCCTCGGCGAGATTGTGGACCTGCACCACGCGAGGAACCACCCCCGCTTCGGCGTCGGATTCCGCTCGTCTCGTGAATGGGATGACCAGACGTCCGAGATCACGCGCCACCTCGACTCGTATGAGCAGAGCCTGAAGCAGTTTGAACAGCGCCACCTCAGCCTCAACGCGCAAGCGCAGGCGGCCGACGAGAAGGCGGCCGAAGCGGCCGGGGTGCCGACCGCCAGCGAGCTGCCCGGCACGCCGTCCGGGCACAGCGTGCACAGCGTGCACACCACGTCAAGCCGCATGACGGAGAGCGACATCCAGACGCGCATCGTCATGGCGTACGGCACGCACGTCATGCACGTGCTGCACATCCTGCTGACGGGCAAGTGGGACCCCATCAACCTGCTCGACGACAACGACCTCTGGATCAGCAGCCAGGGCTTCATCACCGCCACCGGCCACGCCGTCTCCGCCGCCGAGGCCATCAGCAACATCCTCGAGTACGACCCAGGCCTCGAGTTCATGCCCTTCTTCTTCGGCATCTACCTGCTGCAAGGGTCCTTCCTGCTGCTGCTCATCGCCGACAAGCTGCAGCTCGAGGCGTCGCCCAGCGTCGTCAAGGCGTGCGAGACCATCATCCGCGCGCACGAAGCGTGCGTCGTGACGCTCAATACCGAGTATCAGGTATGTCTCTTACACCGCCCGCCCTCCGCGGCTCCACTTTCGAGAGCGATGATTACTGACCTGATTATGTGATCCAGCGCAACTTCAGCAGGGTCATGCGCAGCGCCCTCGCCCAGGTCCGTGGCCGCGTGCCTGAGGACCTCGGCGAGCAGCACCAGCGGCGGAGGGAGCTCCTCGCGCTGTACAGGTGGACGGGCGACGGGACTGGTCTGGCACTGTGAAGGTTGCCCGACCGACTACGTCCGTTTGGTCTGCCCGCCACCTTCTTAATCGTATTCTTTAAATCTTATCTACCTATACACGATGCTCTATTGGGCTGGTCGGTTGGTGTTGGTTGCTGCTATTTTTCTCTTTTATTTCCCTCAGGCCGGCGATTCTATCTTACCTTTCCACTTATTTGGCTGGCGTTTCTGGCTTTGCTTTTGCTCTGCTTTTGACTTGGTCAGGGGTGTTATCAAGGTTACCAAAACCAAAAAGGCAACCGGGCCGGAAGATGGGGGGTTTCTCTTACGGACAGGACAGGAGGGTCTCGGGTTTCCTGACAGGCGTGTTGGCTCGACTTAGGGGGTGTGCTACACAGAGACGGGATGGATGGGGGCTTAAAACAGTCTGGATTGGCGAGGGACGAAGATGGACGATTGTGATGCCTCTTCAAACGAAACGACCATGGTCGACGCCGAAATGCGTTTCAAAGTGCCGTGGGCGATGAGGTCTGTGTTCGGCGTGTGCGTTTTCTCTTTGGATACCTCGGTTATTGGGTCGTACCGTCGCGATGGTTCTGGATGGGTCAAGTTTCCGGTTTTGGATTTGGAGACGGTCTGCGGAGCTTCAGGTTGCGAACAGCAGTGTGTAGATATTGTGTTATGATATTGCTTCATACTGAATGGGTATATCACATCTTGGGTGCCAACTCGGGTTGACTTGTTCAAAGTGAGTCCCAATAACCGCGAACTGAGCTCTTCTTGCCGTGTCGAGTTATTTGGCCTGTCGTCGTGATACCACCAAAATGAGACGGCGCGCCACAAGGTGAGTATCTCAAAGTCGAAGCTGAGAGATGCACCTCATCACTAGTCACTGAAAATACCCCCTCTCGTATTGTTAATCTACTGCTTTCTACTCTTACTTTTCTTGCTTATTTTCCTTTCCCTTGTATTCGCTTAGTGAACTACCTCTTCAAAGGCTGTATACTTTCGCTCTTCCTTTACCGTTCATGTCACAAAAGCTCGAACAGCAATCTTGGATGATCTGGCTACCACGGCAGCTTAGTGCTCCTGGACTCTTGGTCGGCGGGTGGTGATTTGTATTAGCAGGACATTCTACACTACTAAACCGCTCATACAGTGAAGGAGACAGGGAGAGACAAAGGGGTTGAGGCGTTGCCCCTAAGCATCAAACGGCCAGCGTTGAATGAACTCCCTCCTCGCAGCTTCGTCATCACGAAAACACTGCTCCGCCGCCTCGTCTCTCAGATACGACAGCAGTTTCTTCGTCCCGTCGTACGCATCATGTTCAGCCAGCCCCTTTTCAGACCACTTGTCGCCCATCTGCGCTCTGATCTGACTCATCAGATTTGCGCCCTGGTCCGCCTCGCAACGTACAAAACGTGCCCGGCCGTCGACTGCTGGAACTGGATTGCCCGGTACTGCACCGGGCTCTTGCCACGGACGAGACGGCGCCAGGCAATCATGATTCCGCGTTTGAGGTATTCCGCAATTGCTGCTGACTTCTCCTCCGGAGACATCCCCGTGGTGTCGAGTCGACCTGGCGGCTCTAGATCCTCCCCGATGTCTGAGCCGTTGTAGTCGAGGAAGGCAGGGTCCATGTGATGGTCAAACAGCGGCACGATTTGGGTGGATTGCCAATCAATGATGGCAGTGATTTGCGTGGGGTCATCTGGGTTGACGAAGATGTTCTCGCCGTGCAGGTCATCGTGCCAGAGCCGGCTAGGGAGCATGTCTTGCAGCAGCTCAGAGCTAGACCTGTTGGGCAAAATCTGTTCCAGCACTTGGAGGTAGGCGGCGTCGGCCCACCGTTTCTTCGATGGCGAAGGCTGGTACAGGCGTGGTCCGGTGAGCATAACCAGCTGCTGTGGGTTTTCGGGTAGATGTTTCACTGCCGCTTGTTCCATGGCTCCGAGAGCTTGTCGATACGTCAGTGCAGATGTCCCTAACCATTTGGATATTTGGATTGAGTCAGCCCACACTACTCCAGCTAGGTTACTACGTGGTCCGTAACCGAGGCGCCGACGAAGACAACCTTAGCATCACGGATTTGCGGATGGAGGAGAAAAAGGAATGTCCAAGCCGCTCTTGGCCGAGCTTGCCAAACTCGGCCGCACGGGGGTGGAGGCTCTGCGAGTTCAGCTGCGAGAACTGCTGGATGAACTTTCGCGGCTGGAGCTGCCGAAACAAAAAAGCCGAAGTCGATCAGCGGCTTGCGACTTGCCGCAAGAAGCTCATCGCCATGGGCGGTTCCAGAAACACCCCAGCGAGCCAGAGGGAGGCGCTCTTCAAGCACGCTTCCAAGTTCGAGCAAATCGTGCGCGATGCTCTCGATGCTCGATATGAAGGCAATCCCGTATGTTACGAGAGATCGGGGCTCAAGCTGGCCACAGAGATCATGGACTTGAACGAAGGCTTCTCGGAACTGACGTGGAAGAAGGGACACACGTGCAGATTCGCGGACACACCCGCCAAACCTTCTCCTGGGGATAAGCTAAAATACGAACAGGAGCTCACCACCATCCTTGAATCCGTCGCTTCCATGCCGGAGCTCGAGCCGATCGTTCGCGACATCACCGATTGTCCCGCGCCATCAGACCAACCCATTATGGGTCGCATCGAGCAGTACTACAAGGAGAGCCGTGGTCCGGAGTTGGGAACAGTAGGTTATGTGCTGCCCCAGTAATCTACCGTACATCTGCTGATACACAACGTAGTTTGGAAGGACCTTGTTGGCCATGATCTTCCGAATGCAGGCAGCCAATTGGCGAGGAATCGTCACGGCCCATGTTGCAGGCATCATTGTGGTCATCCATAGCTTCATCAGGGCGCTGCTGGATGAGACCTTCGTTGAGCAGCGCATGCGAGAGGAGCTATGGGATGTGGTGCTTCTCGAAAAGCTCCGGGAAGCATATGGTCGAGCCAAGCGCCACGCTGACTTCCTCCTTGACATTGAACTGGACGGGCGACCGAGCACGTGCAACCAGCATTTCAACGACAACCTGCAGAAAGCCAGGGCTGATCGGATGACCCATCGACTTCGCGGCATGATACTGGAGCATCGTAAGGGCACCGTCGTCTCGGCAGAGAGCGCTATCGCCGAGTTCGCGACCCGTAAGAGCAACGCCAACCAAGTCAAGGAGGACATCCACGACATCTTGAAGAGCTATAACAAGGTCTCCCGCGAGAGATTTGTGGGGTTCATCTGTCGTCAGATGGTGGAGAACTACCTCCTGGACGGATTCGAGAGCCCTTTGAAAGCCCTCACTCTGGAGCTGATCGCCAAGATGACCGACAGCTAGCTCGAGATGATCGCGGGAGAAGATGCCGCCACCAGGCGGGAGAGAAAGAGGCTGGAGACCGAATCCAGGGGTTGGAGGCCGTCATGCGGATTTTGAGAAGCTAACGATGACGACAGCCGTGCTGGGCTCTGAGAGATTGTGGTAGGGAGCTCGCACCGCCCTGGATGTAGGTCGAGTTCGAGGGACATTGTGAAGGAAGCTAGGTACCTGGGATGGTGCGCAGTCTGTGAGAAGACACCCGCCGCGGTGGTGGGGAATGCAAGTCTGTCGTTTCTTCTGCTTGGTTCCAGGCGTGAAGTCAATAGGTTCGTTCCAGAGAACGGTTCTTTGGTGAGAACGACAGACAATCGTTCACCGACTTAAACAGCACGCGCCTCCATCTCCGCCATCTTCTCATCCATCCGCCTCGCCGCCTCCTCCTCCGCGTCCACATCGTACCCCGCGCCGCCGCCCACCCCCCTCGCTCTCAACTCCCGCTCCACAAGCCCCCTAGTCAACATCCCCCCCTCCCACCCATTTACAACCTCCCTCCTCGCCTTCCGCCCCCACCCGTCCACACTCCTCATCCCCACGACAAGAAACCCAAGCTCTTCCCGCTCGACATCAAACACTTCCCACCACGCGCAGGCAGGCATCTTGGCGCCCACGTCCCGCGCCGCATTGTACACGGCCGCGACGGCCAGCGCGTGCGGCTGGCTGGTCAGGTACAGCAGCTGGGGCGAGAGCAGCGCGGTGTTGAGGTAGGCGAGGGCGCGGCGCGCGAGCGGGTCCTTCCCGCGGGCTGGCTGCGCGAAGAAGTCGAGGGTTTGCAGGTAGGTGATGGCGAGCGGGTGCGGGAGGGCGACGTGCGTGTTGAAGGAGAGGGCGGCGAGGATCTGGGATTCGAGGTGCAGCAGGGTGGTGTGGAAGTTGGTGTAGGCGGTTTGGGACGGGGCGGATGTGGCTGGGGGTCGGGGCGGTGGTGGGGAGGTGGGAGGGCGGAAGAAGCTGCTGTGTGGCGAGAGGAGGTGGGTGTAGACGAGGCAGAGGTCGCGTGGGGAGCGGGGAACGGCGGAACACTTTGCGACGAGATAGAGTACGGCGGCGGAGACGTCCTGGACGAAGCGGAGGAGAGAGTTAGCTGGAAAGGGATAAGAAGGATCTGGAAAGAGGGCACGTCTCACGCTGAACTCGTGCGACATCATGGGCTCGACGAGCCAGTAGCGTGCCAGCAGGACGTTTGCTTGGGCGGTGATGGACTGGGGCAGCTCGAGGAGCATGCCAGCGGCTTGGGTCAGGCACTGCGTCGCAAAGAAGATGGCGTCCTGCAGCTCCATCGGGAGCGCGCCAAAAGAGCGCCGCTGGAATAGTTGGTCTGGCGTCGCCAGCGGATTTGTCATGTGCGCCATGGCCTAGGCTTTCGTGCTGTTTTGCGTGGTGATCGAGAGGTTCCTTCCGACGGGGCTGGGAACTTCGGAAGTGGAAAGCTGCCCAAGAGCTGTTGCGCTCGGTCCCAGATGGCCCGATCACAGTGTGTAAACACAGTAACAGGTGTACTTAGCACGGTGATTCGCCGATAAACACGACTGAGAATTCCTTATCACTTACACCAGGCAAGTCCAACACCGAAGCAGCACCGACTCTATCACGGCCAATCTCTGCAGCGATAAGCATGTACGGCCATAGGCAGTAGACAACTCGGGATCCCGTCCGCTCTCCCATCGATAAGCTACTGACCGCCAGACTAGTAGTTGGGTCGGTGACGACCAGCGAATCCCTGGTGTTGTACGTTATTCTTTTGCTTCTCACGACAATGAAGAGGAAGATCATGAGTCGGCCATAAGGCAAAGGGTCGGCGAAGGAGTGATTGTAGTGTGCACGGCAAGTGTATGCGGAAGTCAAGAGTTACTCGCACGCTCTATTGCGCAAGGAGAGTTGAGACCGCGTCAGGCTTCGCCATCAAGCGTGGCTTGTACTCTCTGCTCAATGATACCAACTCCCAATGCCCAAACCTTGGGTGTTTTCTTGAATACATTTTTCTCATAGACCTTTTATTTTCTGTTATTCTTTTCTATCTTTAGTCCGTTGTCTGAATTTCCTTACCTCGGTTTTAAACCTTTGAGTCCTGTATCTTTATGTCTTTCTATTTTCTTCTTGTTTTTTTCCTTTTAGTCTCCTCTTCTTGTTCTTTCCTTCCGTTTCCTTTTTCTGGTTTTCCTTCCTGTCTCTCTCATTTCTCCGACTTTCATTCTCTGGATTTGTTCCATTCTGCTATTGGTGAGAAAGTAGGAGGTCCAATGATGAAGTATTGGCATTGCAACTATCCTGCTCAAGGCACTCACTCGAATCCACGTTGGGTAGGGGGTGCCCTGGTAGACTCGCTATATCCAACCGGGCCGATCTCAGAGACTGACATTGGTCATCATTTCGGACACTGCAGCATCCTCCTGGCGATCGCTGGCCGCCAGACGACCTACAGCCAGAACATCGGGGGGCAACTTGTGCTCTGCACCTGGCTGGTACCAGTCAACGATCCCACCTTCCTCCTTCTCCCTCAACTTCCTCTCCACAAATCCCTCCATCGCCTCAACCTGCTCCGGCGGCAGCAGTTTCAGTCGCTCCATGAAATTTCCGCTCTCGTTCTTCCCAAAGAATTTCTCATCCAGGAACTTCCAGTAGATACCGTCAAACGCCCAAGTCCGCCTGGCCGCATACGTCACCCAGAAATGGCCCTTGTCCCAGCTATGGCGCATACGACTGGACAGAATCTGCGATTCGTCCAGTCGACCACTTGCAATCAGCTCCCTTTCCTTCTCTTCCAGAGCTCGCAAGAACAGTGCCAATCTCGGCTCGTAGTGCGCCACCCAGTCGTCCAGACCGGTCCGCCAGTCGTCCGGTGCCTGGAGGAGCAGCCATCAGGGTGGGACAAAGAAGAAGTCGGCGGGAGCGGCGTACGAAAATTCCCAGTCGATGGCCGCTGCAATGTTGGCGTCTTTGTCCACGAGAACATTGGCCGGCCGGAAGTCGTCGCACCAGAGCTTGAAGGGCCCATGGTCGAACTCGGCGTTGGCTAAGCGGCCTTCGGCCCTGAGTTTGCGAAAGAGTTGCCTGATAGTCATGCCAACCAAGGTGTCATCAGAAAGCCTGAGGTGGGTGGTCGAGCGACGTGAGTGTCGAGGCCGGAGGAACAAGGCCGGAGGCAGAAACTGAGAAGCATGGAAGGAAAAGATTGAATGTGTCAATACCTCGCAATGTACTTCTTTCTACAGTCGTCAGCGGATTCGATGGCCTGGTTGCGCTGGAAAGATAGCTGTTGTAAATGCATGTCGACGAAGGCAACGTAGTACTCTGACGTCTGACGAAGTCCGGTACGTCTTCGAGCGAGGTGGCAAATGGAAATGCGGGACGCGTGCAAAGTTGGCGAGTTGGGACATGTTGATAGACAGTGGCCGACTGAGCACCGCCAGAGCATTCTCGTCATTGCCGTCGGGGAAGTTGAGTGACCCAATGGTCAAGAACTCGCATGCAGCGAGTTGAACCAGGATACCAGCTATTTGGCTGTAGGCTCGTGCGAGTTTTTGCTCGTCGATATCCGGATTAGGCATTGCGACGCCCTTCTTGCTGAGCCCGGGTTTATTCAAAACGTCCCCCAGTCCTCCGGTATTCTCGACCCAATCCATGCTAATGAACGGCCCTAGTCCGCCGGGGCTCTCGTCTCGCGTGCCGTAATGAAGGGTGAAAGGCACTGGAGTGGTGGTATTCTCCGAGATACAACGCAACGTAGCAACCTCGGCCACGAGCTTTTCTTCTGCATACTGAAAGTAAGCTGGCATAGGGAAGCGAATCATCGCTCCAGGGCCTTCGGTCATTCGCACGTGGTAGGAGACGTTGAACCCTCCTCTTTGAGGGGCGCAGAGCTCCAAGGCTCTCCCCATGTGATGCTTCATGACCTTCCTGGCAACCTCATAGTAGAGATCATTGTCGTAAAGTGTCTTCTTCCATGCCTCAAACAGGTCGTCTCCGTAATCCCAGGCAGTATCGTCGAATTTTTCAAAAGGAGGGCGCCATTGTTCACGGCGTGCGGACGCCACAAAAGAGTGAGTCCTCGAGGAGCTTGATAACGAGACTTGCACGATGAAATTGAGAGCCACGAGTATGCGCGACTTCGGAGGCGACAGGCAATAGAGCAGCCTCAAAGCTGGAAACAGGGTTGTCCTGTGAGTCAATCAGAGTCCAAGAAAAAGACACGCCTTCATGGCCAGGTATGTAGGCCAGGCGTCACGGCTGCGGACGCTGCTTGACCAATCGTTGGCTCGTGGGTGATCGTCCCATTCTCAAACTTGCATGCCAATGTGGACTTACCAGAAGTGACCACCAACAGATGGTGATCGCTCGGGGACAATGCTTCCAAGTCAAGGAGGAGACGGAGTCGGTCAGGGCGAACTGGTCGCAGGAGCCCCACTGGGTGGTTAGTTGTCAATCGGATTAACGATACGTCGGTGAGCGAGTGAGTGACGGAAGTGAGGCGCGCTTCTCGTACACAAGCGCGCTCACCACATCGGCCGTGGCTCACAGGTCCTTGAAGTCGAGGCTTCCCAGTCAGCTTTGCCCAGAACCGTTTTATTCGTCGAGGCGACAACGCACATGGGACCAACATCTCATGCATTCGGCCCACTTGAGGGCATTCAGCGTCAGGCCTGACCTGCAGGCTGCCGCGAGTGCCGTCTGGTCCGAGAGGGCGGAGGAGGAAGCATGGTTGCCTCACAGGGGAGCCGGAGCAACGGACGCGAGGCAACTGCACGACGTTCTGCATAAAGAGGCCGCTCCTTCCTCTGTCAGGTTCCCATTTCCTCGTCACGCACAGCCAACACCTGACCTGCGCTCCAACCATCTTGTGTGTTTCACGACAGTCAGCCATCTGAATCTTGACTCAATCCTTCCGCCAAAACGTAAGGTAACGCTGCCAGGAGTGGAAGCTTCCTCTGCTAGCCGCTCGAAAATCCTCAAGCGCCGCGGTTTGCAACCAGCAAGCATCATGTCGTCAACCAGCGACCGCGATGCGACCAAATTCGGAATGGATGTCCCAAAGGACAATGCCGATATGATACGAGCGGCGGGCGAGCGATCTCAGTCGAAGAGAAACAAGGAGGCGGATGAAGTCTATGAAAGTTCCCCGGCCCGTTGACGAGACGTTGATGGAGCAGTCGGCGCAGGAGTCTCGGGACAGGCGGAAGAAGAAGTGACTTGGCAAGTCACTCAGTCTGGATGGAGCCTCGGCACTTCAACTGAGCCGCTTATGTTCTGGTGTTTGATGGGCTGGCAAGGAACGGAGGCTTCACATCGGCTGGTTGGTTCGCCGGAGGGTTGGTGATAATTGTTAGTTTCACCTTGAGACAATCGGGCAATGAGAGCATGCGCAGGTTTGCGATGTGGTGCTAGAGTTCCTTTGCAGAGCCATCGTTGTAGCCCTTGTGCCTCACTTACCGATGTCGGGATGAGACGACCGACAAACTTCATACCACCCTGTAGGCTCCTTAGGGCAGCAGGGCTGGGCTGGGGCTGGGGAGTCTGCTAGTGATACTCCGTATTTAGAGTTATACAAGAATGTAAGGTACCAGGTACCAACCGTAACCTTGGCACTGCCAGAAGTGTTCCTTCCATCGCGGTCACGGGACAACGCGTGCTGAATGGCCCCACTATCATCAATTTAGGTTTCTGGGGCAGTCGCGTCTCAACATGCACAAACAGACTGACTGCCCCGCCGCCGCCCGCACGCGACATCTCAGGCCGCCCCTGGCCAATTGCTAAGCGTCAGCACTCTCACTTGACAATCAACTTCTGGTGTGCAGTTAATGAGTTGCATCCAATTGGTTTTCGAAAGTGTCTGGCTCCTGACTGTGTCTCAACGCGCGTCGAAGGCGCGACTGAGCGATGACCGATAAGCCTGGTCGGCCAGTCAACCCCACTTAGCCCCAGCCCTCCTTCAACCGCCTGCGATAATGTCGTTGATGAAACCCGAGCCCGTGGACGACGCCGGTTTCGGCGTTGATGCCCACACTGAACCACAGCAGCATGGTACCCCACCGGACGTCGGCTACCTCCAGCAGCTCGTCTCGAGCCAAACGACCTCGCCCGACCTGCTCGAGAAAGGCGTCAATATTGGCCTGCGGCTGCTCAAGGCCCTCAAGGAACCCCTGGACACGGTAGCACCGCTCAACACAACCCAGGCGTCTCAATGGCTCAAGGCCATCGGCGACCTGGAGGCGCTTGCCGAGCCCACGCGGACAATCGTTGGTGTTGTCGGCAATACGGGGGCCGGTAAGTCGTCAGTCATCAGTGCTGTCCTCGACGAAGAGAGGTATGCGTTTACTTATCCATTTGCTTTGAGGTCCGAGTCGGAATGGTCACTCACTTTACTAGACTTCTTCCTACCAACTGCATGAGAGCTTGCACCGCGTCTCCCACCGAGATCTCATACAACCACTCGAAGGACCCCGACGAGCTGTACCGTGCTGAGGTTGAGTTTATCACTTGTGACGACTGGGTCAAGGACTTGCGAGCTCTCTACAGCGATCTCCTTGACGGCAATGGCGAGGTTTCGCGGGAAAGCTCCAACCAGGATAGTGAGGCCGGCGTTGCGTACGCCAAGATCAAGGCCGTCTACCCCAAGATGACGAAGGAGATGATGGCGAAAGCCACCCCCGATGATCTCGCCAACCAGATCGCCGTGCGTTCGGTTCTGGGAACCGTCAAGAAACTCCGAGCCACCACCGCCGCCAGCCTGTACCGCCAGCTACAGGAGTACGTCGACAGCAAAGAAAAGACTGCCGAAAAGCGGATGGAATATTGGCCATTGATCAAGGCTGTGCGCATCTACACCAAGGCTTCAGCACTGTATGTGACATTCTGTTCTGTTGTCTGCCCAGTGGCTCCCATTTGCCCAAGGACAAGAACAGGGCGAGCTAATACGGTTGCCAGTTCCACGGGCGCGTGCCTCGTCGATCTCCCTGGCGTTCAGGATTCGAACGCAGCTCGAGCTGCAGTCGCAGCGAACTACATGAAGGCTTGCACCGGCCTCTGGATTGTCGCTCCGATAACCCGTGCCGTTGACGACAAGACCGCCAAGTCGCTGCTTGGTGACTCCTTCCGGTACGTTTGCTTATCCGCCGCCCCCCACAGTGGTGTTTTGGTTCACCCTGCGGGTTCTTTTTATTCTCCGCCCCCCCCCCCCCCCCCCCCCCCGCGTTCTGAAAAAGCGGCTCCCTCGCTTATGTACCAGCGACTCATGGTGCTGATTTCGGGCCAGACGGCAGTTGAAATTCGACGGCACCTATTCTGCCGTAACTTTCATTTGCTCCAAGACGGACGACATTTCCGTGACCGAGGCAGCGGAGAGTCTTGGCATTGACGAGGAGATCTCCGAATCCTGGTCTAGGATACAGGAACTTTCCGAAGATATCAGGCAAACAAAATCCGACATCGCCGAGCTCAGAGACGAGAGGAATGCGTGCAACGACTTGGTTGACCAGATCGAGCAGACCTGGGATGGGTGGGAGGCTCTGGGCAGCAAGCTTGCTACTGGAACCACCGTCTTTGCCCCGCCATCGCCGACCAAAAAACGCAAGCGGCAGTCGAATCCAAGGGGAAGCCGAAAGGACCGCAGTTCTGCTGATTCAGAGAGTGACTTTTCAGATTCTGACGGTTCGCAGAGCAGCGACAAGGAAAACAAAGTATCGCTAACCGAGGATAGTGAGCCGCTCACTTCGGACCAGATTGACGAGAAGCTCGCTTCTCTCAAAGGCGAGAAAAAGGAAGTCCGGGCGAGGAAGAAGCAGATCGAGGAGAAAATTTCGGCGCGCCGCGAGGAGATGAAGCAGCTCGTTACGGAGAAGGAAGTATTGCACGCAGAGGTCAAGGCTGTTTGCATACAAGGCAGGAACGAGTACTCAAGACGGGCTATCAGACAAGACTTCGCCATGGGCATCAAAGAGTAAGGATCCCAGAGTCTGCTGATGTGCCAACACAGGTGTTAATCTTTGCCTAGGCTCGACCAGGAGAACGCGGTAGAGGAAGACGAAGCAAATTTCGATCCTGAGGTCGACCTGCGAGACTACGACGCCGTTGCGGCGTCGCTCCCCGTCTTCTGCGTCAGCAGCCGTGCTTTCCAGAAGCTCGGCGGCAGACTGCGAAAGGACGACTTTGACGCCGGGGGCTTCCAGTCGGCCGAGGATACCGAGGTCCCACAGTTACAAGCGCACGCCAAGAAGCTCACCGAAGCTGGCCGAGCGGCCAGTTCGCGGCGGTTTCTCAACAGTCTGATGCAACTCCTCAACTCGATGAAGATGTGGGCGTCGGACGAGGAGACCGAATCAACAGTCTCTAGCCCCGATAAGGGCCAGGAGGAGAGGAGGCTGCGGACGCAACTCCAGGCGATGCAGAAGGTCAGCAGCATTCGTCTCGCACTACCAGGACCCCGTCCGGCCATTTCGCTAACGCCCAGCAGGACCTCGGTATTGCTCTGAACGAAGCCCTAGCTTCGGTGGAACAGGTGTTTGACGAGAACATCTTTGAGAAGTTTGACCAATGCATACCCACCGCGGTCGAGGCGGCGCTGCCTACAGCCACGCAATGGGGGGCTCCACGAGCCATGGGTGGTCTTTTTTGGGGCACATACAAGGCGACGTGCAGGCGGAACGGAGTATTCTCCGGTGCATCGGGTCCTCTAGACTTCAACGCGGAGCTGTTTGAACCCATCTCGACACGTTTGGCGAGCAGCTGGGAGCGAGCCTTTCAACGCCGGCTTCCATCTGCGATTGATGAGTTTCTGCGCACGCTGAGAACACACCTGGTGACGTTCCACCGCGAGGCGACGGAGCGGGCGAGGGAGCGTGGCACCCACCCTCACGGGCTGACCATGTTGGAGCAGCAGCTTCAAGTCCACTTGAATCGGGTCAACGACATCAGGACCAGCGTTCTCGCTACAGCGCAGGAAATGCAACGGGATGCTAACCGTGCGTTCACGCCGGTCATCCAACAGGAGATGACGCCGGCATATGTGGGCTGCGTCTACGAGCGAGGTATGTCTCCTTGAACCCACCCCCCCCCCCCCCGCCCCGTCCCCCAGGACAACGCCGCAATCGGCTAACACCACACGCAACAAATCCAGGCACCGGCTCCTTCATGCGCATGAAGAACCTGATGCTCGCGCACGTCACGGACCGTCGCGGGACCATGTTCCGCAGCGCCACCGACACGGTGAAGCAGCAGCTTGAGGACCTCTGCGTACGCATCGGGCTCCAGGTCAGGGAGCACGTGGACAATGTGCACGCGCAGCTCACCCGCGACTATCTGGCCGTGCTGGTGGGCTCCTCCGACGCGTCGGGGGTTGGAGGGTGCGTCGGACCGCAGCGCGTGGAGCGCATGCTGCGCGCGGAGATGACGCCACTGTTGGCTGGCGTGGATGGGGCTTTTGCTGAGGTGTTTGCGGGGGCGCGGGATCAGACCGGAGTGGCTGCTGCTGATGCTGATGCTGATGAGGGTCGTTTTGCAGCAGTGGGTGACGGTGTTAGCCAGGACGATCTGGGTCAGGGGTCAATTAAGAGCGAGTCGGATGTGTCCGTCCGGGATGGTGCGGCGGTCATGACGGAGGCGGGGTAGGGGTCTGTTGATTTCGGATGGGCAAAAGGGCGTTGTGTTATCGGCTGCCACATGTGGGCAAATCTGGGAGTTGCTGGTTGACGGGGGACAGACTTTGCGGTGGATTTGTCCTGGTTTGCGATGTGTGTTTTCGGCGGTGCGGATACTATCGCCATCTGTAAATAATTATAAGCAACTGTAGGCCACGAACGAGGGATAGAGAGCAGGAAGAATAGACCGGCTCCATTTCTGTGGTCAGGTCAACACAAAGCTGCCTACACAGAGCCATGGCATGCCAGTAATGTTGATCGGCTACCTAGCGCTTCAACCTGCAAACCCGGAGGTGAATTCCGCCTGATGAGGAAGGCTCGGTCCCGGTCCGAGCGAGGCGGGCCCGGAGATGATGCGGGACAGTGGGGACCGATGTGCGCCGACTTTAAAGTTTTCTCGGCATTTCGAGCATTTCGAGCAGTGGCTATTCACACTCACTCACCCCGCCCCCTCTCTTTGACGACACTTCACACTACATGCCAAAATTAGCGTGGAGGGCTCATGCCAGACGAAGAACAATAAGGAGGAGCCTTGGTCGCGAACAGTGCTTTGAACAAGACTTAGCGCCAAGTTTGTGCCTAAGATAAAAGCCGTTTGGCAACGGTCATCAAGGAGCATGGACAAAGTGACCAAAGACGCCGAGTCGCTCACACTGAACGACCCTCGCACGAATGAGACGGCCGTCTCCGACATGGCGGCAATGCTCCCAGAGCTGTCGCCCGGCCGCGCGCTCAACGCCGGCATGACGCTGGAGGAGACGCTGGCCGATCTCAACAAGCACCCAATGTTCATGACCGAGCTCGACACCTCGGGCGACAACGAGGAGCTGGCTGCTCTGCAGGCCCTCGCGTACGAAGGCACGCCGCTTGAGAATGCCACCAACTTTAAGGAGCAGGGCAACGAGTGCTTCCGCGAGAAGCGCTGGACCGACGCCAAGGAGTTCTACGCCAAGGGCGTGGCCATCCTCGCAGCCGAGGAGTTGAGGAGAGCAAAGGGCGGGAAGAAGCGGGTGCGCAAGGCTGCCGAGCCCGTTGCGATCAACCCGAACGCGGATGCAGACGATGCCACCGGACCGGAGCCAGCTGAACCCACCGACGAGGATTACGAGGAAGTCGACGACGACCCGGCCGAGGTCAAGTCGGAGCAGACCCTTCTGGAAACCCTCTACGTCAACCGCGCGGCCTGCCACCTCGAGCTGCGCAACTACCGCTCCTGCACGCTCGACTGCGCCGCCGCCCTCCGCCTCAACCCGCACAACCTCAAAGCCCTCTACCGCTCCGCGCGCGCCCTGCTCGCCGTCGACAAGCTGCCCGAGGCGCGCGATGCGTGCACGCGCGGCCTGGGCCTCGACGCCTTCAACAAGCCGCTGCAGCAGCTCTCGCAGGAAATCGCCGCCGCCGCCACCGCCTCCGCCGCCCGCGCCGCGCGCGACGCCGAGCTCGCCGACCAGGCCCGCCGGCGCACGACACTCCTCCAGGCGGCGCTCGCCGCGCGCGGGATCCGCACGCGCAGCACGGGCCGCCCGCCCGACATGGAGGACGCGCGCGTGGCGCTGGCCCCCGACGACCTCGACCCCGCCAGCGCGCTGATCGTGCCCACGCTGCTGCTGTACCCGGTGCACTACGAGAGCGACTTCATCAAGGCGTTCAGCGAGCGCGAGAGCCTGGACCAGCATTTCGGGTATGTCTTCCCGCTGCCGTGGGACCGCGCCGGCGAGTACACCGCCGCCGGCGTGGAGTGCTACGTGGAGAGTGTCAATGGGGGGTTGGTGAAGATTGGGAGGAAGGTGCCGCTGTTGAAGGTGTTGGCGGGCGGGAACGTGGAGGTGGTGGATGACTTGCTCAAGGTGTTTGTTGTGCCTAAGGGGAGGGCGGAGGGTTGGGTGAGGGAGTGGAAGGAGAAGAAGAAGGAGATGGCCGGGGGTGGGCAGTAAGGAGGTAAGTTGGGGCAAGGAAAAAGCAGGGCCGGATGGACTAGATGGGATGATACCCCTGGGTTAGAAAGAGGCGTGATGGAGATAGGAAGTCACCATGGGGGTTTCCTTGGGAGGTTTCCTGGGCAAGGGGGCTCTTTGACCCGAATGTGCTATTGACCTGTCTGGAACCATGAGTCGTGTGGCACCACAGGCATGGATGCTGCACCTCGCGATCCACTCTGAATAAATAAAACAAGACTGTATTGCAATTGTCCGTCAACGCCGTGGCTTCTTAAGTACGCCCCTGTGCACTCGACCTACTCACACTGCACTGACCACGTTGTTGAACGCATCGCGTATCTGCAAAGCAGTGCGTGAGTAAACAAATGCCCACACCACGAAAACACAAGCCTGTCACCCCTAGCCCCGGGGCCGGACTCCCTGCCACGTAAAGGGAAACAGAGTGTGAACGATCACACACGGAGCAGAAATACATCCCAAGAACTTTTGAATACATCAAGCAACCGCTGTACATCCACGGGCATAACAAAAACAAACGGTAGGATTCGACACCGATCGGGCATCTCGGCCTCAAAACACAAGGCTTGTCACGTCACCCAACTGCCACCCAACGCCGCCCATGCACCTTTCCAAACGATCAAACCATCGTCACTCCAGTGCTCGAACAACAATGCCAACACCAACTTTCTGAGACCAGCAGCCCCTATTCAGCAGAAGGACTCACTCCAACATCCTCCGCCTCTTCGCCCTCGTCGTGGGACCCCTTGCGCTAGCCGGGGACAGGGACACATCCCGCTCGGCCACAGCGCGCGGCGGCGTGGGCATCGACGACGACGGCTGGTTATTTGCACCCTTGCTAACGCCACTAGCATGGTCAACACCACCATCAGCACCAACACACTGGCCGCCAGCTTTCGTCTCGCTGCCACCGCCCCCGTGCGTGGCCAGGGCTGGGGTCGTTCGAGCAGCATACGCGTGTCCTTTTTCGTGCGACTCGCCCCCCTCCTCCTCTCCATCCTCTCCATTCCCCCGCACCTGTTCCTCCCTCTGCGCTGTCCAACTCTGGCGGCGATGGTGGTGGTGGTGGTGGCGGCGGCAGGCGGCCCTCTCCACCTCCACCTCCACCTCCACTCCCTCTCTGCCGCTCTCCTCACCAGCCCCAGCAGTGTCTAGCCTATCTGCCTCGTTCCGCTTTTCACGCATCTGCGAATGAGAGTGCGAGTGTGAGTGCGGCTGCGGCTGCGCGAACATGCGCATCAGCGCGATGGCCGCGTCGCGCTCGAGCCGCGCGGGGCGCGCTGAGTCCCGCCGTCTGCCGGCCTGGTCGCCGGCCAAGCTATGGGAGCCGACGCTAGGTTTGTTGTCGCGGGCGGGGCAATTCGCTGGCTTTGCGAAGGGCATGGTCGGGCGCAGCTCGGGTTTGGGTTGTGAACCGGACTTTGTTGGCTTACCGGAGTGGGCGGGATGAGGAGAGTGCGGAGCGGTGGAAGGTGATGAGAGCGACGTATGGCCGCTTGCGGGTGTCGGAGGGGGCGGAGCAGGAGCCAGCAGCGGCGTGGTTGTCGTTGTGTTTCCCTCGTCGTTGTCGTGGTTGTGATCATGGCGGTGGCGGTCGGAAGGCACTGCCGAGGCAGAGGCGGACACCGGACTACTGGTCGCGTGGCTGGATCCGGCGTCGTAGCCGTCGTCTTTGTCATCACTGGCGTAGTTGCGGCAGGTGTGCGGCGTGTTCGGGCGGTTCGAGCTCGTGATGGCGTTACTGTTGCTGTCCTCAATGTCCGAGCCATCGGCGTGGTCGAAGCGGCGTTTGAGACGGAGCGGCGGGAGAATGATCGGCCGCTCGGGGAAGGAGGTAAATAACGATGGCGAATGGCGATATGGAGGAGGAAAAGGAAGCGGCGCGCGAGGATAGCACGGGTGGAGTCCGCTGGTGCCGGGCGTCGGGGTCCGCGGGACAGCGGAGAGCCAGGGGTTGGCTGTCGCAGACACAGCCGGTCCGTGCAGTTCCCCATGTGGGCTCGGGCTTGTTCGGTGTTGGTATGCATATGTCGGCTGGTGATGGATGTGGTGGTTTACGGCTGTCCATGCCGGAGATCGGTTTGGAGTCAATACCGGTGCCGGTGCCGCCCCGGCAAGAGGATGCGTGGTTGGAATCCGCAAAGGTGGCACGCTCCGGTGGGGGCGGCGGTCGTGGAATTCTAATACCGGGCGGTAATCGACATCTGTGTCGGTATAGGGGCTGAGCATGAGCCGCCTGTCGTACTCGACGTGGTAGTCGTGGGACTCGTGGAGGCGCGCGGTGCGCTGGGATGGCAGGGGACTGACGCTGCGTGATGGACGAGGACTGGGCAGCGCTGCCGGCGGACCGAAAGCCGCTACGGCGTTGTGTCTCGCCTGGGAAACAATGTCTGGGCTGATCACCATACGAGCAAAACCTGTTGCTCTCTCGGGAATGCAGTCAAGGGGAAATTGCGGGCCGAAGAGCGGGATGAGGGCGCCGGCGATTCCGTAGCAAAAGGTCGCGCATACAGCCTGCGCACAGAAGAAGGGCATCCAGTAGCCTGTGGTGACTAAACGTCAGCACACGGTTGAGAACCCCCAAGACCTAGACAAGCACGCACCTTGAGCCTTGATCGAGCCCCCAGTGATGCTGTAAGTGATGTCTTTGAGACCTGGGTTCTGGCTGAGCATCTTCGCCGGGGTGGTCTGGCCAAGTCAGTGGAGTCCAAGTGGATGGAAGTTGCCAAAGACAAACCTTGCTGTAGCCGCGACACTTGAAAAAGGGAGTCATCCGGACGAGGCCGACATTGTAGTCCCACATGACCGTGTAAGTGGTGTCGTCGCCAGGGTTCTTGAACTCGTAATGGAAGACTGATCTGGTCAGTCTAAATCTTAAACGCAGTTTTGTGTGCAAGGAGTGATGCACCTACCTTCGAAGCCCTCTCTGCCCGTCTTGGAAAAGAAGTCCTTTTTGCCGCTGTTGTAAGGGATGCGCTCGCTGGTCTCTTGGATTGAGCCGAAGGGGTAGACCTGGAACCTGCGCACTTCGCGCAGAGAAGCTGCATCCAGAGATTCAAAAGGTGGAAAATTGACGACGCCCCTGGCCCTGCGCTGAGGAGAGGGCTTGATGTTGCTCGTCATTTGGATCGTCTCGATCGACATGCCTCCTGGTGCTGGATCGTTTCGAGACGCGACAGCCCGACCGTCCAGTGAACTCGCTGCCGGACGACATGTGGGCAACGGAGCCCGCGGGGGCTCCGGGTTAAGAAGGTTGGTCAAAGATAGCATGGCGGTGAAGATGCGGTGGAGATGTCTCGCGTACTCGTCGTTACCGCTGCAACTCGGGAGCGGAGGAGCAAGAGATGGATGCCCAGTGAGAAGGCGGGAACACGTAATATGAAGTCAGACAACGCTTGCAGCCCAGAGGGCTGAAGGGAAGACAACCAAATGCCCCCTTTGCCTTCGCAAACAACAAAGCTCCGCACGACCCTCGCGTGCTGGCGGAAACCCTCAAGGGCGCGGGCCTGCGACAAGGAGCACGGCCAGTCCTTCTGCTTCCTTGACTTCCGGCATGCACCGGCTCACTGCCCCGGCGAGCGTCCCCGCCTTGCTCTGTGTTCTCGATGCAGCTTCCTTGTCCAGAAACCCGGAAGGTCGACCGCTGGCTGTCGGGTGGAAGCGTTTGAGGCTTCCACCGCTCTTTGGAGGGTTCGAGTTGGCCGCCAAATGTGACAAATGACGGCGGAGCGGCGGTCAATGGTCAGCTTGGTGATCGAAGCAGCGAACAGTCTGATGACTGTGATTGTGGCGGCGGGCTAGCTCAGTACGGCGGCGAAAAGGGGGGAGGGAAGTGTGCCTAGATGTGTATGCGCTGGGCTGAGCCCTGTGTATGTACCCCCTGGCGGCATCGATTAGGCGCCAGGCTTGCACAGTCAACTCTACGTCACTCCTTTTGAGATGGTGTTTCCAGGCCTTCCGGTGCTGCATGACCATCGGGTAAAGCAGGCCCCGCGAATACCTAATGCGAGACCACCGTAGTAAAACGGCGAGATCGAGACCAGCCGTGAATTCACACACAGAGGGCTTGGCTTCTCAAGCGAACACAAAAAGTGCCCGGGCTCCACGCTGGCCTTGTGTCCAGCAACAGCAAATCAGTTTGACACCAACAAATACCAGTACCGTGAGCGACCGGGCAGGGGTGCGGCCTGTTTGGGATCACTTGACAGAAAGCAGCCTGACGGCCGGCTGCAGGAGGCGTCGCTGGGTAACCTGGTTGAAGATCTCCGGTGAGAAGGTGGAACAAAGGCGGCGAAACTGGTCCCATGTCGACATCCAGACGGAAATGACTGCTTGACTCGACACACGTGGCCTGCTTCACCGCTGAGGGGACAGCGAGGAGGCAACGCCCGCGAGCGAGACCAGCGTGGAGGTACTGTCTCGCCCAGTCACGGCCCAGGAAGCGGTTTGTTGGTGTCACGGCCTGGTTGTGGATGCGCGTAAGAAGCCGGTCTCGCTGTTGCGCGAGGGGCCAGCGTCGAAGAACCGGATGCGCACAGGGCTTAGCAGGGGAGATTGCGAGTACCACTCTCAACCGAAGCCCGGTGGTCGCTGCCCAAATCCGGTTCTTTTGAATACTCCAGGCCTCTTCGAGAAGCCGAACCGGTACTCTCCGCCGAAGTTCGCGGCAGCGGTGCGGCAGGGGGCATCGGCCACTGCACCGAGCCTTGCTTGCCCCCACGAGCTTGCGCTTTGCGCGACGGCAGCACAAAAAAAGTGTCCGATGAGGACAGAGGCATAGTCTGAAACCCCTTCATCCTGTCGGAAACCCTCTTTGTTCTCCGGCGAGAGCGGTGTCGATGTTCGGCACACGACCTTGGGGCGGCTAGCTCCCCTGGCTTGGCTGGGCCCCAGAAATGATATGCCGGATGGTCAACCCGGAGTCGAAACGAACGCACGAGGTTGAAAGAAAATGTGGCGCACTGGCTGGCGACAGGTGAGGGCCGGGGATGGCGCCGGAAGGCCACGACTTGACCGCTCGTCGCAGAGAACGCGGACACGGCGAGCCGTTGAGAACCGAGAGACATGGATCCCTCGACTCGCGGGCCCCTGAGCCATGCCCAAAGCCTAGTGTTCCAGCCGTGATGAATGCTGCAGCCACCCGCGAGCACTCCACGGGAAGGCCGCCCGGCACCAGGTGCCTCCCACAGTAAGCGACAGGCACGGCGGGCGCACCACACTGTCCTCAAACGGGAAACACAGAGCCCGAGAGACGCCGAATTGAGCCGTGAGGGAAGACAAGCTATGCCCGAAGGGTTTACAGAGGACCACTGCCAGTTAGAACAAGTTCTTTGCCGGGCTTTGCGGGCATCGCAGAGAGAAATGTGTCGCAGTCCGCTAACTCCGAGCCCGGACTGATCCAAGGCAGACCAGCGCAGGAACGGTGTATACCGAAGCCAAATCAGTGCCTTCCATACAGTGCTGTTCGCAGGCAAACGCGACGGTTCTTAGAGACGTGCGTTCGGCACCCCTGACCCAAGGGTCAGCCGAACAGATTTCGGTGCCCGTTGCTAGCGTCAAAACTGCTCCCGCCATGGCTGCCCACACTCTGACTGAGCTTGAGAGACTGCCTGCACGTCAACCTGCCCGTCAGGCCTGCCACAGCAGAACCGGGCCATCAAGGTATTCTCAAGCGAGGGAATAAGCCAAGGCGTCGCCGGGACATGTCAGAGCCTCTGCCCCTTGCCCTGCCTTCCCCGGCAGTGCGACCGGCACAGGCTTGTCGCGGTTATAGGCATCGGCTCGGGAAATTTCCAGCGCGTGCTGGCCGGGGGCACAAGTAGCACGGCAGCCTGCGCAGGGGAGAGCACAACGTCAGTCTGCTGTACAGAGGCTGCTCCACGCGCGGCCAGTCGACAACGGCGGCCATGGAATGCCCTTACAGCACGCGAATGCATGGCATTGTCCCCGGCGGCCCGCTTTGTCGACAGCGATTGGAGCCGCTTGACACAAGCGTCGTGGAAGAGACGGGCGTCGACAGCGAACCGGAAGGGCGCGCAGCTGCGGTACCTTTGCCCTTCCACTGCATCTGTCAACGGAGTCCTCGACAACCCAGACTGGCAAGGAGGGCACGGCTGGACGGAAGGACACAGACCAGGACCGGGCAAATGATGATTGTCAATTCGGTGCCTCACGACCTCGTCGAGCTACCGCGCATGCAGCCAAAGACCGAGTGCGGAAGGCGTACAGCAACCACGAAGCTCAACCACAGCCACAGCTACAGCCACGACCACGACCGCCCGCGGACTCGACCTGCATGCTGTCACCGTCATTCCGTCGCAATCGGGCGGTCGACCACACCAGCGCTTCTGTTGATCGCCCGCGTGATCGCCTGATCACAACCACCGCCGCGACCAGTCATGACTGCCATCGTACTTTGTGCACTGCTACCGTTCTCAGAGTGCCGCAGTTCGGCGATTCGCGTGACCTCACCGGGGAAACCAGGTCCCCGAATGATCTGGCTGGTGGGTTCAAGAACAACCGAAGCTGAAAATAATCTGTATGGAGGGACGAGACCAAAGTACGGAAAAAACACGGGCAAACGGTAAATGTCAGATCATCTGTTTGTGCTCTTATCAGAAATGGAAAGGACACGGAATTGAGAGACACTGCCTAGACCAACCAAACCAGCAACTTTCGCACAGCCAGATGCACCTTCCCCTGAGCTTCGTTTGTTGTGAAGAGAAGTGGGTCCTTTCTCTTGCTGCCTTAGCTGTGTTACGTAAGTAATGTATGCCTTGCCGCCTCAGGCAAGTTTGTTGTCGGCGTTGGGTGATGGCGTCGCGTCTTGGGCGCGCTAACCTTTGGCGTTGTGGATCGCCCCATCTGGACGAAGCGCCTGTTTCTGGAAATGCACACAACATTCTGTGTTTACATTGGGCACGCTCTCTGCCACAACAACAGTCCGTTCTTTGCACCGCATCGCGACCAGCCTTGCCCCTCATTCCCTCCCTCATTTTCGTCGAATTTGTCGCGACTGTTTTGTCTTTCGTAGGCGCCAGTCACCAATCGTCACCGCTGGTCGAGTCGCCAAGGCGAGCCCCTGGCTGCTACCCTTTGTTCAACGACTGCAACGAATTTTCTGTCACTTTCTCCTTTGCATGGGCCTGTCGACGCTTTATTCAAGCCCCTGATTCTCTTTTGCACTGCGCGACGTGGAACGCTGTTTACAAACCGTCACCATGGACTCCGACGTTGACTCGGTCTTTGGCGACTACCAGGACGAGTCAGACGCCTACTCACCAGAGGTGGTACGTATGTCGCCTGTTGCCCTCCCTGGTCCAAAATGCACGGCCAGCGCCGATTTCTAGACAACGTCTTCGCGAGTTCATGCCACTGGCATTTCATTGTAACCCTCGGTCTGACAGTTTCGCAGAAACCCAAGGCGAAGGCCGCTCTGAAGAAGACGGCGACCGCGAAAAGTGCCAATATGGTTCAGACAACACTCACAGGCGCTAAGGCCGCGCCGAAAAAAAGGCCAAAGCCGGAGACCGATATCGACGATGACGGCATGGGCGACAACTCGCCGCCCAAGAAGCAGAAGAAGGCGCCTGCGAAGAAGGCCAACAGCAAGCCTCTCGCCGAAATTGATGTGAACGAGAGCATGGCGATCGACGACGATGTCGACGCGCCGATTGCCAAATCCGGGCCGAAGTCCAACAAGACGGCCACAGAAACGTACCAGAAGCTCACCCTGCTCGAGCAGATCATCAAGCGTCCCGACACCTACATTGGTTCCGTCGAGCGCATGGATCAGAAGATGTGGGTCTACAACAAGGCCGAGAAGCTTATGGAGAACCGCACGATCTCCTTCGTGCCGGGTCTCTACAAGATTTTTGACGAGATTCTCGTCAACGCGGCCGACAACAGTCAGCGCGATTCCACCATGACCTATCTCAAAGTTACCGTGGACCGCGAAACGGGCGAGATTTCGGTGGAGAACAATGGCAAGGGCATTCCCATCGTCATTCATGAGAAAGAGAATTGTTACATTCCCGAGCTCATCTTCGGCCACCTCCTGACCGGTTCCAACTACGATGATGACGAGAAGAAGACAGTGGGTGGCCGTAACGGTTACGGTGCGAAGCTCACCAACATCTTCAGCCAGCGGTTCACCATCGAGGTGCAGGACTCCACCAACGGCAAGCGGTACAAGCAGACCTGGATCGACAACATGAGCAAGATGGAGAAGGCCAAGATCACGTCCAACAAGTCCTCAGACTTTGTGAAAGTCTCGTTCCTGCCCGACTACAAGAGGTTCGGCATGGAGAACGGGATCGACGATGACCTGGAATCGTTGATCTACCGTCGCATCTACGACATGGCTGGCACCGTGTCCGGCATCAAGGTCTGGCTGAACGGCGAGCACCTCAAGATCAACTTTAAGTCGTACTGCGAATTGTACGCCAAGTCCATTGCCAATGAGCGCGGTGACGCTGCCGTCGACGGCGAGAAACCGGTGGCAAAGGTCGAGTTTGACCAGGTGAGGGACAAGGGCCGGCTGTGGCAGATCGGCTTCACTGTGTCGGACGGCTCGTTCCAGCAAGTCTCGTTCGTCAACAACATCGCCACCACGTCCGGCGGCACGCACGTCAACTACATCGCCGACCAGATTTGCGAGGCGCTTGGAAAGGAGCTCACCAAGAAGAAGAAGGGCCACTCGCTCAAGAATTCGCACTTCCGCAACCACATCTTCATTTTCGTCAACTGCCTAATCGACAACCCGGCCTTCAACTCGCAGACAAAGGAGCAGTTGACGACCAAGATGAGCGCCTTTGGCAGCAAGTGCGTTCTGAGCGAGCTGTTCCTCAAGAAGGTCAAGGCCTCAGAGGCCATCGCGAATATTATGGAGTTCGCCAACCGGAAGGCAGACAAGATGATGGCCAAGAGCGACGGCAACAAGCGGTCTCGTATCAGCAATGACAAGCTCATCGACGCCAACTGGGCCGGCACCAGACGTGGCCATGAGTGTACCCTGATTCTCACGGAAGGTGATTCCGCGCGTGGTCTGGCAGTGGCAGGTCGTGCAGTCCTGGACCCAGACCGAATTGGCGTTTTCCCGCTCCGCGGTAAGATGCTCAACGTCCGCGATGCATCGCTCGACCAGATCATGAAGAACAAGGAGATTGAGAACATCAAGAAGTTCCTCGGACTCAAGCACAAGCAGACCTACACAGACACAAAAGGTCTCCGGTACGGACACCTGATGATCATGGCCGATCAAGATCTCGACGGTAGCCACATCAAAGGCTTGCTTATCAACTTCCTCGAGGTCCAATTCCCCTCGCTACTGCGTATTGACGACTTCTTCCAGGAGTTCATTACACCGGTCGTCAAAGTCTGGCAAGGCAGCAACCCGAAGAAGCCGCAGAACCTCAAGACCTTCTTCAACTTGCCCCAATATGAGACTTGGAAGGAGCAGCACAAATCCCAGTTACGAAGGTGGAATTACAAGTACTTGAAGGGGTTGGGTAGTTCGTCCAACGAGGACGCCCAGATTTACTTCAAGGACCTGGATCGCCATCTGAAGAAGTTCGACATTCTGAAGCCTGAGGAGTCGCAGTTGTTCGAGCTGGCCTTCTCCAAGAAGAAGGCGGATGCTCGTAAGGAGTGGCTGGGCAACTTTGTGCCTGGCACGTTCCTTGACACAGTCGCCAGCAGGAAAACCTACACCGACTTTGTCCACAAGGAGCTGATTCTCTTCAGCATGGCCGACAACATGCGTTCCATCCCTTCCATGATCGACGGCCTGAAGCCCGGCCAGCGCAAGGTCATCTACGGAGCATTCAAGCGAAACCTTGTCAAGGATCAGAAGGTCGCCGAGCTTGCTGGTTACATTGGAGAAGTGGCCGCCTACCACCACGGCGAACAGTCCCTGCAGCAGACAATCGTTGGTCTGGCGCAAACCTATGTTGGCTCCAACAACGTCAACTGCCTGGAGCCCAGCGGTAACTTTGGTTCTCGTCTTTCCGGCGGATCGGACGCTGCCAGTGCCCGTTACATTCATACGCGCCTGTCACCCTTCGCCCGGCGCGTCTTCTCCAAATTGGATGAGCCAAACCTCGAGTATCAATTTGATGACGGGAACATGATCGAACCCAAGGTCTATGTCCCGGTCATCCCGATGGTTTTGGTGAACGGTGCCGACGGTATTGGCACGGGCTGGAGTACCTCGATTCCCAACTACCACCCCATCCATATCGTCGAGAATCTCAAGCGGCGCATGGGCAGACTGGACCCTGATGACCCAGAGGAGAAGCCATTTGTGCCAATGACGCCTTGGTTCAGGGGCTGGAAGGGTGTTGTTGAATCAGACGGCCCCAACAGGTACAAGTTCAATGGCATCATCAAGCAAGACGAGCAGCACCCTAACGAGGTGCACGTCACGGAGCTGCCCATTCGAATGTGGACCGATGACTTCAAGTCCCGCCTGGAGGACATCATCCGCGCCGAGAAGACCCCCTCGTTCATCAAGGACTACAGGGAGTTCAACGACCACAAGACTGTCCATTTCATCATTGACATGGAAGACAAGCACTTGAGAGCGGCGCTTGAAGAAGGCCTACTGGAGAAATTCAAGCTTACCAAGAGTCTCGCCACCACGAACCTCGTCGCCTTCAACACCCGTGGTCAGATTCAAAAGTACGCGAGCCCGGAAGAGATCATGGAGGAGTACTACCATTACCGCCTGAAGATGTACACAGAACGAAAGGTCAGTGCATGTGTTCCTCTAGCTTCGAGAATCTTGGGCTAACAGACGTAGAATCACTGGCTTGGTGTCTACCATGCCGACTACCGGAAACTCAAGAACCAGTACCGATTCGTGTACGAGATCATCGAGAACAAGCTCATCGTTAGCAAGAAGAAGAAGAAGGTTCTCGTGCAGGAGCTCCGCGATCGAGAGTATGAGGCCTTCCCGCCCAAGGCCGACAGGAAGTCCAAGTCTTCCGATGAGGAGCTTGGCAAGGACGATGGCGAAGGAGGGGAAGAGGAAGAGGAAGACGCCTCGGGTGGCGCGCGCGATTATGATTACCTACTCTCAGTAAGTTGACCTCCGAACCGCGGGAACGTCATCTACCCGCGGCCTACTAACAGCCTACAGATGCCCATTTGGTCGCTCACGACTGAAAAACTTGAGAAGCTCAAGAACCAGATTGCGGCGAAGAAGGCCGAGCACGATGCGCTCAATGTCTTGAGCGAGAAGGATCTATGGGTCCAAGATCTTGACGACTTTGTCGAGGAGTGGCACACGCAGCTCAAGCTGGAAGAGGAAATCACCACTGGCATCCGAAAGCTGAACCGCCGCACGTCGCTCAAGATCGGTGCTGGTAAGGGCCGTCGTCCCCGTGAGGACGACGACTATCAGCCCGAGAAGAAGACCAAGGCCAAGGCTCCCAAGGTCGAGAAGGTGGAGACCAAGACGCACCAGAGGTTCACCGAGAAATTCCAGGCAGCAGTCAAGCCCAAGCCCCAGCACGACCTCTCCGACGACGACGACTTTGCCTTGCTCGGCAAAAAAGCGGTGGTAAAACAGGAGTCTGAGCCTCCAGCTTCTCTCCCAGATGCCACCAGTGGGCGCAACAAGCGGGCGGCTGCGACCAAGTCTAAGTACGTCTTGAGTGACGACTCGGACGATGACGACTTCATGGACTTGGGCAAACCTGAAGTCAAGTACGAAGAGCCCGAATCCGAACCTGAGGAGGCGGTCGAGAAGCCCACGAAGCGCGTGGCAGCCAAGCCCAAACCGACATATGCAGACGAGGACGAAGAGCTCGAATCTGAACCCGAAGAGGTGGTCGAGAAGTCGAAGCCCACGAAGCGCGCGGCAGCCAAGCCCAAACCGACATTTGCAGACGAGGACGAAGAGCTCGAATCTGAACCCGAACAGGTGGTCGAGAAGCCGAAGCCCACGAAGCGCGTGGCAGCCAAGTCCAAGCCGTCGTACGCAGACGACGACTTCGGCTCCGACACCAACGATGAGGACGAGGACGACGACAAGATGCTCGGCGATGTCGGCGCCATGGTCAAGGGCATCGGAGGGCCACCTACCTCGAGCAGCAGCGGCGGCAGGCTTAGTCTGTTTGCCATGTCGCGGCCCGAGGCGGGCGACGCGCTCATCCCCAAGATAAAAACCAAGTCGTCCAGGTCCATCCTCGACCTTGACGACCACGACGACACCAACTACGAGGCTCTCGCTATGTCGTCGCCGCGCAAGTCTACCACCAAGGCCGGCGGCAACGACCTGGACGATTTCCTCTCTGACGACGACCTACCCACCGCGGTCAAACCCACCTCCACCAAACCTGCCTCCCAAGCAGCTGCCGCCTCCAAGGCCAAGGCCCCGCTCGCCGTCGTCCCCGCGGCAACCAAGAAGCGCGGCCGCCCGGCCGGCTCCAAGAACAAGCCCAAGGGTGACGATGACGCTCCCGCTCCCAAGGTTGCCAAGGCTGCCAAAACCGCCGCCGCTGCCGTGGCATCGTCCGCCAAGCCCAAGCCGGCGCACCTCTCGCCGGCGGCCAAAGCATACGCCGCTAAGAAGGCCAAGGCGACGAAGAAGGTGGTCAGCGACGACGACGATGAGGACGACGTCCTTGCCGACGCTGCCCCGAGCCCGCCTGCGCCTAAGCCGCGTGGCAGACCGGGCCGTGCGGCGGCTGCTAAGGCGAAGCCCATCTATATCGATGATGATGAGGATGAGGAGGACGATTCGTTTGGTGGTGCTGGTGGTGCTGGTGGTGCTGGTGCACGGAAGAAGGGCAGGAGGGACGATAGTGATGCGTTTGATATGGATGAGGATAGTGACTAGTTGCGTGACTCGGGGGTGGATGGCTCTAAGGGGGCCTTTGGGTTGATGAGACCATGACTTCAGCTTTTCCTTGCGGGCGAAGCGCTCTTCTCTTTCCTTCTGGTAACCAGGGCTTGGGAGGGGCGAAGGGCCGGTGCGGGGCGTTGGTTGGGTTGGGTGGTGCGGGGCGGGGCGGTGTCGTGTTTTGCAGTGATCTGGGCGGGTAGGGGTGGTGGTGGTCATTTTGTTTAGTTGCTTGCGCCTCCTAACCTATTTGTGTTTTGTGACTTGTCGTGGTATCAATCTATCACGGTCATTCATGTACTAGTACCCGCCGTATCTGCGTTTCCGTATAGTTACCAAGGTCGTTGATTGAGAACCATGCGCTGATTTTTGCCCATGTGCTGGATTGTGTCCCCCTTATCGTTGCCTCGGGACACCAAGGTCGGCTGAGCCCTGTCACACCATGCGATGCTTAGGACATGCTGGCTGAGTTCAACCATTGCTGCCGCTCACAGTCAAACAGAGAGTGGAAGTATTGATGTTGGCCATGGGACATGCTCAGCTGCTCAACCAGGTCTCGAAGCCCATGACATCGCCAAGCATTAATTTGACACACTGACAGGGTGGTTCAGCGTGGAGGAGTTGCAACTAGAGGGAATGCGAGAGGGGGGCGGCGGCGAGGGTATGGAGGACCGAGGAGGCGCGGAAACACAGGACGACGGCCATGCCTCACGCCATCCCCCAACTCCATGTCCGCTTAACCTAGACCGGTCCGGAAAGCAATGTAAGATCCAAGTCCTGTGTACGCACAAAAGCTGAAGTTGACTTAGGTAGATTGAGCCTAGGGGAAAACGCAATGGAAGACCGGAAAGGGAAAACTACACATATCTCAACAACAGAAGCAAACACGATACTCCGTCCGTCCGTCCACCAACCCAGCCCAGCCACCCGTGCATCCAGGCGAATAACACATCAGGAGATTCGGAAACCCTTCACTCAGCCCAATCGTGAGAATCAAGCCTTGCCATCACTCTGTTGTTGAACTCGACCGGTACCCCTCAAGAATGCATCGCGTCGCTTCGTTGCTTGCCAATCTTGCCTTATCAGTTCCACTCTCTCGTGCCTGGTGCATGATCATTGCACGCGCGACCTAGCTTCTCCTCCTCATGCAGTTGTCGTGAGTTGTTCCTAGGGTTCGTTGCTGCTCGCCCCCATTCCAATTGATACTCTGTTGGGCGCTGGATGAAATGCGTACCCATTAGTCGGTATGGAATAGTACAGTTGGCGACTTTGAAGGCACCAGATTTCCAGGAACCAGAGGCGAGAGATTAGATCGTCCGCTTAAGCGGCGATCAGGGGCTCCTCCTCCGTTTTGGCGACCGGCTCAGCCACATGGTCAACCACGTGGTCGACGTCGCCGTCGACGGTATGCTTCAAATTCTGCTGCGGCGCAGCCGGGAAGTCGGACGCCTGGAGGGGCGCGGCCTTCTGAGACTGCTCTTCGTGGTGACGGGCGGCGCCCTTGATCAGCGCCTGGGCCTTGGCGGTGTAGTCGCCCATGTACTGCTTGGTCACCTGGGTGGCCTGCTCGGTGTGCTTCTGGGCGACGGAGCGGAGCTGGGCCGTCTGGGCGTTGACCACGTCGCTGGCATGCTTGAGCTGGGTGTCGATGAGCTCCTGGTTGGTGCTGTAGATGAGCGGCGTGAAGAAGACGACCGTGGTGGCAATGACGGCCAGGCCCCAGTAGGGCACGATTTTGACGAGGTAGTACGAGATGAAGGCAGCGAGCGCGGCCTGGCGGGGTTATAAGTTAGCTTCAGCAATTCTGACGCCATAGCTCCCAGCGAGCTGTGAGCTAGTGCGGACACAATAGTGGGGACGACTTACAGCAGCCGAAGCATAAACATTCTCGGCGAACAGCACACGCTGCGACTCGATAACGAAGAAGTTAATGAGCTCGTGGACATCACCGACGACGGCATTGAGGGTCTCCTTTGGGACAGTGTAGTACTTGCGGGGGCGCAGCTGGGTGGCAAAGCCGTTGTTCAGCAACGCCTTCCCGACGACCTCGGCAGCGATGGTGATGCCGAGCACCATCCAGGTGAGCTTGAAGCCCCAGCGCAAGACATCCAGATACCTAACAGAGAAGATGAGGGTCACGATGGTGGCATAGGCAATGGCCGAGGCCCCTGCGGCGGGTCAGCAGCAGCTCCACGGGCCGACGGTTGCTCTCCTGGCGGGGAAGACGGATCTAGAAAGAACATACGAGGGTTGCGCCATGACAGCAGCTCCGAGAAGAACGAGTGATAGTGTGTCAGCGGTTGGCCGGTGGCCGTGGTGTAGTTAGGGGGGTGGCGGGCGGCGGCGAGGTTATTGAGCTCGGCCGTGGTCTTCGCGGACTGGTCCATGACGTTCTGGGCTACGGGGCCTGCACAAGTGAAAATGCAGTCAGTATCACCAAGCGTCAGACCGGCCGGGCGAGGATGAGCATACCATTGGCGACAGTGTTGTAAGCAGCTGCGGCATCTGCGTTGGTAACGGAATCGTCAGTTGCTGTCGACTGCGGAGGAATGGGTCGTCGTTGAGAAGCTCCGAGACACTGAGCACTGGACACTTCGCACGGGTTAGTCGGTGGACACCGGGAGCAGCCAAGCAAAGCCGGAAAGATGCTGGGAGGGAGCACGCCACGAACCTTACTGGCTTTCAGCGAATCCACGGTGGGATTGCCGTCGACGCCGGTGTGGTCAGCCATTGTGATTGCGATGGTGCGATGGTGCGATGGTGGTGCGATGCGCGCGTGAGCAATGTCCGGCAGGTCGGGTGGGAGCTGGAGTTGGTGGGTGGGAAAATCGGGTAACCCGTGCGTGTGACGTCGACGGGCGCGCGGGCGAAGGAGGGGTGCACGAGAAACGGGCGTCAGACACCGACAAAGGGGAGCAGCCACAGAAGGTGGAAGGACGAGGAGGTTAACGGCAGGGCTTGCTGGCTGTTGCAGTTGTTGTTGCACTTGCAGTTGCTATTGCTGTTGCAGTTGCAGTGACGGTTACAGGCGAGAGGGAGATGAATCGCGAGATTTTGTGTTCCGGCGAGGTTGGGATAGGCAGGAAGGCGGCGAGGGCTCTGGCTTTGAGACAAGCCAGGGTTGCTCGATCGATGATTTCCACTGGCTTCTGGGCTACTGGGCTTATCAGGGCAGGCAGTCGTCAAAGTGGTGCATGACGGGATCGAGCTGCAGCTTCGGCCAGCGCAGGCCCCACCCGCCAGCGAAAAAAGTGGTCCAAAACGGCAATGCAGCACCATCGCAATGATCTCATCATGCCCCGGCAACACCAAGGCAGGCGCAGCCTATCAGCGCGCTTCGGGGAAGTTGCGTCGTACAGACGGGCTGCCACAGTCAACGCGTCGAGATTTAATTGTATTTACAAACTATCGCTCTCTGTATTAAAGTCCGATGAGCATGCGCATGAAAACAAAAGAAACATATTCCGTACTGTAGCCAGCTTTGCACCGTTGCAACTTGTTCCATAGATTACCAGGTATTCGGGAGCGAGCCAAGCTCACTGCCACCTAAATGCCGACCCTGGTTCGCCTCCCTGCTAGGGGTGCAGGTTATTCTTGGCCTGGCCGCACGCACCATTCCTCTTCCACAGCTTCAAGCGTCATCCCGTGCATGTGATTTTCACACTAGCTTCCACCAACGCTGCGTCAGCCAACCCTCCACCGGCCTCCAAGGGCTGCCCCTAGCATGGCGCGAGGAAGGCTGGTGATGGCAACGCACGCGACACCCCAAGGGCGATGACGTGGAGGACCCGTGGACAGCTTGGTTGTCAAAGTCTCGGCCCGGATTAACCTCAACTATCTGAGTGTTGTTTTTGCCGGCCAACATGGAAGCAGTTGACTCTCACCCATTGCCAATTGTTTAGGATCACTGCTCAAGCTAACAAAGGCGATTGCTGTATGATCTAATGTTAGAGGGCAGGGAGACAGAAAAAGGAGAAAAAGATATCAAGAGGTAGACAAATCAATAGATGGCAGCTGATGTCGAAAATAGAGTTAAGTATAGGTACCTAGATAGTGGCATCAAGTTAACCAAGCAAAAAGGTACTTCATGAATAAGGCCGGGCACAACGTGAACGGTCTACTACCGTTGCTTCCAGTGACTGTACATCAAGTGCTCCGGCTCAAAGCTCTCTCTCGTTCATAGTCCTCGATCGCCAAAGCAGCAGGTAACCAGGAGCACCCGTAGACAGCAACCAGCTGCGTCAATGCTAAACCCTGTCGGTCCCATCCAGCACAGCATCTGCAGGAGAATCGACACCAACTCCCTCTTTGCTAAGCAGGAAAAGCAAACAATAAACATTTGGTATCATGATGCTCGACAAAATAACAAGCCGCCCTGCAACATGCATGAAGAACCCCCTATCCGTCTATCCCATATAGGATGAACCCATTCCGTATGTATGTACCAGGTATGCATCGGTGCGCCAACAACACCCTCCTCACCTCCTCCACCCCCAAAACCCACCACTCGACGCAGCAGACACAGTTGCAGTATTCCCTCCCCCCGCCTCCGCCACACCCACCCCTACCCCCGTCGCACCACCACCGGCCCCCGCCCCAACAACAGCAGCACCAGTAAGCCTTCCCAGCCCCAACATCCCCATTGCCGCCGACGCCGCCGACGCCGCCGTATGCTGCTGCCCCTGCCCCTGGCCCGAGGCACCAGCAGGGGGTAACGGCGGCGGCGTCTCGCCGGGCGCGAGCCCGAACGCGCGGCGCAGCTGCTCCAGCTTCTGGCGGGCCTCCTCCAGCTCCTGGCGCGCGACCGCCTCGGCCGTCTTGGCCTGCACCAGCTCGAGAAGAAGCGTGTCGGTCTCGCTGAGCGGGGCGGCGCCGGGCTGTTGCGGGTGGTGGTGGTACGCGGCGAGGGACTCGTTGCTTGGTTTCTTCTGTACCTGGGGTGTATGCGTTGGTATTTGGTTGGTGCTGATGGAGGATGCGCGCTTGGCGTAGGGCTGTGACGGGGTCGATTTGCTGCGGCCGAGCTTGAGCTCGCGCAGGCCGGCGGAGGAGGACGGGGCGGGTGCTGTGGGTGCGGCGGTAATGGTGGACGATATCGCTTTCGGCCACCAGTCACTGCCGCCGCCGGTCTTTTCTGCGCTGGAACCCGGCGCGGTCGCCGCTGCTGGGGTGTCAGATGCCCGGATGCGCATGGTATGGATCTGCCGCTCGAGGCGTTGTTTCTCCTGGTGGACGTTGCGGACGTGGGCGTGGCTCTCGCGGAGCTGCTCCCTCATGGAGGCCGCCTCCTGCTCCATTTCCTGCACTTTTCGGTCGTATTCCTTCGTTCGCGCACGCTCTTGTAGTAACTGCTCTCTTGCCCGCGCGATCTCTTCTCGTAGTTGCGACTTGGTCTCGGGTATGGATGACATCGGGCTGGTGGGGGACTCGCTAAATCGCGACTCGACAACGTCGAGCAGGTCCGAGAGCTGCTCTGCCGTCGGTTTGCTGGTGTCGTCGACATCTTGTAGTTGCGCCGGCTTAGTAGCGCCGGGCCGTGTTGTGTCCTCCCCGCTTTCCCCACCGGCCTTCCTGCGCAGTCCGTCTAATAGCGATTGGACGGCCCGCCGGTCCTCTTCGCGGTCTTCCTTCTCTCGTTGCAATTGACTGGCAAGCAGAGCGTGGTTGCGCTGCAGCTCGCTAAGCGCGGTGAGGAGATCCTCAATCTGGCTGTGCAAATGCCTGCTGTCGTCTTTCGAGGTGCTAACGCTCCGCAAAGAGACGGTGGGGCCCGCCGGCTTGGGGAGTGTCGCCGTCGCTTCCCTCGGCGGGTGGTCGGCGGAGCTGTCGCGGGAAATGGTGGTCGCTTCGGTCGACGCAGAGCTGAGAACGCTGGCGGCGGAGGACGTCGTCGATGACGAGGCAGCCTCCATCGAGGCGAGGCTGTGCTTCGACGTGGTGCGCCGAAGCATGCTCAGCGGGCGCGATGCAGCAGCGCCGAGTCCCGGATTGAGCACGGCGTTGGTGCCGGCGGCGGATGCGGTTCCGGAGGCCGAGGCGGCTGTCGCGAAGGTGGCAAACCGGGGTGTGGACGACGAGACAGCCCAGATACGACCGAGGAAGCGGGAGGCGGCGGTGGTGACATCCGCCGACGGTTGGTGTGCCGCGCCGCCGCCCGTCCCAATCCCACTCCCAGTCCCAGTCCCACGGTGATTGGCGGCCGAGCTAATCTTAACCTCCCTGTACCCCTGTTCGAGCGCTATCATTCGCTCGCGCGTCACCACGTCGGACAGCGCGACAAAGTCGTGCACGAGCTCGTCGGCGTTGTGGTTGTAGCAGTCCCAGAGCCCCCGCGACAACAGCAGGTGCATTACGTCCTCGAGCTCGGTGCAAGCCAGGATGCGCCCCTGGTTCTTGCGCATGAGCGACAGCGCCACCCGCATGAGCGTGGTGTCCGACCCGTCGACGAAGATCACATCGTAGATGCGAAACAGCATCGGCAGGGGGCACGTTACGGCGAAGAAGGACAAAAACCATTGTGAAACATAGGCCGGCTCAACCTGCAACTCGTCCAGGTGGACCGACAAGGTGGGCAGATGCTGGCGCAGCAGCTCGCGAAATTGGTAGATTCGGATGTGCAAGCCGGCGAGGTCGGGAACGAAACATTGGCGCAGATCGTAGTTTTCCATTAGCCTGTGGGTTGCACAACGTTAGCGCACCGTCCAATCTTGCTTTGTTTGTTGTTTTCATCCGAATCCAAACCATTCGACGCACCTGATTAGGACGCAGAAGGCTTGTTTGTCCGGCATATGCATCAGCAACGGTCCGACGAGGAATGCCAGCCCTTGGCAATATCCGATCTTGGTGTCGTAGAGGCTGAAGCATTTCAGCACGCGCCCCAACATCCGCTGGCCGTCGCCTTCTGGGTCCCTGAACATGTCGACACCGGGAAAGCTCCGTCCCAAGTCCTTGCTGATGACGCCCTCATACGGGCTGGACTCGCCAGTCAGGCGCTCGAACATGTCCTCCAGAGCGCCGTCTCTGGCGCCAGCCAAGCTCTGCCAGACCACGCCTCGCAGCGGTGGCGGGATGCCTCTCCGGACCTTGTTGGACAGCAGGGTCGGTAGCCGGGCAGCAGTCTGCTTAGGGTCTTTGACCAACGCCAAATAAAACTCGAGCTCTGTCATGGGCGGCGGCGGCAGGGTCGAGTATCGGAGAGCGGCCGGCGTCGGACCGTTGACCATTTTTTGCAGCTGCGCCATGGAAGGGGGTCGGGGCTTGCCCTCGCGCGATCGCCGCTGCGCGGCCGCCTTGACCTTGATGCTCTTCGGGTTTGTCGCGATTCTGTCATTTTCCTGTTCCAGCTTGGCCAATAGCGAGGCCGTAGACTGTGTGGTAGGGCGTGTCAGTCACCAGCAGTCAAGACACGGTAAGGAATGAGACTGTTGTAACGCACATTTTGAGAGTCCTGCTCTTTGGACGCTAGGTCCTCCTTCTTTTGTAGCCCTTCCCAGTCAACTCTCTCAGATCCCGAGCTAGAGGATGAATCGCGGCGCCTTCTTGGCCCGCCATCGTCGTCGGTACTGTCCGCACCTGCCTGGCCGAGTTCCTGAAGCAGGTTCGGCCTGCGCTTCGTTTCGGGCTCGAAGATGTCCGAGTCGCTGTCTTCATCGTCGTCGTCTTCTCCGCCTTCCTCCGCCGCTTCTGCCGTCGCGTCGGTTGTTGGCTCGAGTTCGGGTAGCGGGCTCTTCCTGGCGTAAATCGTGCTCGGTGGGACGGTCGTATTCACGTGGAGTGTTGGCGGCTCCGAGAGGCGTACGGTCACGAGAGAATCGTGCTCGCTCACCTTGCTGCTGACCGCCGCTCGCGCGATTGGCGGCGAGTCGGTCCTCCCAGAGGCGTCATCGGTGAGTGCTCGTGTGGGATCGGCGGTTGCCGGCGTTTGTTGCGTGCCTCCTCCATGCCGGTCGGGCGCCATCCCGAGCCAGGCCCCGATCCCGCAGCCTCAAGCGCCGCAGAGACACGCCGAGCGCGGTGGCCGAGTCCGAGCGCGCCGGATCGCGGAACGGTTCGAAAGAGGTGGCGGCGGATCGAGCCGCCCGTGGCTTCGTCTGAAGTCGCTGCCCCCTTTTTTGCCGGAAAAAGAAAAGGCCAGGGTGCAGGTGAGTGGATGGTAATGAACGCAGAGGTCTTCGTTGCTTCCTCGCCAGCCCGGAAATCGGGAACCTCGGTGTTCGTTTCGAGTTCCTGACGAGCGCAGGAGCCGGCCTTCAAGAGAGAGAGAGAGAGACAGAGGCAGGGATGGCTGGTTAGGCGGGAACGAGTGGAGAGTGGAAGCCGGTCGAGATCGTCAATCTCGAAATGGGTGGGTCTTGGCGACGCGAACTGCTAAGCCGGCACAAGCGCGTGCTCTGGAGGTTTCAGCCGGTGGCCGCGGACGCTGGAGCCGTGCGATCGGAGGCGGCCTGCGACAATCTCGGCCCAGGTCAACGCACACTCAAGACAGAACTCACTCAGCAACGCAGCATAAGGTAAGCAGCAAAGAATAAACACGGAGGGATGGACCGAGAGGGGGCACTTCAGAAGCATGAACACTGCAGCGACGATGCCCAGGCTTAGCGCGAGCCCCTGGATTATTCCATGCAGCCGAATAATTGCCTGCAGGAACGCGGATGCAGCAGCTGTGTGTGGAGCGGAAGCTGCTGCAAGCTGTGCATTGATTGACGCGGGGAGCTTTCTGTGTGCTCCTCCATTCGACAATTGGCTGGCACGCTGAAAAGCGGGACCAATGGACACTGCAAGCGCCTTCCCGCTGCAGGGACGCTCGACAAGGCGACGACCAACCACTTCACCGCCCCACGAAGAAGCAAGAAGCAAGAAATCGGGAGGCGCTCCTCTCAATGGGGTACCTTTTTCCTTCAACTTGAGCATTCCAGTATTTTCAGATATGTCTTCAAGCGTTACACGGTGAACAGTCCATTTGCAAAATACGGTATCCGACTACGAGCATTACTGCCCACTCTAAGCTGAGAGAAGGAAAATAAATAAAACAGCCCAATCACCTCCAAAGGAAGGTGCACCTGTCTCGAGCGGTGTGAACCTGGAAGATTACGCGAGATTCAGGATGAGTGAGTTGAAGGCATAGACACTGGTCAAAGTGTCGCAAGTCAACATCAGGCCCCCCGCACGGCCCGGCCCGGCCCAGCGGAGACGGGGTGGCCTGTCCTGTCGCGCAGCATAGACTGTCCGGTTGCCTACTTTAGGTCCCAGCAACCGTGCTGAGACTGCAAGCAAACTCCGCCCTCCACATGACGTGATACATCTACAACAGTTGTCTTCACCCAATGATGTATAGACCCTTGGTACACAGCTCAGTCGGCACATACTCAATATCAAGGTAGTTATGAACTTCACCGGACCAACAGTCTTCCTTCTGTCATGACATCAGTCAAGGGCCGTGGTAGGTTAACAAATCAAACATCCAATGTGTTTTTCACTTCACCAACTACGATCCGCCAACTCCGGTCTCAATACAGGAGCAAACGTGAGACAAAAACAGGTAGCTCTCAATACAATTCATTCCCACACCGTCCGATCCAACGCCAACGCCTCTCAGCCATGGCAGCAACTATTTTCTTCACCGCTAGCATGAAATAGGACAAGAACAAAAGATCAACAACTTGCCCTCAATGTGGACTCAACAACTCCTAGAGAGAACCACATCCACATCCACGTCCATCCGTCCATTGATCCATCCATCGCTGGCCCCTCAACCCCAATCTTCCTCTATGTACTGTAAATCCAAACTGCATCTTCCCACACAAACCCCCCTTCTCCCCTTCTGCCCACCCCCGCTCACCTCATTGTACATACACTGCCCCCACGCACCCCCAACCAACCTCAACCGACCCCAACCCCCATTGCGTCAAGCATCATTACGACCCAGCCTGCAACAGCCCCGGCGCGGCGGCATTCGCCATCAACGGCGTCGCGGCAGGGCTATTCTGGCTCGACCCCTGGCCCGTACCGTTATGCTGGCCACCAGGCGGCATCTTCCCCCCCGCCGCGTTCGCCGTCCCGGGGCGCGTCCCCGGCCCCGCGCCAACTCCAACCCCCGCACCAGAACCCGACGACTGCTGCTGAGCGGATGGTTCCTTCCGGGGATCGACGCCCGGGTACAGCGCCTGCAGTTTGCGATAGAGGCTCTTGAGCAGCTGGTCGCGCTCGGCGCGGTCGGCGACCGGGTCGGCGGGCTGCTCGAACGCCGGGGTGGCCGGGTCGTCTGGGGTGGTGGGCGGGGCCGGGAGACGGAGGGTGAGCTGTAGGTTAAGCGGTGGCGGGGTGAGGTAAGCCGGGGAGGGGGGGACTTGCTTGCCCTTGCGGTCGGCGAGGGCGAACATGTAGGTGAGGTTTGCTTGTAGTCGCCTCATGCACCTGCGTGATTATGTTAGACACCGCAAATAGGTAATGAAAGGCCGTCCAAGACTGTACTGACTGATTATAATCCAGATTTGCCAGCTTCTCCTCCTCAATGTAGTCCACCTCGCCGTTCTTGGTCCCATCCGCCTCGGCGGACGCCTGCTCCTTCTTGAGCTCGTTACGGCTATTGACGAGCTGTATTGACTCGTACAGCAGCTCCTGGTTAATCTCCAGCAGGACGGCAAACCGCTCCTTGTCGCGGGACTCGGTGGCGGGACTCTGCGGTGCCGAGACGGTGGGCGTCTCGCTGGGCAGCTGCTGTCCCTGGTCCGTGGGAAACGTCGGGGTCTGCGGCGTCGCTATTGACGCCGGCGGGTGTTGGGCCGTCGTGGGCGTCTGGCTTTGCGGAGTACCCTGGGGCTGGGGCGTGGAAAACTGTTGTTGCTGCTGTGGAGGCATGGCGTTGGTCGGGGTCCCCTGGGGATGGTTGAACTGCTGCCGCTGCGGTGTCGAGACCGACATGGCATTGGGGTTCTGCTGGGCGGGCATCATTCGTTGCATCATAGACTGCTGATTAGACATGCCCGGGTTCATCTGGTATGCTGGCATTTGGCCGGCCATCATGAAGTTGGCCGGCAGCTGCGGCTGGGGAGCGGCTGAGGAAGGAATAGCAGCCACATAGGGTGACGTTGTGAAAGGCTGCCCCTGGAATGCCACTGCAGGTACGCGCGTGTCAGTCGCCATCGTCAACCTAAGGCCCCGCCATGGTGTGAATAGGGAGGGTGGGGGTGTAGGAGAAGGGGTTTGTGTCGGCTATGAGAGTAGAAGGTCGCGCGCGCGGCGGCGGCTGCCGTCCTCGGACAACCGACACCCTCACACGAGCTCAAGACCCAGGTAAGGTGAGACAGAGACCCAACGGCAACAAGGCTGCGTCTGACAAGGGCCGCGGGAGTGACCCAACGTCATAGCAGGAGAGGGAAAGGGACGTATAAGAGGGGCGCTTACTCTGACCATTGGCAGCCATGTGCGGCATGGCGGCACTCTGCATCATGCCTGCAGGGCCGGCACCTCCCATCATGGCTGGGTTGTGACCGGCAGGGAAGGCACCGGGCTGGCCCGGCACGGGGAACTGCTGGGTGTTGTACATGATCTGCTGCTGCTGCTGGTTCGTGGATGGGCCAGGTTGCAGGTGCGCGCCCTGGGGTGGGGCGCCGTTGAAGATGGGGCCAGCGGCGGCATTGGGGTAGCCATAAGGGGCCGAATACATGGCTCGGCGGTTGGGCTGGAGGCTGCCCGAAGCCACGAACCGGGCGGGAGCGCCAGGGGGGGACGGTTCAAGGGGAGCGACGGAGGGGACGGCGAGGCGGCCGTGGATCAGATCAGGAATTGCGGCTGCTGTGTGTGGGGAAGGGGGCACGGTCACCAAACCTGGGGATTGGCGGGCGCTCCCGAGAGATGAGCCGTTCGTGGGCGAGCCCGAGACGTCAGCCAGCCAGGCACACCTTGAGAACCCCAGTCCAGCCTGGGCAGAGCGCAGGGCAGTATCCAACCGGGGTGTCGTTTATGACGGAATGGTCGGTACTCAGTACTCCGTATGCGTGTCTCAACGTATTTAGCGCGGTTGCCGAGGCGGCACCAGTTCGGACGGCTGGGATGGGATGGGTTGCAACACGATCGAGGCGATCTCCCCAAGTGTAGGTCTGCTGCCTGCCGCCGCCCCCCTTCCAGAAACCAGCACCAACAGGCAAGCAGGGATCGTGGATTGTCACGGCGGCGTGCTTCTGCAGGGCAGAGGATGCACGGGGGGGCAGGCTATAGATCGTCGGATAGCAGACCCACGGGATTGCCGCTTGTGTTTCGCGGCTTTTTTCTGGTGAACACAAATGCCGGGGGATGGGAACAGCCCCGGTCCGAAAAAACAACGTTATGAGCTTAAAAATTAGGTGGGAGAGGGTCCAGCCAAGCCAAAAATGGACGGTATTAGGGAAGGGGTGCGCAACTATGGCTCGGGTGCTGCTGCTGTTCGGTCGGTCAGTCAGCAGGCGGCGGCGTGTCAGAGAGGGGAAGGGTTTGCGTGTCGCGAGAATGCCACGGGGGGAACCAGGACGCAAATTGCAGACGGCGGAAAAGCGGGTAGCAGTGGCTCCCGCTCTCGTCCGAAGACGCACGCTAACTGGATTGGGAGTGGCCCGCTGCCTAAAAGTGGGGCACTTTGCAGGGGTTCATTCTGGCTGGCGCCTTCCTGCAGTGATCACCTCGAGTCACCGACTGCGGCCAGAGTTCTCAGCATCGACATCATCGGTGTCACAGCTTCCAAATTGTCTTTAAATTACTAGTACGGTGTATAATTAAGTACAGGCTTGACCCCATTCTGGCACCCCGATGCAAGTAAATTAGGAGCCGTTAGAGGCAAGCATTCAGCACGGTCTTGGCCTCATTGGTAGCGAGTTCCGTACTTGGACTTGCCCGCCACGACATCGATGAAGTTCTTGCCAATGATGGAGCCTGTTTCTCTGTGTCAATCTCTGGGGCGAGAGAATTCAGCAATGCTGCCCGGGTTGAGGAGACCTACTGGTTTTGTTGGACGGATGAAGCTCATCATACCACATGTATCCATCCAGGGAGCCGGGCTGGTTAACACACGGGCTACCGGCCGGGGGGCAGTGGTGGTAATAGCCGGAGGCGTTGTGTGGCGCATCCAGGTATTGGGCGGGCGAGTTGTAGATGTCGAGCAGCAGGCTGTGGACATCAAAGACGTCCACGGTCGCCTGGGGCCACCGCTTCTTCAGTGACGCCTGGACCGGCACGCCGTAGTCAAACATGGTGTTGACGCTGGTCGAATACTCTCGGATCTTCTGGCCGTACTCGGTGATGTTGTACTGCGTCTTGGTGGCCCAGAACTGGCTGTCTCCTATGCCACCGTTCGCGGGCGTGGCGTACAGTGGCGTCAGCTCGAGCGGGCCGACGTTGAGCAGCACGAAGCGGCGGCCGCCCGTCTTGTAGACCTGGTCAAAGACAGTGAAGACGCAGTCGACAAAATCGCTGATGGTCTTGCCGGGCGTCTGCGAGTCCGACAAAAAGGCGCCGAAACCAAGATCGTTGGTACCGATCCAGATGGCGTACACGGTGTTGTCGGCCGTGCGCTGTGGGTAGAGCGACTTGAACGCCACGTCGGCCTCGAACGAAGGCAGCTCGTCGTCGAGAATGGCCGGGAATGTCCGGTTGATGGCGGCAAACCAGCGCGAGACGACCTCGTTGGAGCACACAGCGCCGCCGACGGCGTAGTCCATCAAATTGGCGCTGGCGTCCCGGGCAGCAAACTGAGCCCACGACAGGCCTCCACTCGCCGTGGTGTTGCTCACGGGGTGGTACACGCCGGGCGGCGGGGCCTTGCCGCCGTTGTTGATGTAGTACCCAAGCCGGCCGTCATCGGTGTAGCTGTCGCCGAAGGTAACCAGGGTGTCGAAGCCGCCCTTGGGGGGAGGGGGCTTGCAGGAGGCCTGGGCGACCGAGGCGCCGGCGAGGATCCAAGGTAGACGCATCGTGGAAGGCTGGTCTGCAGCGGGTGTGTGCGGAGCGGTGACCGGAGCGGATGGGCTCCCTCGGCGGGATGATCAGCTTTATACAGGTAGGTAAACAAGCCTTTGCTGGGTAATCTGGGGTAGCATTCACCCAGGAAACAGGGAATTGGCTGTATGTACCAAAGCAGGCTATATTGCGTCTCCACGGCGGGGATCCGGGATCCGGGGCGGTTGGGGCGCGGGAGGTGACATGACGGCGTTGGCGCAGCGAGGAGTTCGCGCGTCTTCGAGTGTACTAGCGAAGTGTAGCATAGTAGCGCCCGAACTTCCCCAGCATGGACAGCCTTGGGCCGTGGCCGATGCGGATGTGGATCCGGGGGGCGGACGAGCGGAAATCTGCGAAGAGGAGGGGGCAGACAGTAGTGGGAATGGCGGAGAATTGGGGAAACCACGGCGACCAGGACGGGAATGCCGTTACATCGCGCCCATGCGTGCACCGCATCGTTCCAGTGACCCTGGCGTGCCTGGCTTAACGCTAATCCAAGCAATGGGTGTGGTCAGTCCGCACGCTCATCACGTTGCGCATGTCTGTACCGGAAGGTTGTTTGGCTGGGTTGGTAAGGACTCGGCTCATCGTTGGTTGAGCTCTCGGCGTACTGGCAGAACCAAGAAATTGACCCTCAAGTCGCAGAATCTAATTGCTGACGTTTGCTCGAGTTGGTACGCCGGGTCGTGCGCGGTTTTCCAATTGAGGTGTGCTACCGTAGAGAATTGAACAATTGAACCAGAGCACGCCAAGCCGGCTTCGGCGGGTTTTCCAGAAGGGCTTGGCAATCAGGGGAATAGCGCGGGGAACAACGGCTCATTGACCAGCCACGAGCCATGCCGTGCCACTGCTGTAGTCAGGGTTAGGGTGCTGGCTGTTGGGAGCTGCACCAGAGCATGGACGGAGGAGGTTAAGAGAGGTAAGAGGAATCAGATTGTCAACTATAATCTAGACTCTCCATCTAGTTGAGTGAATGGCAAGGTTTGTCAATGATGAAATCCTTGGAATCGATCATCTTGGACTTGAGAAAACCACTGTAAACGCGGCTGTCACGCAGCGAGGACCCGCCCTCCGGCGTCGGTGGAGGCATCGCGTTCATTTTCATTCTCATTTTCATGCTCAGCGCAGTTTGATGACTCCCTCTGCGTGACTCAACAACAACACCCAGCCATATAAAAAATCATCACATCAGGCGTGGCGTCTACAAAGCGTGTTGTCTCACATCGATAAGACAACGTCACAAACATCCGAATTACTCACAATGTCGCCCTTCAATCTCGATACCTGTGCCCGGCCGAACATTCTGGCGCTGGAGCCGTACCGCTGCGCCCGAGAGTAAGTATATCGTTCATATGCCATTCTCACCTCTTCTGGATTGGAAACCCGAGTTGAAGCCGGGCGATGCACAAAACTGCTCACACCCCCCCAGCGACTACAAAGACGACGGCACCAACATCCTCCTCGACGCCAACGAAAATGCCTACGGCCCGCCCCTCTCTACCACCTCCACTTCCTCATCATCCTCCCCATTCGGGGGGCCCTCCCTCTCCCTCTCGACCCTGCACCGCTACCCGGACCCTCACCAAGGCACCCTCAAGCAACTGCTCTGCAACCTGCGCACGACCCACGCGCACACGGCCCGCACGCTGACGCCCGCCAACCTCTTCGTGGGCGTCGGCTCCGACGAGGCCATCGACGCGCTGCTGCGCTGCTTCTGCGTGCCCGCGCGCGACCGCATCCTGGTCTGCCCGCCGACCTACGGCATGTACGGCGTGTCGGCGCAGGTCAACGACGTCGGGCTGGTCAAGGTGCCGCTGCTGGCCGCGCCCGGCTTCCAGGTCGACGTGGACGGGGTGCTGGCCGCGCTGAGCGGGGAAGGGGCGGAGACGATCAAGCTGGTGTATCTGTGCAGCCCGGGCAACCCGACCGGCGGCGCGCTGAGGAAGGAGGATATCAAGGCGGTGCTGGAGCACCCGACTTGGAACGGGGTGGTGGTGGTTGATGAGGCGTATGTGGACTTCTCCGCGCCTGAGGTTAGCTTGGCCGAGTGGGTGGTGGAGTGGCCGAACCTGGTGGTGATGCAGACGCTGAGCAAGGGGTTCGGCTTGGCCGGGCTGCGGCTCGGCGCGGTGTTTACCTCAGAGCCGATCGCGCGCCTGCTCAACAACCTCAAGGCGCCGTACAACGTGTCGAGCCTGACGGCGGAGGTGGCCGAGTACGCGGTGTCGGAGAAAGGGGTTGAGGCTATGCGGGCGAACCGGGCCAAGCTGATTGCGCAGCGGGAGAGGATGGTGCGGGAGCTTGCGCGGATCGAGGGCGTCGGCCGGCTGCGCGGCGGCACGGACAGCAATTTCCTGCTGTACGAGTTGCTGGATAAGGACGGGAAGCCGGACAATGTCACCGCGCTGGCGGTGTACGAGAGGCTGGCTGAGAACAAGGGCGTGGTGGTGCGCTTTCGCGGCAAGGAGCACGGCTGCCTGGGCTGCCTGCGTATCACCGTCGGCACAGAGGACGAGGTGACGCGTTTTGTGGCCTCGCTGGAGCGCACGCTGGCCGAGGTGCGCGGGGTTGCCGTGCCGGCCGCAGACGAGGAGAGAAAGGAGGCCGCGGCGAGCGCGGTTGTTGCGTAGGCTTGCATATAGACGGTTAGATACACACATAGTGTTTGCGGTTGTGTTCACCTGCTTCTAAGCACTCAAAATGATTGTCCATGTCCGTCTATTTTCGCCAGCCTGCCGTGCTATGCCAAAAGTGCCACAACCCACACTGTCTGTGGATCGGGAGAATGCATCAAGAATACAAATATACAAGAAAGATAACCATTCCAAAACTGAGCTCCACCGCATCACTGTCCTGCCTAAGCCAGGCGCATATCAAACCGACTCCGCTTCGAAGCGGTCTTCGAGAACGTGCGGACAGTCTTGATCTGGTCGCCCTTCAGGGGCGGCGCAGCCTGGTGCACAAGGAGACCCTGCACCGTCTCGAGCGCGTTCATCTCCTGGCCGAGGCCCGTGTCGCCATCGAAGCCCCCGACATACCACTTCTGGCCGCACGCGGTGCCGCTGGGGCCGCCCGAGCAGGCCTTGGCGGCGGCAACCGCGGTCGTGTGCCACAGCTCGTCGACGGCGGGCTGGATCGAGGGCACGAAGACGGTGGCGTCGTAGACGAAGCGCGAGAAGTAGGCCTTGAAGCTGCGCATGTCGGCGTTGCACGTGTTGACCTGCTCGCACGCGTGCTCGTACATGATATTGGTGGCGTTGTCGAATGGAGTGAAGAAGGAGCGGGCGGCGTCGAGCAGCTTCTCAGTGCGCTGCACCCATTTCTGATCACCCGTCACGTCGGCGAGCACGGCGGCGCCGTACAGGTAGATGGCTGCGCTGTACGAGAAGGTGACCGGGTTCGTGTCGGTACAGTTCTTGCTCGAGCTGGCGCCGTCGTGCACGTTGAAGTCGCTGTCGATCAGGCCCACCGCTTCGGTCCAGTCCCACACCTTCTCGGCCCAATCCTTGTACTTGCTGTCCCCGGTGGCGCGGGCGAGGCGGGCGGCGATCTGGAAGAGACCGCCGTTGCTGACCGTGTTGCGGTAGTCCAGTCCGTTCGCATTCGAGGCGAAGATCTGCCACAGGAGGCCGCCGCCGCAGGCCGACGTGTTCCAGCGCGAGGACATCGAGTCGAAGATGTTCGTGCCCAGCTGCAGCCAGGACGGCACCTTGTCATCCGGCTGGGGGAAATTCCTCTCAGCAGCCGCCAAAACAGCAAAACCCCAGAACGCCTGGTCGTCGTTGCCCTCCTGGATGGACTTGCTGGGCAGCATAAAGTCGTTGTTGGGCCCGACCTGGGCCAGCAGGGCCGTGGCGACGGTCTTGTCGTAGGTCGTGTCGCCGGTGTAGTGCGAGTAGTCCAGCATGGAGCCCATTAGGGCGCCGGCTTGCCACCAGTAGTGCGGCTGAGGGAGGTCGACGAACTTCTGCGCATCGCCCTGGTAGTACGACATGGTGCCGGCGGCGATGGTCTTGGCCACCCCCTTGATGGAAGCTGTTGAGGTGTCAGGGCCGCTGCTGAGCAGGACAATATCACCGTCTCACTTACTGGCATCGTTGATGTTCAGATCCTTGGGGGCAACGGCGGAGAGCACCGCCGTCCCCACGGCCACCGGGTTCAGAGACTTGACAAACTTCATGGCGATGGCGAGTGTCGGAGGTGCTGGTTATGCGGGTCGAATACACAGAAATGTCCAAAGAAAGCAATGTTATCCAGTTGCCGCCAGCGAGCAAGAACGAAGGTTAAATGCACGCCGTGTCGATGTCGATATGTTGTACAAACTCGGTGCTTCGAGACTCAAACGAACGGTAACGGAGCACCAAGCGAGGAGACGCCGAGGTCTTGAAGACTGAGCGAGAGGTGTGTGTTTGCTCAACAACACAAAGACGACGACCACAAGAAAACAACAAAACGAAAAAGCCGGCGATGAAATGAGAAATGGGGCGCAATGGAAAGGAAAACGATCGTTGGTGGTCTACACGTCGAAGGAGAGGACAATAGCGGACAATGGGCGACAATAGGGACGAACGAGCAGAAGGCCGGCTGACAGGGGCAGCCGTGTTGGCCAAGAGGGGCGGGCGTCCTCCATCCTTTAAAACGAGGGACACCGACCTGGATGACCAAAAGACCCAAAAGTCCGCATGCAACGCAACCATGCCACGACCACGCTGTCAGGCTGTCTGTCCACGCCTCCCCTCGGCATCGCAGCGCACAGAGGAGGACGGACCCCAGTGAGTGAGGCGAAGGCGGCGAGAACAGCCAATGGGCGCCCCTCGCAGTGCGGGGGGAATGGCATCAGGCATCCTCTTTGCGACCCTTTGGGAGGGGAACTTTCTGGGCCCGTTTCGAGCAAAACGCCCGTTCGCCTTTTCCGGGTTGCGCTGCACCACCCCCGCCCATTTGACAGGCGGACAGGCTCGGAGGGTTGCAGTCGGGACATTTTGGCAGTTGTTGTCTGCGGATCGTCTGGGCGGGGAAGGGTTCACTTCCAGACTCTGTTGGCGGGCGCTGCGGGCGATCGAGAACCAATGCAGGCACCAGGGGCAAAACCAGGGTGAAGGAACGCTGGGATTTCTGGCCACGGGCCGATATGTTGCTGGGGTTCGGGTGGGAACTGGTGCGAAGCAAAGGTCAGGGGCATGCAGGCGATCGATTGGCGGGAGGCCGCGCCACGCCGTCTTGGCGGTCCTCTTTGGCTGACCTGAAACGTGAGCTAAGAAGGACCCGAACGACTGGGCAGCGAGAGGCCGTGGCAGCCGCGCGACAAACGGGATCGGCCGTTGCCAGGTGTTGCTGTGTCAGGAGCAAATGCTGTGAAGACGCCATTGCGGGCCATCAAGCGCGCGCCAGTGTACGGGCATCATTTCCTCCTACGGTTCGATATTTCTTGTGCCCAGCTTCGACAGATTCGGGACAGCAGATATGTACAGGTTGATTCAATCGTTTCTCCACGATGAGCCAAACAGAATCCCCTCCAAGCAGAGAAAATCGCACACTTCTAGGCCTTCGCACAGTGTTTCCACCAAACGCAACACACTCTCACAACAAGTGGGGTATATGACCGAGAAAAACAAGTTTGAGAGAGAAAGACGGACAAACGGCGCAGAAGCGCGATTCATGTCCAAGAGAGCAAGCAAACCAAGCAAGCAGGTCCACGAACCTCAACAAGTTCCGCTATCCCCACAAGAAATCCAACCCGACACCCCCCAGCAACGTCATCACGACCAGCAACCCCTCCGTCCCCGGCAGGACCCGCCGCACCGCCCCGGACGAAGTCGGCACCGGCGGGGTAGAAGTGGGCGTCACGGTCGGGATGGCATTGCCGTCGATGTCGGTCGCGGCGGGCAAGGGGCCGGGCGTGGCCAGCGTCAGCACGCCCCAGGTGACGTCGGCGCCGGTAAACGTGCGCGTCCACTCAGTCTGCGTCGGGCCCGTCAGCGTGCCCTCGCGGTGGTCGGATCCGAGGGACGACGAGGCGGTGCAGGTTGCCGCCGTCGTGCCGTCGAGCTTGCACTGCAGGTCCGCGGTTCTAAACGGATGTGCGTTAGCGGTGCTGGCTCCGGGCGGGGCAGGTGAGCAGGAGTGTCCCACAGAGTGCCCGGGTCGGTGCCCTTGTAGACCAGCGTGTGCGCGCCCTCGGTAAAGACAAAGGGGATCTCGCCGGCGATCTGGCAGCTCGGCGCCTGGTCCGCGCAGAAGACGGTGTAGGCAGTGACGGATTTGTCCTGGGGCGGGCCGTCAGCGGAGAGTATCATTTTGGTGGAGAGTGAAAAAGAAGCGGACTCACACTGCTGACGATGCTCCCCCGCAGCGCAGCCCAGTCCGATTCGTCGTAGTCCGGCAGGTAGACTGACACGGTCGTCGACTGGCCGGTGGTGCTGTCCGCAGCTGCGCATAACGTTATTCCCCCGGCCCCGATGAAGAGGAGGAGGAGGAGGAGGCGGAGGCGGAGGAGGAGGAGGAGACTCGGAGCCTGCGATGTCATCATGGTGGCGCGATTCCTGCTGCTTCACCGCGCGCGGTCGGCACAGCCATGGCTCGCAGCGCGACAGAGACGACGAGTCGGAGGGAGGGGAAAAGGAGGAAAGAGGAACGTTGCTTCGCTCGCGATGTGTCGTGCCTGCAAATCACTTCTTGGCGATGCTTGGCAGCGTGCTTGGCCAAAACGCCGACGAGCGCCAAGCCCAAACCCACCTCATTCACGGCATCACGGCATTACGGCATCACGGCATCAGGGCCGTCTCGTCCGCTACTGAAGTTTTTATATGCCTAGTGTAGTGTACATGGTAGGTATGGGGGTTGAAGCAGTGTTGCCGTAATGATGGTCTGTTGTGAAGGGACAGTCCCGTCTAGAATGGAAAGGTGTGGAGCCAAAAACCAAGTCCGAGCCCTCGGACGGCAGGTTAAATCTCGAAGGGCGAGACTTCGTCCATGTCGTAACTCGCACCAATCGCCATGTTCACTATCGTAGTGTACACTGGTAATCCTCTGCGCTACTGAGCACATGGACAGGGCCCCTCAAAAGTCCAGGTGCCCAGTTAGGCAGAGAGTCAACAAGGCGCGCAAGGCTGCGCCCCCGTGCCGATGCGCCCTTCGCCTGGATGGCATCCCAAGAAAAGAACAGGCAGGCGTCCAAGCCTTGCAAGCCTTGCAAGCCGTGCATGGCGGCGATCCACTCCATGGAGCCGACGCCCGATTGCTGGCCCGGATTGGCTGGCCCGGATCTGGCCTGCCTTGTGCGCGATCCGCGATGCCCGCAATTTCCGAGCTCGCGGTCGACTGCGCTGCCGGAAGGATTCAACCATGGATGATGTTTGATGAGGTTGATGATGGGAGCAGAATGGTTGCACAGGTATAACTAGACCCGTAAACTCTTCCTGTCCGCTCTCTTTCATCATCATCATCATCATCATCATCACCATCACCATCACCATCAGTCGCCGGTTCATCTCGTTGCTTCGACATTCATCTTGAGTTTCTGTCTGTCATTGTTGATATCGGATATAACCTTGTAATCCCCGACCACCATCACCATGAAGTTCGCGTCCTCCTCCCTGCTCCTGACTGCCGGCGTTGCAGCCGCGGCGGGCGCGCCATCAGCCACGGCCACCGTCTCGGTCTTCATCCCCGGGTCCGATCCCCAGCCGCTTGTCGGCTCCGTCGTCGCTGCCGATCCCACGAGCACCACGTTGGTCGTCAGCTGCCCGACGAACGTCGACGACACCGAGTGCGGCCTCGGCGGGGGCGTCAGCATCTTTCTCGGGCCGTCAACAGTGACCTACGCCCTCTCCTCTGAGTCCTAGTCAGTGCCGATCTTTTGCTCCCTCCCTGCGACGCCGTGGACGCTTGACGCTTCCCCCGTGCTAACTGCTCACCCGGTGCCAGCACCCTCTCCGAGTCCTGCACAATCTTCCACTCCAACAACTCTGCCCTATGCACCGGCAGCGCCATCATCAGCGGGGAGACTTCGACCCTGTCCGATAGTGTGTACGACTACAGCTCCAATTTCCTGCCCATCACCGTCACCGCCGGCGCCGACAAGCTGTCCCTCTCCACTGGCACCGCCGGGCCCACCACCACGACTGGAACCGGCTTCATCACCAGCACCACGCCGACCGCCTCGCCCACCACGTCCTCCGCCGCGCCGCCGAACACCTCGCACAGCAGCACCAGCACCAGCGCCAGCAACACGGCGCCCGCCCCGACCACGAGCAAAAGCACCGGCGGCGCCCCGCGCGCCACCCAGGCCGCCGTCGTCCTGGGCGCCATGGCCATGGTCGGCGGCGCCGTCCTGCTCTAGAGGGCGTGAGAGAGGGGCGAGGGGCTTGCGTGTAGGATTAGATGTGTTGCATAGCGGCTTATTTAGAGAGGATACCTATTCCGGCGTTACGGCGCATACCCGTCGTTGAAGGGGGTACGTCGGGCCATAATAGAAATACACAATCACAGGAATTTTTATCTTTACCTTGCCCGGGCACACTGTGCTGTTCAACAGACTCGACCATCATTCCGCGAGCTTTCTCGGAAGAGGAGATATGTGTCAATTGCAATGATTTTCGGTTTAGTGCCTGGTAATTACGGTGCAGTACACGCTTCCATTCTTATTGGTGGTGATGCCGAGCCCTGCGCCCCCTTTCTCTCCCGCCAACATGAACATCGCTTTGAGTCACTAACACGGCTCACTCACAGGAAGCCATAGAATGTGTCGTAGCTCCACTGAGTCATTCCTCAATCAACTGTCAACCTGAAGCTACCTAAGGTACGGAGTACTTAAGAAGCTATCAGCTTCTGTACGTTGAACCGTAGCCCCTGCCATATCCGTTCAGCGTTTTTGAGCTTTGCCCAGGTCAGACCGCCGTGCGCCGCGAGGGTCCTTCAAGTTTGACGAACTTCATGAGGTGATCATCATCACACTTTAAACCTCCTTTCCGCCTTCTGCGAGCCCAGCTTGCCAGGATAGATCACTTTGTCAGGTTGTTGCGCGGCTGTCCCCACATGCACTCCGCCATGGCCTCGCCTGCCACTGCTCGAACTCTCACCCTGTCGAGTCTTCACGAGTACCTGAAGGAGTTGGGGTTGCCAGTGCCCATGCCGACCTTCCCTTCCGCGGATCCATTACACAAGCCCAACGACATCTATCGTGCGTACATTGCGGACGCGCTCGAAAATCTTGTCGAATGCGACCGGATTCTGCTCTATGAGTCTCTGCAGCGGACATCCACCCCGTCAAAGGGAGACATGGCGCTGGTTCTGCCGCGACTGAGACTCAAACACATCAAACCGAGCGATCTGGGAGTCAAGCTGGCTTCTGCAGTATGTAAGCCTCAGACCATTTGCCTTTCCATTGCTCCCATTCCCCGAATGCTAACATGTTCAACCTAGTTCCCGGCGCTTCCCCTGGTCAACCCACCGGTGCCTCAGGAGAGCCATCTTCCGTTCTTCTACTCGCCCAAGATCCTCCCTCGTCTGATCCTGCCTTTCATCCACGAACGTAATGGATCATACGGCAAGAGCACGCAGCCCCCCGGACAGAAGAAACGGGCCATCGTCGAGTTCTCATCGCCAAACATCGCCAAAGAATTCCACCCCGGCCACCTCCGCAGCACCATCATCGGCGCCTTCATTGCCAACCTCTACGAGACCATGGGCTGGGACGTCGTGCGAGTCAACTATGTCGGCGACTGGGGCAAACAGTTCGGCTTATTGGCGGTGGGTTGGCAAAAGTACGGCTCCGAGGAGCTGCTGCAGGCCCATCCGCTGAAGCACCTCCTCGACGTTTACGTCAAAATCAACGCCGAGTTCAAGCCGGAGGAGGCTGCGAGGAAGCAGGCTAGGGACGAGGGTTGGGATACGGCCGAGATCGAGTCACGCGGCCTGTTTGCCGAGCGCAACGCCTTCTTCAAGCGTATGGAGGACGGCGACCCGGACGCGCTCGCGCTGTGGAGGCGGTTCCGCGACATCAGCATCGAGCGGTACGTCGACATCTACGCACGCCTCGGCATTCGCTTTGACGTATATACGGGAGAGTCCCAAGTGAATCCCGCGACGATAGTAGAGGCCGAGTCGATGTTGAAGGAGAAGGGCGTCTGCGAAGAGAATCAAGGGTCGTGGATCATCGACTTCGCTAAATACGGTGCGGAGCACCTCGGCACAGCTATCCTGCGCGGCCGTACAGGAACAACAACCTACCTACTCCGCGACGTCGCCGCTATCCTGGACCGTGCAAAGCAGTACACCTTCGACGAGATGCTCTACGTCGTCTCGTCCGAGCAAGATGCCTACTTCCAGCGTGTATTCCAGACAGTCGAGCTGTTAGGCCGTCCCGACCTCGCGGCGAAGCTACGGCACGTCAACTTCGGCAAGGTCCAGGGCATGTCGTCCCGCCTGGGCAAGGTCGAGCTGCTGAGCGACATCCTGGACAAGTGCGGCAGCGCGATGCACGACGTCATGCGCGCCAACGCCGTCAAGTACGCGCAGGTGAGCGATCCCGATGCCGTCGCCGACACCATTGGCATCACGGCCGTCATGGTGCAAGACATGACCGGCAAGCGCATCAACAACTACCCCTTCGACATCAAGCGCATGACCTCCTTCGAGGGCGACACGGGCCCGTACCTGCAGTACTGCCACGCCCGGCTGTCGTCCATCGCCAGGAAGGCCGAGGCCTCTGGCATCGACCCCGCCGCTGTGAACGGCGAGGTCGACTACTCACATCTCGAGGACGACCACTCTGCCGCTCTGCTCCGCGTCATGTGCCAGTACCCCGATGTTGTCGGCACAGCCTTCAAGAGCCTGGAGCCGTCCACCATACTAGCCTACCTGTTCCGTCTCGCTCACCAGCTCTCCTCGAGCTACGACGTGCTCCAGGTGGTTGGCGCTCCGGAGGGACCTGATGCCGCGCTTGCTCGCGCGGCCTTGTACGAGAATGCCCGGCTGGTTCTGGGTAATGGCATGAAGCTGTTGGGTATCCTACCGGTAGACAGGTGAGGTTATTCGTACGCTGTTGTGTTGCTGTCTGTGCAGGATGCTAACGACGTTTAGAATGTGACTTTTTTGACAGCTGGTTGAGAAAGGTGTTCACTGCATGCCGTTTTACTCGGTTAGGAGCCTAGGGTGTCTGGTGATATACCTGAGCTTCCTCCGGTTGACTTCGTTGAATAAGAGACAGTCTCTGAGCTGCCTGGACAGACATGAGAGTAGTGTTCTGGACTGGCCGGAAGGTGTACCTCTGGTCAGCCCATCACATCACAGGATACGACGCCGAGCGAGGGCGGAAGGGGCGCCATGGTGAGATGTGTCAATTTGGGAAAGCCATCGGCTCAGGCTACGAGATTGGATCAGATGAAGTAATGCTTTTGAATGGCCTCTCATGTCTGTACTTATGAAGCGTATTGCTGTCTTCTCAACTCCCAGCCGAGCATGGCGCAGCCGCCGCGTGTTGTACTCACAGCGACCTAAGCCGGCGTTTCCAGCAGTATGATGGATGTAAACGGAAATGGCATCGGAGTAGGAAATCTCAAAGGCTAACAGCGGATTGGCCTTCGCTGGAGGCACTCTGTCTGGGAGCATGATATGAGATGCTTCTGCCGGCGTTGCTAGACCCAGGAGATGTCTCACCCCCGGCGATGGATTGGCACAAAACATGAGTCCTTCACATGAGGCACGTCTCCCTTTGCCGTATGCGTTTCAACCATCTAGCAATGGATGATCAGTCACTTAAGTCAAGTAGCAGACACGACTAACTTCAGCCGAACCTTTCACTTGGACTTAGTTGAGTGAAACTCCAACCCGCAGCGCCATCCACCACAGTTGCTTCAACCCGGAGATCAGGTCAGGATCGACAATGAGGAATTGCTCCAGAAGGAGGGAACACTCGTCCATCCATGAATGACTATCGCGACATTCAATCACCCAGAATCAGACTGTGTTTTACCAATATCACGATGTAGGTTGCAGTAAGCCTTTCTATCACTTTCTTGCATTTCCTCAGCAATGCGAGCAGCGTGGGACTGTGCGCTCCTTGCAGGGGCAAAATCACTAACAAACTTCATGACATGAACAGTTGCGCCAAGTTACAACAACCGGGTGCACTAGATGACAGCTCAACCCTCGTACGCTCAACCGCAGTATCCCGCGCAGCACCGTATGACGGCTCGGCTGGCGACCACGACACAATTGACGCAACCTTGACGTCTACCGGCATGGCATCGAGACTTCCGCGAGCGCGCAGTGTAGATGGCGTAGCTTTCGAGGAGACGGAAATTCCGCGCCTGTATCTCGAAATCTGAGCTGAGCCCGTGCTCAGTGCCCTTTGCTCGACGCCGGCGGCGCTGCATGGGCAACCCAAACTCATCCGCAGCGCCGACCACAGTCCGGGCGTCCATCCCGAACACATTTCATAGAGAAAACCACCGCCCTACAGGCAGTAGGAGGGGTAGGGGAGTGCACTCCCAAATCATGTCTTCTCCCCTTGCTTCCCCTCTCGCTCTCAATGACAGCAATTCGGGCCGGTGGCTCGCCAGAAAAAGCCAGCTAAGACGATGCAGACCAGGTTGTTTTGCAGGCAGTGAAGGGCAAGGTAGCCCGCCAGAGTCGCGACCGCAGCCGAGCCGTGCCGCGTACTCCCCTCATCAACATCCGACCAGATCGGCACCTGCCTACCGTAGGCGGTCGTCAAGTCACGGAAGACTAGCCGGCCGCAACACCATCGTATCAACCCGTTGCTTTTTCTCTGCCCGACCGACATGGTCCCGAACGAACCCGAACGGCCGATCGAGCATGAGCCGATCCCCCCTCCCTTCCCTGTCTTTCCCCTTACCCACATCTCCGGCAGTCAACGGAGAGATCCGGGCAGAGCGCCCACCATTCACCCCATGTCAGCACACCACATGGTGCTCGCTGGCCTTGATAGGTGGACAATAACAACTCCAGAGAGTGATTGATGGTGGCACTATGCAGTTATCGCCGTTGACCAGGAATGAGACGATCTATCGTCCGACTGTCCCTGATGACGGCACACACCTGCACGTACACGTGGGGTCGATCGTTCGACATCAGCAACGGGCGCCGCCAGGGCTGCAGCTCGGAGGTTGGAGAAAGGGCTGCTGATAGGCCCCTGCAGCTGAATAACTGCGAGAGCAAAAGCTTGGTACTGATTGCTTGCTGGGGTGCTACTAAGTACAAGACTGGCCGGCTGCTTTCGTGCGGGACTCCACCATCTGCGAGAGGGCATGGGCGTGGCAGAGAGATGCACCGTCAGGGGACTTAGGAGGGCGCAGAAACAGATAGTGCGCAGCGCAAAACGTATCGGGGTGAGTGTATGGACAAGGTTATGTAAGGTAATGCTGTTAGGCATGTTGCAGCCGTACCTGTATGTACGTCCCGTTACCCGTTGTGGTTGTGACGGTGTTCCGTACCACTCACTGTAAGAGAGATAGCAAGGGCAGGCAAGCAGCGTCGCAGAGATGCTACGCTGCTCGGGGCATGGCGGTGGCAGCGTGGCATTGGTCTCCAAAGCGTATGGTAATGTCGTACGATACCACGCGGTACAGATGTACACATGTCCACAGTAAACAGGCGAAGTTGCCCTCGGGCGAAAACGGCCGGACCGGATCTCAAGGCCGAAGAGGTGAAAATATGGTTACGTCTGTGCGAGTAGGGTGGCAGAATGGGGAACCTTGAGGGCCACCCCCCTCTGGCGGGGAAGACAAGCGTGCATATCCGCTGCGCATCATCTATGCAGGCGGACCGTTGGAGTCGAAACGTTGTAATGGCTGCCGCGGCGCCATGCGGAGGCTTGATTAGGGGTTGTACGATACCGTCGTAGTTAACCGAGTGCTGCGGGTAGGTGGATAGATGGAGAGCGAAAAGGAGCGTTTCGTGGTGCGGATAGCGTCGGAAGAGAGAGCCTGAATATATGAGACGAACCATGATTTTCAGGGCAGCAGTGTTGGTTGGCGAGTAGGATGGCGAGCCGTAGACAGGGTCGAGTCGGGGAGCTGGCGATCCCGCCCGCCCGGGGGGGAGCAGCTTAAACACACAACGACGGCATGAATCTGGATCTCGTCTCTGGACATGTACGTCGAAATCATCGATGTCGCAATGGCGGGATGAGATGGGCCACCATCTGCTGCACCGACGATCGCGTTGCGGCGCTCCCTGACAGGCTGAATCGGCTAGGCCCTCACCGGCTGCAGCGCCCCCTCCCGCTTATGTCCCCGTCAAGCCACACAGAGAACACAGTACACCATAGACAGGCTCTCCTGGGGGGGAAACCAATACGTGGCCGTGACGAGTCCCTCGGCAACCTTCATCTAAAACCTCCGATTGATTGCCATTGCATCCGCTTTGCGGCGGGAGCTAGACCCAGCCAGGCCGAATCAGGTAGCGATCCATGAGGGACGGCCGAGCGAGCTTCTGGAAATGTCAATCTGCAGTGCTACCCTCCTTATCATATCGCTCTTGGATGATGCGATGGTACGAAACCAAACCACGCAGCATTGCCACACCGAGGCTAAAATGTCGAACCGCTCCGACTCGTGAAGGGGACGCACACAACGACAATGCAGGCACATGAATCGTGACATGCACCGGGCGTCCTTCAGGCTTAACGAGATGGTTCTCGGCCATGCCTTCACGCTACACCAGAAGGAGGGGGGTGGAAGCATCCGGCCGAGAACGCCTGGAAGCGGAAGGGAATATCGTGCTTGGGCCGTCCGCAGGGTCGCCGGAGCTGCTGTTCTGAAGTCAAGCCATTGGCCAGGGCCTCCCGTGCCGAGCATCCAGACAGCTTTGCCGAGCACTTGAAGCCGATGGATGCAGCTTATCCGACGGCTCCGGAGCGAACATCGGCAGATTCTCCAACGGCACATTGGGTGCTTGTGCCCGACGGCTTTGGGGGACCGATCGCCTGTTGCGGTAGGCAGTTGCGGGCCGCGAAGACTCGAGCGCGCTGCAGCCGTCCGGCTTGGGTAGACAGGTCGAGAGTGCAATCCAACGGTTTGCTCAAGGGGTTGTTGCCCCGCGGTCTGGGCCGTTGGCTTTGACATCTCGCCCTGCATCATCGCTCGGACCCTGGACCTCTTCTCCGCCAGCATCGAGAGGCTGCCCGTCGTCTTGGTGCTCCTCCTCGTCGCTTTCGGGTTGTCGGGTGAGCAAGAGGTCTTCGCTCCCCTGCCACTGTGACGGCATAGGCGGCAGCTCCTCGTCGCCATCCCACCCGTAGTCTTCATCGTCACTATCGGCGATCTCAAAGTTGGTATCCCCGAGTTTCCGCTTCTGCGCAGGCATCGACGTGAGCGTCGTAGATGGCTGGGTGCTGTCGTACTCGACTGAAAGCAGACCAGTCTGAGTACGCTGGTTAGCATCCGAGGAATCCTCCGCCAGGGTCTTGTACTCACATGCTCCACGGTGAAGGCGCCGATGATCTCAACCAAGGACATCGTCTCCTTCCCGCTAGACTTCTGCATGGCCACAAAGTGCACGCCACGCACGCCGGTGCGGTCTTGGAGCCAGTCGCGAAACAAGACAAGTCTGGTCGACATCCCCTGCTCCCAGGCGCTGGTGTTGATCGCTGGGATGAGGGTCGCACCGCGTTCCGCCTGCATCTTGGTGGCGCATTGGGTGAGCACCACGACGGCCAGGTCCCGCGTTGCCGCAAGCTTTTGGAGACTGCCAGCAATGTACTGGAGCACCTGCAGCCGCCGTGCTGAGGGGGAAGGTCCTACAGGTCGTGTTAAAACAGTTTCCAAGCAGGTTCTCAGGGCACACATCACACCTTTGCTGCCCTTGCCATCCGCGGCTGCCCGCGGCTCGGAATGCCTCGGGAAGGCATGGTTAACCAGAGCCGACAGCGAGTCGACAACCATGAGCGATGTACCGGCGGGGATACAGGAGGCGGTGGGCCGACACAGGAGCGCAATGAGGTGCGCCAAGCTGGGACAGGTGTACTGTGTAAAACTGTCCAAGCAGCCATGGTCCGTGGCTTCGTCTTCCGTAGACCGCCTGGCGACAGCAGCGTGCAGGCGCTCTATGGGCACACGATGGAAACCGTCTAGATGGCGTGTGAGCAGGGCGCTGCGGCGAGACTCGCGGGACACGGGAGGATGAACGGACCTACCCACACGACGCCGCGGCGCTCGCCGAGACAGCTGGCAGCAAGCTGGATTCTGAAACAAAATCAGCGAGGCACCTAACGCTCCAGGCGCCGAGATGGGCATACCCAAGCGCCGTCTTGCCGGCGCCCGGCGGGCCCCAGACTTCTGTTACATGGCCCTTCTGGATGCCCCCGAGGCCGGACTCGCCCAAGCTGGACTTCAACGAGGCATCGAGGGCCGCTAGCCCCGTGGGGATGCTATTGGCGGCGTTTCCCTCCAGCTCCTCCAGAGCCTGCGCGGCCGACACAGTAGGAAGCCGATCTGGTTCGCGTCCGTGTCAGTTTGCTGCTCGGGAGTTTCTGCTGTGATCATCCAAGACAACACCAGGACATACGCGTCGATGGCAGGTCAAAGCTCGAAACGTCGTGACCGTGTATCGTGTGGTAATCCATCATGCCTCCTCCCTCTGCCACAGTTCAGAAGGGGCAAGGACAGGGAGGGGAGGAGGGGGGGGGGGAGGGTGCCGTTCCCAGGGCCGACGCGGCGCGGCACCCAGGATCCTCTTTTGTTGGGGTTTGCGGGGGCTGAGGCTCGCGTTGTTGCAGCCGGCGATCGTTTGCGGAGGCGGCCCGGTCCTGCTCCCAATCGGCAGCTTGGCCCGGATTATGTCACGGTTGACGTGTGACCCAGAAACAGAACAATTTACATGTCCATCGATCAGTGGGCGAAGCACATGGAGTGATGAGTAGGCAGCAGCCAAAACAACAGCACGAGGATTCCAAAAGTGGAAAGAGGGGCGGATAATGCCAGAGAAAAAACAATGCGGTTTGTGTGGATCGAACACACGACCTTCAGATCAACTTCCCGAAGTTTAACTTCAGTCTGACGCTCTCCCAACTGAGCTAAACCCGCTAATGCATGGCTACAAGCCATCCCTAGCCTTGTTATGCTACAGATTCAATAAAGTCGTTCATCGTCCACATCAACCTGAAGTTCGGCCCTTGAACCTCCAACTCGGCACTTCCAAGGCTCAGGCAGGCGAAAACTGCATCACACAAATGCGCATGATGTCACCACATTCTTGTCCTGTCCAGCCAGTGGAAGCGAACTGACAACTCTGACCGCGTCCCCTACTAATACCTGGTCCCTGCCTCTTTCGACCGGCTTTCTCGCGATTCCCATCGACCGATCGACGACCGACAACGGCGGTGAGCAGATAATGGCCAGATGGCAACATCTCCAACCGGGCCACCGTCAATCTCACAATCATACCACTCTGCAATCTTAAGCAGCGGCCGCTGATCGTGGACCGGGCGTTCAGAGAAGAATATCGGCCAGGACATGTGATCAGGGATCAAACGCTCAACCCACTGCACACGTGGGCATGGTGTCTCTCCGTTTCTCCGGCCTCTGACCTGCCTGCCCGGGGACGGCCAGAAACGGCAGGTTGATGCAATTCACATCTCCGTGCCCTCTCGCTTTCCCGGTTCTTTTTACCCCAGAGGAGTGGAGGACGAACGACTGACTGCCGGCGCATCGTCGCTCATCGCACTAACTAACGCGTGCCGGGCACGTAGCATGCGGGACCGACCCCGGGGATCGACGGGCCTTAGGTGTGCCGAGAGGGCAGATCCAATCCGGGTTGTACACTACTGCGGAAGTCGACTAGACGATTGCGGGGCAGAGCAAGTTGTCCGTGCTTTGTCAGAATACGGGCAAGAACAAGAGAAAAAAATCTGCTCGGCTCTTCCCCAGCAAGGGGTTCCCATCACGAAACAAGCATTCCTGGCTCTCTAGGTTGTCCTCGGCGCCGCGGCACGCTCGTGAAGAGCATCCACACTGCCTCGGTCGCTCTCGGAGCACACACAGGGCTTGCAGCCATGAAGGGGGGGAGCTGGACTTGGCAACGACCGTCAACGCCGAGGACACCGAGCTCCAGCGGAGATCAATGTTGACACTGTGCTCCTCGGCACTGTTACGAGGAGAAAACTCAGTGTGAGGATCCATTTCCCGCTCTCCTGCTTTTATCGGTCTTGCATTCTTTCTCTCTCTCTCTCTCCCTCCCTTTGGACCCCTGGCGCGTCCACTCCGCAATGTGACTCCTCCCATGTGATCGCAGGGGCTGTCGCTGGTTCGTCCGCGACAAGCGCCAAAACGTCGGCATCGAGCCGCCCGCCCACGAAAACCTGGGGCAGGCGTCGATCGGACGGCAGCCGCGTGGGGGCGTGTGTGTGAGATACAGTGTACGGAGTACTGATTGACGGTGCTCGACCGTCCCGACGTCGCCCGACCTTCCAATGTTGATCCCGAGACCCTCCGATCATACTCGTTCACCAAACTTGTACTGTAGTTGTAGGCCCTGGTATACGCGCACGAATTACGGATGGGATGGATGGCGAGCACCCTGATGACCTAAGAAACTTTGCTACACTAGAGGGGAAGACCTGGCTGGCCAGGTGGCCCGCAGGATAATGGTTCTGCCGCTAGTTACCAGTAGGGCCTGTGACGCAGCGTCTCCAGCTCCGCTAACGTTAGCGTGATGGTGCGATTTCTTGCTTTTTTCTTCTCTTTTCGCTCCGGGGCAAGGGCCTTCTCCGGACCCCACAAACGTAGCAGCTGTCCCAAACTCTGCGCCTTGGCTGTCAATGCCCAGCTCGAGCTGCACCGGGTTCTGAGAAATGCACACTTCCTGCAGCCGCACAGGCGAAGCTAGCCTCAGCTGAGGAGAGCAGAACGAATCTCGAATCTCGCCCACTTGCTGCGAGCCGCCGGGTCCACGGGTAATTGCGGGCGATGGATCTCCGCGCCTGCCTGCCCTCCTAGCCGCGCCCATTCAGAGGCCGGAATGCTACGACGTGGCGTTCTGGGCGGCTGTCATGGAGCGCTTCGCACACAGGACACAATACGCGAATAACCAGCCCCTAATGTCAACATTGAACCTCACGGTTCCCCCTTGTGTTGTGCGTTCTTCACTTGTTTCTGTGCTGGGAGCATGACGGACGATGACACGTATGCTGTTTGCGGTTTGTCTCTTGTCCTCTTTTGCTGGCGGATCCTCGGTCGTTCTGTGGGCCACCGGCAGTTGCCGCGTGTTTTTCGAAAATGACTCGCCAGGAATTCGAGGTGGACTTCTTGTTGCCCTCTCGCGCTTCGGGCTCAGCTTGGCGGTGAGGGCGAATCGTGAAAATCTCTGAGCAGCTTGCGTGTGCGGTGTCTTGCTCTGTGCGCCCCGTGTGCGTCCCGTGTGCGTGCTGCTGTGTTGCGTTGCGCTGTGCTGGGCTGGGCAAGACACACCAGTCCCAGTGCAAGTACGCAGTAATAAGCCGCGAGCCGGCATCCTCATCCGAAATCTCGCTTGGCTTCCCCCACGTGTTGTAAGACATGGCTTGGGACGGTTCCTTCGGCTCTCCGGGAACCTGGAAAGCTGGCTCCAGGGCGGCCAAAAAGCATGGGGGAGAGGAAAGCCAGCCAAACTCGGAAGAGCTGTCTTTGCTGCTTGTTTCTTCTGGCTCTTCTCAGCAGCGCAGCAGCCAGATCCGGTGGCAAGCAGCGCGCAAGGGTCCGGGCGCGGGCAGTTCGGCCCGGTTCTGGGGTACCGCCCTGCCCCGTGGAGAAAGGACAGGATCTCCCACCCGGCTCGAGCCTGGCGTGCCTGGCCAGCGAGCCAGCACCATGCATCGTGTGTATTCCGTACCTTGCAGGCCTGATGCATCGCGAGCTCCATATTGCGAATTGCATGATATGCTCATACACACTACACACTACACAGTGAACCGTCTGACACGCCGTGCCTCCAGTAACTGGACAACTGGAACGGGGTCTGCAGAGACCGAGTGCGGTGTACGGAGTACACGGCAATGGAATTCCCCTTGGGCCGCCTCGTGATGCCGCTCCATAATATCGCTCGCTATGTTGTGTGCACAGTACTGGTATACTACTTACTGCGTAGATACCAGCCGGTTTTTACCCTGAGAGAAACGGACATTGGAAAGGCGTGGTGCAGTCCTGCACGCTGATACGGTGATCAAGCCTCTCCCAAGAGCTCGTGCAGTGGCCCCGACCCCCACGCAGCGGTGTTGCGGACCCGTGGTCAACGTCGGCAGGGCACGCAGTTACCCCAGAGCCGCCCGGACATGGTTGCGTCGAGGCAGCCCCTGAGAAGTTTGACGCATTCTCGGCAAGCTTCATCAGCACCGGCTCTGCCGGCTGTGGCCCCGACGTTGCCTTGTCTGCGATGCGCTGTGGCGCGCGTATCTCTGACCTGGGCATGTGGTGTGTGGATGTGGCCGAGGATCAGTTCCCCGGATTTGGGGCTCGGGAAAACTGGAGCTTGGATTGGTTTGGCGAGAGATGAGAGACCCCGGGCCGGCCAGGGGCTGCCCCCTTTCCATCTCATCATTCACAGCCGAGGAAGAGAAGGGGTGCAATCGCAATGATGTGAACGAACGGTGCGAAAACGGCTTGGTTTTGACCGACACCGGGCCGTTACGGTTGGTATTTCGATGATGTCGGCCGTGTCCAGGGAAAGGTCCGTCTTGAGAACGGCCGAGCCAGGTTCTTGTGCTCCCCACACTCCACTCATGGCGTCGTCGACTCTCTTATCTCTGTTCGCGCCACTCCCGAGATTGCTCCAGACACCTCTTCTTTCTGTGTCTTGGTGCACTTGCGCTTCGATAAACTCCGGAAGGAAGGAAGAATGAAAAGCGGCAGAATTCAAGTTCCTATCTTTGTCTATCCGCTCGCTGACTTGAGCCTGCGTGTTCTGACGGGTTCGAGATTTGGCAGACAGCCGTGATTACGTGGATTTTGAGCACCAGCAAATGACACTATGGCCGAGGCAGATGAAGATGCCACGACACGTGCAGGCTGGGTCTCTTTGGACAAGGACGGCCAGCCCAGAGTTCTCGGTGATCGCGGCTTGTGGGTTTTGCGAAGCCGGGGATCGTCCCAGTACGTGCCATGCCGCACGCAGGACTCCGTTCAGTGTACAGTTCGGAGGTACGGAGTACATCATCCCCAGATGTTGCAACAGCTGGCCGTCCAAGCGCGTCCCGGCCCCCAGATCCTCGGCTGCCGCCTCGTCTTATCTCATCGGCTGATGCTGAAGCCGTGGGCGGGCGATGGGCCGTCGTTATCGTCCGCCATCAGGCACTCCGGTGAGATCGGCCATCAGCGGCCCCCAGGGCATGCACAGAACGGCAATCAGTCAGATCAGGGAAGCCAAGACGCACCTGCGCCCAACCATTCGTACCAATGCTCAGCCACCGCCCACACCGCCCCGGATTGCGCAAGTGGTTCCCCCAATGATCTGCTCCACACACTGCTCGGTCGGATGGTTGGCCAGAGCGTGGCCGGACGTCGCTCATCTCAACGAGTGAAGCGACATGTGCAAGAAACAACCGCCCGCAGCCTGCCAGCACACATTGGAGCATGTCAGGCACTGGTGACCTGACCAAGCGTTGCCGGGGCACCCGGCGCTGGTTTGCACGATGCCCTCACTGCCTTTCCTAGCACAAGCGGGCACGGAGGGCTACCAAGTAGTTACTGTGTATCCGTATCTGTAAGCGCGCTCTGCCCATTTTCCCTGGGGATGGGGATAGATGGGAAATCGGGGTTTGGTGGAAACAAGAGGCCACAAGCCCCCTTTCGCCCGAGCAACAAAGACAGGCAAAGTCCAAACACCAGGAGCCAGGCGATGCTGCGCTTCTTTCACTAGACGAAGGCACATCGTCCCTCGACTCAACCCCTCGCTCGCGAGCCACCCCACCGACCGCCCCGTCTAGCGGTGGCCTTGCCTGCATCGTAAATTTCGAATATAGTGCCTCGCGCAGGACGTCGCCCCAGCAGTCGCTCCACCGGCCATATGTGCAACACACAGCATCCCGACGGAGGGGCGGCTGCAGAGGCTCTCATGCAGGGCTGGCCGGAATTCTCCAGGGCCGCAGAGACGAGGGAGGTGCTGTGATTTGGAGATTGCTTGACGTTACTCGGTATTGTAAACGGATGTAAAGAACGGTACTTCGAGGGCCAGGTACCGCTGACCACTGACCATCCGAGGGGGTGTGGGGGGGGGTGTGGTGCTGTTTTTTTTTTTTTTACTTTCTGCTTTCACTATTTTTCTGTTTCCCCGAGATTTCCCCTGGCATTCAGGCGTCCCTTCCCTGTCGGCCTTGCTGAGTCGCTGCGTTCCGAACCCACACGCCCCCCCCCCCCCCGCGGCCTGCTGCCTGTGCCCACCCCTCCCCCAAATCTCAGCCCGCCCGCCGCGCCATTTAAAACCAGCGCCGCCTCCCCCAAACAAGCCCGTCAACTTTCTGTTACTCCCCCATGCTACTTTAAGGTTCCCCAACACCCGCACCCCCGGACCCCAGACGTCTCTACCGCAACGTCCACTGCATCTCGAGACCACGGGCCAGGAAACCCAACCGACTAACGTTGCCCCGCGACCAACACTTCGCCCCTTCGACGACTCCTACTACACTGGGGAAACGACTCAAGACCGCTCTTCTCCGCTGCCACCCGAGATATCTCACTCCCCTTCCCTTGACGGGGAGCACAGGAAATTCAGCAGAAACAGAGCAGGCAGAACAGGGACTCCATTTGGAGAGCGGTCACATGCAACGGGCAACATCTGCGGTGGACTTCTCCAGTCTGCTGAACCCTGAGGTTTCGACGGAGCACCAGCAGCAAAATCAGCAACAACAAATCGACGCGGATATGGCTACCGTTGGCCTAATCCGGCCGAACGGGCCTGTGCCGGCAGGTGCTCCGTCCGCTGACCAGTCCACCGAGCTTCCCCGTCCCTACAAGTGCACCATGTGCGACAAGGCTTTCCACCGTCTCGAGCACCAGACCCGCCACATCCGCACACATACCGGAGAGAAGCCGCACGCTTGCCAGTTCCCGGGCTGCAGCAAGCGCTTTTCGCGGTCCGACGAGCTGACCCGCCACTCGAGGATACACAACAACCCGAATTCGCGGCGGGGGAACAAGGGCCACCCGCAGCACGCCGCCATGATCCACAGGATGCAGCCCGAGGTGATGCCGCCGCCGCCGGGCCCCAAGATGATCCGCTCGGCGCCTTCCACGGCGCTGTCCTCGCCCAATGTATCGCCTCCCCACTATAGCTCCTACAACCTGAACCTGCCGCCCGCCCTGAACCTCAGCCCCTACAACCGCAGCGCCCTTGGCAGCCAGAGCGGGCCCGACATGGCCATGCTCGCCCGCGCAGCCGGCCAGGTCGAGCGGGACAACCACCACTACCCGCCCTCGGCGAGACAGCCCCCGTACTACGGCAGCGGGCTGCATTCGGCGCGGAACCCGCTGCCCGGCCTGGGCGCGTACCACATGTCGCGCTCCCACTCGCACGACGACCACGACGACCACTACGGCCAGCAGGCCTACAGGCAGCCGAAGCGGTCGCGCCCCAACTCGCCCAACTCGACGGCGCCCTCGTCCCCTACCTTCTCGCACAACTCGCTGTCGCCCACCCCAGACCACACACCGCTCGCCACGCCGGCGCACTCCCCCCGTCTGCGGCCCTACAGTGGCATCGAGCTGCCCCCGTTCCGCCACCTGAGTCTGCATCACACTCCGGCTCTGGCCCCGCTTGAACCGCAGCCCGAGGGTCACGTCTCGCCGCCGGCGCCCCAGCCGGCGCCCCGGAGCAACGGCATCTCGCTGACCGACATCATCAGCCGGCCAGACGGTGCCCAGCGCAAGCTGCCCGTGCCTAAGGTGGCGGTCCACGACCTCTTGGGCCCGAGCGACGGCTTTCTCGCGAGCGGCAGGAGTTCGTCGTCCAACAGTATCGCGGGCGCCGATCTGTACGACCGGTTGTGATTGCCTTTGACTGGAGGAACAAAAGGTTCCAGCGGACCTTCTGATGACATGACTGAATGACGATCCCCGGGGGCAAATTTATAGAGAGGGATATATAATCAAATGGGCGTTTGGACACACCTTTCTGCTTACTGTTCCGTTTCTGGATGGTACCGGCATACTGGCTCTTTAATTACCTTACCTGGCTGGAAGCGAATTGGAAGGATTGATTATCATGGCCAAAGCGGGGCACAGGGTTTGTTGGGACGCGGGACGGGAATAGACATCACCACTTCGTTTTTTTCCTTTTTCTTGGCTTGGGGACGGGATAGACTTCGCTTCTTTACGCTTCTCTCCGAATAGGAGCGACGAAAATCACCACTATCTCCTTTGTTTTTGTCACTCACGCTGGGCTTTCCTGGGCGGTTTGGAGCCTTGGGTTAGGCTGGGCTTGGGAGAATGTGAAAACAACTTGGACAACCTCATCAACCAGTTCCTTCCCTTTCTCCTAATATGTGGATGGCGAAAACAAAAGCAGCTCGTGTCCATAGAGGCGGCAAATGCGCGGCTGGGGCTTTTCCAGAATGTGTCCGGGTACCTACCTACTTTCCTGGTCTGCTAGCAATTCTCGCAGCACCTAATTTGCGGTGGAACTCACTACTTGCTACTTTACCTGTGTTGTGTACCCGCCATTCACAACTGCACGCTCAACCACTCACCTCTTCACTGCCTGATCTCCCTCAACGGCTCCCTTCCCCGGAAACGAATCCGAAGAGTCCACACGTGTAACCCCCCTCCTGACGTGGTACCACCCACCCATCACAACTTCCCTTTACAACTGGATGCTTTGCCATGCCAAAACGCCCAACAGCCACAGAGCCTGGTGGAAGCGAGTGCTGGGAGGCCGAGATTGAGATATCTTGCTTCTGGAATTCTTGCGCGCCTCCTCCTTGCTCCCCTCCCTTCCCTTCCCTTCCCTCCCTTCCCTCCCTTCCCTCGGCCCCCCCAACCAGGGGACTGAGAAAGACGGGAAGACCAAAGAGCCTCGACGCGCACTTTAATTTTCTCCACGTTTCAGGGCCGCTGTGTGTGTGGCGCCAACAAGGACACGAGAAACCTGGGGCCACGGGGCTGGGAGCTGGGCCGCGGGGCAGGATGTCCGGCACGCGGCGTGGGGTTTGGACAGGTGCAGGCCTCGTTGGTTGGGGGGTATGTATTCCCTGGTACTGTACTGTAACATGGCAGCCCTCTCTCTTTCTCGTTACCAGGATCACTTCCTTTGCGTCAATCACTGTATCGGATGGAACAGCAAGTTACTTAGTGCGTTACCAAACTTGATGTCCCCAAGGCAATGTGGCACGGGTATGTCAGGGAGGTCCTCCTGCTTCGCATGCGCCGGGTTCTCCTTTTGTTTCGACTTGTACCGTACCTCCCACGGAATCCATAACCGCCTTTCTTTTCTTAGGTTCGTCTTGCTTGCTAATCCCTTTTGCTGGGCTGTCCACCCTCTTTCCGGTTTCGGACCTCACCATGCTGTATGTACTTATACTTGAGGCTTACACTACATTACTACGTAGGTGGTTAGCTCCGTAACCCCCAGATAATGGGCTGTCTCAACTTGTGTGGGGAGGTACAGGTATTTGCTTTTCTGGGACGCCTGTTGTTGCCTGTTGTTACATGGCACAGTTACGGATGAGGAATACTGCGGGGGGGGCACGGGTCTCGTTGCTGGCTGCGCGTCGGTGTCGCCGTGCGGCGGGTTGTGGGGACACAGCGCTGGCCTTACGTGAACGTTATCGCCCCATACGACGCTGCCTGGGCCTCACGCGCTCCAGGAGAGGGGGTGCACATCTCCGCCGCACTGGCGCACCGAATCGACTCGAAAACGTGAGGGTGGTCTAGAGTGCCGTGCGGCCGTTGGCGGGGTTGAGAGAAGGGGTGGAGAGCGAGTAAGCCTGGGGCCACGAAACACGCCTGCGGCGCCAGTGATGGCGTGGATGGTGTCAACTGGTTGCCTGCCATGTGAGAGGCAGCCAACGAGTGGCAGGCGAGCGAAACGACGACACCCGCTGTCTCACAGAAACAACCAGAGGGAGAAGCGGGGTTGTCCTCCCACTTGACCCAAAGCACTGTGACAGCTGGAAAAGCAACCTGGTTCTCATCTTTCTCACCGAAGAGAGGGGCCTTGTATCCGTTTTCCCGTCCAATGCTGATGAGTCGTGCGCTCACGGGTTGCCTGTTGGCTCAGCCTTCTTTCTCACTCCTGGTATCCCGGCGAATGGCGTGGCACAGCCAAGGGCTTGTCAAAGTGCGCCCAGAGGTGGCACGCAAAGGTTGGGCAATGCGCCGCAACGCGCAAGGCACCCAGTGGCAGCTTGGCGAGTGCGATGCTCAAGTCGTGGTGCGTGTGGGGTGGGATCACGTCAGCCCGATTCCCCTTTTCTTTTCACGTCGCTTCTGCCCCAGGTCCCCAGGAAAATCTTCCGGCGGGCGGACAGGCGGCCCAACCGAACCCCTGGTCTGGGAATTCGTGGGGGCGACCAGGGCCAGTGTTGTACTTGTACAGGGCTAGCGGAAAGTCTGGGGTCATGGTGCCGGCGCGCCGTTCGGGAACGCTAGATCGACAATAGCGCGCCCGCCATTTACCAAAAGCGAGCTCGGTCTTGGATCGTCGGAGTCGTGGGGTGTCTCGGAAAGTCTTGTCGAACTGTTGTCATAGTCCTGGCACTGCTTGGCTGGCCGTGTTCGTTCCTTGTCTTTTCCAACAAGCGAACCTAAAATTCGGAAATCGAACTCGCTGACAGAAGTTTCGACCATTCAGGGCGGGGGGGGGGGGGGGGGGGGGGGGGACACGGCACCCCCCCCCCCCACCAAAAAACACAAAAAAAAATGCCAAAACAAAAAAA